>CM019698.1:3271963-3761963 GCA_009760885.1 Achatina immaculata
ATCGTAGCAAAATTCGAGTCTAAATTTGTCAGTACGACCTTGCAGTAGTCGTACAGCTTCAGTGCTGGGTATCAGCTGGTGACCAGGTCCTATATAGCACGTCTGCTTACAGAAAGGTAAGGAAACTTAATAGTAGGGTTAGCTTTGAATTCTGACAGGGACTTAAGATGTGAGAGGGAAAAAAATGTAAGAATGCCTGACAGCAGAGTCCTGGACTCAACTAGGTCAAGGACACCGCCTAGCAGCAGGGAGAAAAGGCATTACTCGCTCGGGTAGCTACTTGGAAGTTGTACCTAGTTTACATCGAGGACACTCTCGGGGCACAAGATCTTGGGTGAGTTCACATGGTGTAAAGGGAATTCATGTGACGGAATAGACTGAATCACAAGATCTTGGATCAGTTTACCTGATGTAAAGGAAATTCATTTGATGGAATAGACTGGATCACAAGATCTTGGGTCAGTTCACCTGGTGTAAAGGGAATTCATTTGATGGAATAGACTGAATCACAAGATCTTGGATCAGTTTACCTGATGTAAAGGAAATTCATTTGATGGAATAGACTGGATCACAAGATCTTGGGTCAGTTCACCTGGTGTAAAGGGAATTCATTTGATGGAATAGACTGAATCACAAGATCTTGGATCAGTTCACCTGGTGTAAAGGGAATTCATTTGATGGAATAGACTGAATCACAAGATCTTGGATCAGTTCACCTGGTGTAAAGGGAATTCATTTGATGGAATAGACTGAATCACAAGATCTTGGGTCAGTTCACCTGGTGTAAAGGGAATTCATTTGATGGAATAGACTGAATCACAAGATCTTGGATCAGTTCACCTGGTGTAAAGGGAATTCATTTGATGGAATAGACTGAATCACAAGATCTTGGGTCAGTTCACCTGGTGTAAAGGGAATTCATTTGATGGAATAGACTGAATCACAAGATCTTGGGTCAGTTCACCTGGTGTAAAGGGAATTCATTTGATGGAATAGACTGAATCACAAGAGGTGTCTCGATGATCTTTGAGGGATTTTTTTTGAACGATTACGCACATCCTGTACTTTGCTAAATACCGTCTATGCCCCACCCCCTTCGTCGAACTGTTGAAATCATCATCATCATAATCAGCAACAGCAGCAGCAACAATCCTTTTCAATGTAAATAACCTGGTTTTACTTAACATATAGATAAGAAGACTGCTTAACTAACACAGAACACAGACACTGGTGGAGATAGTGATGATGGGATCGGACTAAACGTCCGATGTGCGGTTAGGATGATCCATCGACTACCTACCTACTACCCACCATACCTACCTAGGTATGCAGGAACAGAACAAATGAAGGAACACTCAAATCTAAGAAGAGCGTTTTGTTTTAGATTGTTCAGAAATGGTCACATATCCCTATCATTTGGTTCCCACTTCTGTAAGGGGTAAAGATACTCCAGCTAAGAACCCCTGAACTACATACATCGGGTCTTAAGGTCTTAGGTTTTTGTGGCTGAAGAACTGGGTCAGGTTTCTTGCAAAATTATCCGTGAGTTCTGCAGACTGTTGTCTGTAGAGAACTTGTCCAGACATCGACTTCAGTATCTCTTACAAATACAGCACTTTCTCTCTGATTATCAGCACCACTATATAGCCTCTCCTGATGCGTGTTTGAGTCCTTGGCCATAGTGATTTGTGTAGCTGGCATCCCTGAAGGATAGGTCTGGCTGTATGTGGCTCTTTATCGCAAACACGTATGTCTCTGGAAGCAATTTTCAGCTTGCACGATAGATGGGGGTCTTAGCCAGTAGTGTCTTCTTCTAAAACGGAGAATAAAAGTTCGTCATTTATTTAGAGTTTTTTTGTACAACTAAATTTCGATCTGTGAAATTTCGATCAGTATGGTTTTTAGTTAACGTGGTCACAAAGATTTATACCACATCTCTATATGTGCGCCTACAACTTCGAACAATGTAGGGATTACGCGGGGAATAAATATTGTGCACTGAAAATCAGTATCACACTGCCATCCAGTCAGTTCCTGCTAGTGACACTGGAGCAATAGCACCACACGAAGAAGAAGAAGAAGGAGAAGAAGAAGAAGTTGTAACTGACGAAGAGGAGAGTGTTTCAAAGGAAATTTAGTGACAGGAACCTGAGCAGATGTCTAGAAATTCAGAAACTGTTAAACAACAAGTTATGGATTTAGACCTGATTGTTGAAAGAAGTACATTAGTTCCTCCAAGTCTAGAGAGTCTCATTATCTGATACTGTAAATTTTATTTAACAAAAAAATTGCCACAACTTTCATACCACACATAACAGTTATTTTATTTACATCTTACCTCCTTCCCGTGCCATTAAACGTCATATAGGGCTCGCATAGTTGTTAGTCAAGTTTTCCTGTTCTCGGCGAATCTTTCAACTTCATCAAGGGATGTTATGCCAACTAAACTGGCTTCTCTTAACAATGTTCTCTTTAGATTTCACGTGGTCGACCTCTTTTTCTTCGGCCTATTGTGTTCCACTTGATAGCTTGTTTTGGTATTCTCTGATGGTTTCTTCTCGTCACATGGTCTACATATGTCCATCTTCTTTTTCTGATAACCCATGAGACAGGTTGTTGTTTGCTCACCTGTCTTGCCTCTGTGTTGTTCTTGAATTCATTCCACTTTTTGCCGAGTATTTTCCTTAGGCATTTGTTTTCAAAAGAATCTAATTTCTTGTCTATTTCTTTAGTTGACCTCCAGCTTTCACATGCATAAATGAGGGTGGATATCACATTTGAATTGAATAGTCTTAACTTGGTTTTTGTTCTTATAACTTTTTAATTCTATATGTTCTCAAGATTTTTGAAGGTCAATGCTGGTTTTGCAGTTCTAATTCTAACTTCCTTCCTGGTGTCACCATCCTGGTCTATGTAGCTGCCAAGGTATGCAAGTTGGATTACTTCAGTAAAAACTGTTCCTTCTATGTATATTTTTCATTCTTGATTAATGAGAAGTTTCATTATTTTTCTTGTATCTTTGTTAATTTCAAGACCTATTTTGCTAGACAATGAAAACATGGAATCTGTTTTTTCCTGCATCGATTTCACATTGTCATTGATAAGAGTTATGTCATCAGCAAAATCAAGATCTTCTATTTGGGTCCCATGTACCCAATCAATGCCAGTTTTACCTGTACAGCATCTTCTCATTAGAAAGTCTATGGCAATTCCAAAAAGCAATGGAGGTAATATATATCGTTGTTTCACGCCTGTTTCAATCTGATACCATTCGCTCATTCCTTCTTCTGTCTCGATTGCACAAACATATCCGTTGTAGAGATCTCTAATGATGTTGACAATTTTAGATGATATTCCCAGTTATCTTACTAAAAAGTAGCATATATATATATATTACCCGTTTTATGGCTTATTACGGGATCAATACCACTCCGCTTTGATCTTACAAAAATACCAGAACAATACGGTATAGTTTCGAAATACTGATGGATGTACAGGAGTAGATGACACCAGATGAATTGGCTACGCAGGGTAGAGATATCTTAATAACAACAACTAAAGACATGGTTCCAGTAAAGAAAACACAAAAGAATGGATGGATTACAGCAGGCACACTAGAACTGATAAAACAACGTAGAGAAATGAAGACGCAATGGAAAGTGACAAACAACAACAAAGAGGAATATAAATCTTTAACAAAAGAAGTACGAAGAAACACAAGAAAAGACAAAAATCAATACATACAAGATTGTTGTGAAAGAATAGAAGGACGTGAGAAGTGTGGAAAAGATAGTGAAATGTTTAAAGAAATGAATACTTTGACGAGAAATGTCACACCTAAGCTAAATGTAATTTGTGACAAGATGGGGGAGTACCTTGACAGAGACAGAGGAAATTCTAGAAAGATAGAAGGAATATTGCAGAGGAATGTATGAAACAACTGACTGTGAAAGCAGGAATCAGCAGTGTGAATTATTATTGGAGGAACCCGAACCGACAATTGAAGAAGTTTTATGGGCAATAAAGAATCTGAAAAATGGTAAATCACCAGGATGTGATGAGATAACATCTGAACTTATTAAAGCAGGAGGAAAGGAATGTGCAACAATTTATCATGCACTATGTAAAAAGATATGGCATTCAGGTATTTGGCCAAAAGAATGGAAAATAACTGTATTCATACCACTGCCAAAAATGGGTAACCTGAAATTATGCACAAACTACAGAACTGTTGCCCTGATTAGTCATGCCAATAAAATTCTGTTAAAATCATAATGGGTAGACTTCGAAAGGAAATAGAAGAAGAAGTCAATATGGTCCAAGCTGGTTTCAGGCAAGGAAGAGGATCAAGAGATCATATATTCAATCTAAGATTAATAATAGAGAAATGCAGAGAGTTTAATGTGAATCTATATTTATCCTTTATAGACTACTCAAAGGCATTTGATTGTGCACAACACCATAAACTTTGGGAAATAATGGAAAAATGGGATTTCCAATACATTTGATACAATTAACATCACTGCAGTATCTAGACCAACAAGCAGCAGTAAGAATAAATGGTGAAACAACAACTTGATTTGACATAAAACAAGGGGACCGTCAGGGGTGCATATTGTCACCCTACTTATTTAACTTGTATACTGAAAATATAATGAGGAATGTTAGAGAAAATGTAGACAAAGAATATTACGATGCCATAACAATTGGAGGTTATGAAATACCAAAGATTAGATATGCTGATGACACAGTATTACTGTTCACAACACAAAAAGGAATGGAAAAACTAATTATGTCAGTCCGTAAGGACAGCGAAGAGCAAAACTTCTATCTTAACGCGAAGAAAACTAAAGTGATGACAACTGACAAAACAAATAAGAAAGCTGATATATGTATCAATGAAGAAAAACTGGAAGAAGTAGAGAGTTTTGAATATTTTTGATCACTAATAACTAATAATGGAGATACAATGAGGGAAATTAAAAGGAGGACATCTATCACTCTTCAGAAAGTAAAACAACTAAAGAATCTGTGGAGATTAACAGACAGAACCATAAAAATAAGATTTTTAAAGGCATGCATCTTTCTCATCGCAACATATGCCTGTGAGACCTGGACACTTAACAAAACAGCTAAGAAAGACATAAATGCCTTTGAATGTAAATGCTACAGAAGTGTTCTTCAAATATAAAAAAATAACAAATATATCCATACTACAAGAACTTAATATTGAAAAAGGTTGGCTAGTAAAGAGGAATAGACAGAGAAAACTTAAATATTTTGGACACATTAAACGTGATGATAATCTAGAAAAGACCGTCTTCGAAGGGTTCATAATGGGAAAAAGAAAGAGAGCAAGACCAAGGTGAAGATGGCTGCAAGGCATCCTTGAGGATCAGTAAATGGATGCATCACCAGCAGGGCATCTTGCTAACAACCGATAGGCCTACAGGAGTGCTGTTAGGGAGGCAAAGTTCCGCACGGGATATGCAAATGAATGAATAAATTAATGGCTTATTTCTTTAATAAACTTTCCTTTTTTAAAAATTTACAATGTGAATTTTTCTTAAAAATTACAGATGAATGATTCTGTTAGCCTCCATAATAGCAGTCTCGATATATTATGTGTCATTGTTGCACAAATGAGTCGCTTTTTCCGAGAGCGCATACATTCCGACCTCATCTTTCTAGACTGCGTACGTCAAGGAGTACATGTATATTCATTCATTCATTTACATGTCCCTTGCGGAACTTTGCCTCCCAAACAGCACTCCTGTAGGCCTCTCGGTTGTGAGCAAGATGGCCTGCTGCTGATGCATCCATTTCCAGATCGTCAACGATGTCTTGCAGCCATCTTCGTTTCGGTCTTCCTCTTTTTCTTTTTTCCCATTATGTATCCTTCCAATACGGTCTTCTCTAAATTATCATGACGTTTAATGTGTCCAAAATATTTAAGTTTTCTCTCTTTAATCCTCTTTACTAGCCAGCCTTCTTCAATACTAAGCTCTTGTAGTATAGATGTATTTGTTCTTTTTTGTGTCCACGATATTTGGAGAACTCTTCTGTAGCATTTACATTCAAAGGCATTTATGTGTTTCTCAGCTGTTTTGTTAAGTGTCCAGGTCTCACAGGCATATGTTGCGATGGGAAAGATGCATGCCCTTAAAAATCTTATTTTTGTGGTTCTGTCTGCGCCTCTCCACAGATTCTTTATTTGTTTTACTTTCTGAAGAGCAATAGATGTCCTCCTTTTAATTTCCCGCATTGTATCTCCATTATTAGTTAGTAGTGATCCAAGATATTCAAAACTCTCCACTTCTTCCAGTTTTTCCTCATTGATACATATTTCAGTTGCCTTGTTTGTTTTGTCAGTTGTCATCACTTTAGTTTTCTTTGCATTAAGATAGAGGTTCTGCTCTTCGCTGTTCTTGCGGACTGACATAATTAGTTTTTCCATTCCTTTTTGTGTTGTGGACAGCAATACTGTGTCATCAGCATATCTAATCTCTGGTATTTCATAACCTCCAACTGTTATGGCATCGTAATATTCTTTGTCTACATCTTCTCTAACATTCCTCATTATATTTTCAGTATACAAGTTAAATAAATAGGGTGACAATATGCACCCCTGACGGACCCCTTGTTTTATGTCAAACCAACTTGTTGTTTCACCATTTATTCTTACTGCTGCTTGTTGGTCTAGATACAGCAATGATGTTAGTTGTATCAAATGTGTTGGAAATCCCATTTGTTCCATTATTTCCCAAAGTTTCTGGTGTTGTACACAATCAAATGCCTTTGAGTAGTCTATAAAGGATAAATATAGATTCACATTAAACTCTCTGCATTTCTCTATTATTAATCTTAGATTGAATATATGATCTCTTGATCCTCTTCCTTGCCTGAAGCCAGCTTGGACCATATTGACTTCTTCTTCTATTTTCTTTCGAAGTCTACCCATTATGACACCGTCAGGATTTTGTCCGTCATCACAATTACTAGTACTGACCTCTGTCTCACACTCTTCCCCAGTGTTAAAATTAGATCTATCTGGCCTGGGGGCGTCACCACCAGATCTTTTTCCTATTTGACTTTCCATGATTGCTGCTTGGGTTTCTTGGTATGTTTCCTGAAGGTAGTTTACCATTGCTTTCCTTCCGGGCAGTGACTGTACTAGTCAGTGACCGTAGCCATTGTCCCTACATTGAGATCATCTGCTTACCATCATAGAATGGTGACCATAACCAACATTATCTGTCAGCTGCTCTCCCATTCCATCCACCACCTGCTCCCATGGCTTCACGTCACCCTGATCGGGGGGCTATACGGGTACTCCACCTTGCCCAAGGGTGTCCCGTAGACTGACGGAGGTAAGGAGGCGTCTTACTTCTCCTTTGATAGGGGATACCCCTACCCCTACATGTATATATAGTTTGATTTTTCAAATGCGTTTTGCTTTAACCAACAAAATTTGAACTAATACTACACATGCCACAGTTATATCAACATTAAGCCTCCCATAGTTATAGCAAAATTAGGTCTGTCACAGTTATAGCAGAATTAGAACAGATAAATTCGGCGTATGGAGATGTGTAAGTAAATTTGTATGCGTAGTAGAACAGTTTGGTTCTGAAATCAGGGGAGGCTACTCTTGTCGACAAATGATCTCCATATTGGGGTAGAAGTCTGGGCTAGAACCGCCCGACAAATGACTTAAGAACGTTTGTAATTTCTCTGTCTGGTAAGGTTATACTAACCTGGCTATTGACACAAGAATTATGTAGACCCTCTCTCATGTGGAGTTTACAGAGAACTCGGTACTGCAACCGTTATCTTCCCTTGGCAGTCTAGTACCATTATTATTCGTTGGTCCATTTTTATCTTGTTAATAATACACAGTCAGCATTGACTGAAGTTCTACAGCCACCACTATCTGGTATCTATGATCATATAAAGTGGCAAAGGAATACTGATCTCGATCCCTTCCACGGGATTTATGAGAAGCTTAACAGTATCATGATATTCCTGAACAGACGTCTCTAAATCTACTAGATACTGTCTCATTTCCACACATGTGATACCAAGAATCTAGTCAAAAACTATTAGTCTAGTCTCACACAAATGCAGATCAAAGATTTAAACAGTTAGTTTAACTACAATGAGTTTAACTACAGTGAGTGTAGTTATAGTGAGTTTAACTACAGTGAGTTTAGTTATAGTGAGTTTAACTACAGTGAGTTTAGTTATAGTGAGTTTAATTACAGTGAGTTTACGTATAGTGAGTTTAATTACAGTGAATTTAACTGCAGTCAGTTTAATTACAGTAAGTTTGCCTACTGTAAGTTTAACTAGTGAGTTAACTCGGTCAGTCAGTCATTTGCATGTCCCTTGTAGAACTTTGCCTAACCTAACAGCTCTCCTGTAGGCCTCTCGGTTGTAAGCAAGATGGTCTGCTGCTGATACATCCATTTGCAGATTATCAACGATGTCTTGCAGCCATCTTTGCCTTGGTCTTCTCTTTCTTTTCCCTTTCTGTACCCTTCTAGATTATCAGAATGTGTCCAAAATATTTAAGTTTTCTCTGTTTAATCCTCTTTACTAGCCAGCTTTCTTCAATATTAAGTTCTGGTAGTATGATATATTTGTTCTTTTTGTGCCCATGATATTCAAAAAACTCTTCTGTAGCATTTACATTCAAAGACATTTATGTGTTTCTCAGCTGTTTTGTTAAGTGTCCAGGTCTCATAGGCATATGTTGCGATGGGAAAGATGCATGCCCTTAAAAATCTTATTTTTGTGGTTCTGTCTGTTCCTCTTTACAGCTTCTTCAGTTGTTTTACTTTTTGAAGAGCGATAGATGTCCTCCTTTTAATTTCCCTCATTGTATCTCCATTATTAGTTAGTAGTGATCCAAGATATTCAAAACTCTCCACTTCTTCCAGTTTTTCCTCACTGATACATATTTCAGCTGCCTTGTTTGTTTTGTCAGTTGTCATCAATTTAGTTTTTTTCGCATTAAGATAGAGAGTGAATTTAACTACAGTGAGTTTAACTACAGTGAGTTTAACTACAGTGAGTTTAACTACAATGAGTTTAACTACAGTGAGTTTAACTACAGTGAGTTTAACTATAGTGAGTTTAACTACAGTGAGCTTAACTACAGTGGATTTAAAAAAAAAATAGCTTACCTTGGTCAATGTCGTCACGGTCTAAAACAAAGGTAGAGTTGACGTCAGCAGTTTTGGCCAGGTAGGCGAGCCCGAGCGTTGTCCCGATCGTGGAAGGAATGGCGAACCAGATGTAAGTGGCGGCGAAGAAGCCTAGTACGCCCTGCACTGGCTTGGCGGCTATCCGGCTCTGCCAGGACGCCTGGTCACAGAAGGTGATGGAAGCCGTGGCGAAGAATCCCTGCACGGCCCAGATGATGGCGCCTTCAGACCAGAACGTGATGTAGCTTCTGGGAACAGGCCACATTAGAAGATAGTTTACTGTTATGTTACTCTAGATATGGACAACAACATAAAAAGCTGGGTCTTGAGCAGTTTTCTTCTCGTTCTTGTTGTTCTTCTTTATTTTATGTCTCTCAGCTTCAGTGTTAGTTTATGTTTGTTTCATGAACAGCATATTTGTAGAATGTCTGGAACAGAGTGAAAGATGTATGATAAAGGGCAGAATGTCAGACGGGCCTGCGTGACCAATTCTTAATCCTTTTGAAATAAAGATCAATCAATCAATCAATCAATCTTCAATAACCAAACTTGAGACACAAACACGCACGTGGTCTCTTAGACATTTGCAGGAGACCACGTGGATGTTTGTGTCTCAAGGGAGGCTGAATCTGAGTGACAGAATTTCTGTCATGGTCACATTTACTTTCCTGGTGTTTGAGAGTTTCGTCAGATAGGCACTGATGGCCTGGCTGTGAAATGCCTTTTTTTGCTAGGAGAGGGGGGTACTAGTTGGCTAAATTGATTAATGCCGTGTTCTCTCGTGGCTAGACGGTTGCTCGTCCTACCAGAGTCCATGGTTCAAGTCCCAGGTAATTCTCTTGTTATTTCTCTGTCTCTCCAGTCTAAAAGTGCTTTGTTTATGATTTTATTGTCAAGATCTAACCATACACCATTGCTGCAGACTGAAACGGGAGTGAAACAGGGATACATCATATCTGCCAAGTTGTTTTGTTTTTTTTGGAGTAGGAACATGTGGTTTATTAGAAGAATGTTGCGAATCCTCTGGACAGCAAAAATAACTAATGAAGAATGTATGAGAAGAGCTGGAGAGACAAAAAACCTTGTCAAAAAGATAAGAGAGAGAGAGAGAGAGACAATGTACTTTCATAGGACATGCAATGAGAAGAGGGGGCATTGAAAATATTATAACAACAGGAAAAATAGAAGGAAGAAGATCAAGAGGAAGACCAAGAGAAATGATACTGGACAGTCTGACGGGATGGTGTGAGAGGAGATCACCAACTCAGCTGATGGCCTGCATGAAGGATCGGGTACTCTGGAGAAGCATAATAGCCAACGCCAGTCGGCACGGCACCTGATGATGATGATCGACTTCATAAAGAAAGAAAAAAGCTGCACTGGTAATATGGGCTTTGAACGGGCAGTGTGGGGGGGGGGGGACTCAGCTAAGAGACCTGGACTTTGCAGATGATGATAGCGCTTACTGGTGGAAATGTAGAAAAAAAAGAGCAACAACAAATGCCCTGCACTCGATAGGTAGCAAGTAGGACTTTAGATGAATAAGGAAAAGACAAAATTAGTGCAAGATCTGGTTGCGCAGGAGGAACATAATATATTTGGAAGGAACACCGGTTGAAAAAGTAGACAGTTTTGATTATCTTGGAAGGAACACCGGTAGAAAAAGTAGACAGTTTTGATTATCTTGGAAGGAACACCGGTAGAAAAAGTAGACAGTTTTGATTATCTTGGAAGGAACACCGGTAGAAAAAGTAGACAGTTTTGATTATCTCGGAAGTTACATAAATCAGGAAGGACACAAAAGGGGAAAAGTTAGAACCAGAACTGCAAAGGCAACACTGGCCTTTAGGAACCTTGAGAAAGTATGGAAATCAAAACTCTTATGCGCAAGAACAAAGCTTAGGAGAGTCAACTCAAAATATAATACCCATCCTTATGTAAGCATGTGGAAGCTGGGAAATAATCAAAGAAAAAGAGAACAAACTGAACGCATTCAAAGAGAAATGAAGAAAAATCCTCTCTTTACAATACAACGAATTCAAGACTAAAGCAGATATAAGAGAAGTCAGCATGCAGCAAGCAGGCCCAGTAGTGACCAAGTAAAAAAGGTGGGCGTATGTGGGCCACGTTGTGAGAAGAAACAATCAAAGAATCACAAAGTAACCCATCACATGGGAAACATCTAGAAAAAAAACAAGAGGCCGACCTTGAGAGACCATAAAGTGACCACTGATAAGAGAGGCTTAGGTGACTGACATCAGATCCCTTGATGAGACTGAGAAGCTCGCCGAGAGTAGAGAATGGATGAATGAATGAATGAATGAATGAATGAATGAATGAATGAATGAATAATCTTTATTTTTAAAGGGTAAAGAATTGGGCACGCAGGCCCGTCTTACATTCTGTCCTTCATCATTCTTCCCACACACTCGATTTAATACAAGTATACAAATTAAATTAGGAAAAAAACATATCAAAAGAGTGTAAGATTAAACTATTACATTCAAAGTGAAAGAGAAGAAGTAATTAACGTAATAAAATACCTGTCATGCACACATACACACACAGACGTATACATAAACAAAAATACATTGTAAATACAGATCTTCTAACATATGTTTTTTTTAACAAACATTAAAATAATTTCTAACAATATCAATCAAGTTACTTTTCGAACTATGTCATTTTAGTACTTGATGGTTGGCGAGTCATGTGTTGAAACTGATGAAGAGACACACTGCAACTCTATGTGACGTCTGATGGCACAGGGAGGATTTAAGATTTAAGATTTAAGGATGCTAGTACTAAGCTGATGTTGAGTGACTGAGTTTGAATGAAATAAATTAAAGGCAGAATGTCAGACGGCCGTGCCTGCCCAGTTCTTCACCCTTTGAAAATATATTTCATTAGTTCTTCATTACGGTAGTTTAAGATGTTAAGCTTGTGATCATTACTGTTCTCTCATATGTTTGTTGCAGATTCTGAAGCAAGTGCATTGTGTGTGGGTTCTCGTGTGTGGGTCATTGCCTATGGGTCATCGCTTGTGGGTTATCGCTTGTGGGTACCCGTGTGGGTTATCGAATCTGAAAGCGTATCGAAAACTTTCCGGCTTTGAAATCCTGTCCTATTATGGAATGCTGTATCACTGCTATGGAACCCTGTCCTGTTATGGAATGCTGTATCACTGCTATGGTAACCTGTCCTGTAATGGAATGCTGTATCACTGCTATAGAACCCTGTCCTGTAATGGAATGCTATATCACTGCTATGGAAACCTGTCCTGTAATGGAATGCTGTATCACTGCTATGGAACACTGTCCTGTTATGGAATGCTGTATCACTGCTATGGAACCCTGTCCTGTAATGGAATGCTGTAGCACTGCTATGGAACCCTGTCCTGTAATGGAATGCTGTATCACTGCTATGGAACCCTGTCCTGTAATGGAATGCTGTATCACTGCTATGGAACCCTGTCCTGTAATGGAATGCTGTATCACTGCTATGGAACCCTGTCCTGTAATGGAATGCTATATCACTGCTATGGAATCCTGTCCTGTAATGGAATGCTATATCACTGCTATGGAACCCTGTCCTGTAATGGAATGCTGTATCACTGCTATGGAACCCTGTCCTGTAATGGAATGCTGTATCAGTGCTATGGAACCCTGTCCTGTAATACACGCTGAAAGATAACAGCAGACGTTGTGAAGACACAAGACGGGGTGTTTGCTACCTCTGGTTCTCTACGTAACTTCCGGTCTTTCAGTCACATTTTGACGACTTTAGTACAGCATTCTACTTTACTGGCTGAACTGACTCTAACTTAAGGCTAATGATGGAGGGTACGGTCACTGAGAAAAGAGAAAAGGGGGTTGATGAGGGGGGTGGGGGCAGAAGATAGGGCCCAAGATATCACAGAGATTCTAAATACTACACTCACTGAAGCTGGCATTCTGGCTGGACAATGAAAAGTTTCCAGATTTGCTACCTGCTCTTGTTCTATGCTCCTGGAACTGCCAGTAGAAAGTTCTTTGCAGCCGAAGAAATGAAGGTATTGAAGAATAAGCATTGTGTCGGATGGGGAGCTTGGTCGGCTATTGTGCGGTAACTCAGACACTAGAGGTCATTTATGGGTCATTTATTAGCTATTTAGCACTAAAGAGAGCAGACATCTTTGAAGTGCAAGCAACATCAAGATTTTACTGAGAGAGCAATTTCAAAGCGAAGAAAAGATTTTTCTGAACAGAACCTGCAGTTTACAGTTTCCACTTACCCTTCCAAAGATGATTAAATAGGTGAAGTGGTTAGTGAACTGGTCTCTCATGGCGAAGGTCGGGGGTTCAAATCTGGCCGGCTCACCCCAGTCACCCAGCTGTAAAAATGGGTACCCGACTTCTTCTGGAGTTGGGGAAGGAAAGGCGGCCAGGCGTGATACTGACCATATCGCCCTCTAGTGTGTTGACAGGTCAAGGAAAATATGGACACTAACACCATATCAATATGTACCTCTAAGGCATCACAGGATTACCCTTTTAATGATTTCTTCGAATTTGAATTCAAATGTTTATATCTTTCTTTTATGTCTATATGGAATACCATCTTAAATTGTCAACATCATTAAGGACTTATACAATGGATATGGTTGTGCAGTCAAGACAGAAGAAGGGATGAGTGAATGGTTCCAGATTGAAACAGGCGTGAAACAAGGATGTATACTGTCTCCTTTACTTTTTGGGATTACAATAGACTTCATAATGAAAAAATGCTGCACAGGTAACACAGGTATTGACTGGGTACATGGGACCCAACTAGAAGATCTTGATTTTGCTGATGACATAACTCTTATCAGTAATAATGTGAATTCCATGCAAGAAAAAACAGATAGCCTGTCTTCACTGGCTAGCAAAATAGGACTTGAAATTAACAAGGACAAAACAAAAATAATGAAAATTCCCATCAATCAAAATGGAAAAATACACATAGAAGGGACAGATATTGAAGAAGTCAATCAATTTGCATACCTTGGCAGCTACATAGACCAGGATGGTGACATTAGAAAGGAAGTTAGGATCAGAACTGCAAAAGCAGCATCAATCTTCAAGAATCTTGAGAACATATGGAATTCAAAAGTTATAAGCACAAAAACCAAGTTAAGACTATTCAATTCAAATGTAATATCCACCCTCATTTATGCATGCGAAAGCTGGAAAACAACTAAAGAAATAGAAAAGAAATTAGACTCTTTTGAAAACAAATGCCTAAGGAAAATACTCGGCATCAAGTGGAATGAATTCAAGAACAATGCAGAGATAAGACAGATGACTGAACAACAACCAGTCTCACGGGTGATCAGGAAAAGGAGATGGACATATGTTGGCCACTTGATGAGAAGAAATGAGCAGAGAATCCCAAAACAAGTTATCAAGTGGAACACAACAGGCCGAAGAAAAAGGGGCAGACTGCGTGAAACTCTGAAGAGAACATTATTAAGAGAGGCCAAGTTAACAGGCATAAAATCCTTTGTTGAGGTTGAAAGACTCGCCGAAGACAGGAAAAATTGGCGAACTACTTTGCGAGACCTATGTGACGTCTAACGGCACGGGAAGGATATAAGATATAAGATATAAGATATCTTTCTAACGGTGCCATCCTGCATGTGCTGATAGCTGATCTCGATGACTCCAAGCCTCGATTACTGAATTAAAGTACTTATATATATATATATATATATATATATATATAAGTACTTTAATTCAGTAATCGAGGCTTGGATCTGAACCTTAAGTGCCCAGGACACATGGGGCTTCCGCAAGGGTTTTCCACAAATGCCTGTCCTTCGCCTTTTATATATATATATATATATATATATATATATATCGAGAGAGAGAAGTTTTCAGAAAAGTAGAACAACTAAAGAAGGTGGTGAGAGGAATAAACAGAACTACAAAAATAAGATTTTTAAGGGCATGCATCTTTTCCATTTCAACATATGCCCGTGAGACGTGGACACTTAACAAAACAGCTGAGAAATACATAAATGTCTTTGAATGTAAATTCTACAGAAGAGTTCTTCAATTATCATGGGCACAAAAGGAACAAATATATCCAAACTACAAGAACTTAATAATGAAGAAGGCTGGCTAGTAAAGAGGATTAAAGAGAGAAAACTTAAATATTTTTGACACATTAAACGTCATGATAATTTAGAGAAGACCATCTTGCAAGGATACATAATAGGAAAAAGAAAGAGAAGAAGACCAAGGCGAAGACGGCTGCCAGACATCGTTGATAATCTGCAAATGGATGCACCATCAGCAGGGTATCTTGGTTACAACAGGAGAGTTGTTAAGGAGGCAAAGTTCCACAAGGGACATACAAATGACTGACTGACTGACTGTCTTACCCTTCCTGTGAGTAAGATTCTATACAGCCTTTCCACAGACTGAAAACCACTGAAATGAGCTGCAATATTCCACTCACCTTTCCTCGTTCTTCTCTGGTCCCAGGAGACAGTGGACTTTGTCGTAGACGTAATCGATGGCGTTGAAGGTCCCCGCGTTCTCGCCGTCGTAGAAGATGCTGATGGTGAAGGAGAGCAGGCAGACGAAGATGATGACCGTGTTGAAGTAGGACACGTAGAACGTGGATCCCAGTCCACCGATGAACGAGTAGCTCCCTGGAACAAGCAATCGTCACATGTGCGTTAAACAGCATGAACAACAACAATAACAACAACAAGAACATCACCAATCATAATAACAAGAAGATCAACAACAACAATAACAGCAAGAACATCAACAACAATGACAACAGTAACATCAACAATAGCAATAACAACAACAATACCAACATGAAAATTAACAGTAACATCAACAACAATAACATCAACAATAATAATAACAATAACATAAACAACAACAATAACAACCGCAATAACAACAAGAAGAACAACAATAACATCAACAAGAACAACAGCAATAATAACAAAAACAATAACAACAAGAACATCACCAATAACAACAAGAACAAGAACAATAATAACATCAACAACAACAACAATAATAACAACAATAATAAAACACTTTAACAGCTCGGGACCTCGCACACTTCATGACCTCACACTCACACATATAAAATATTAATCTATATGAGAATAACCAGGCTGTCAATCACAGCTTTGTGTTGTGCCAAAATCCATTAAGTAGTTAATTTATTCACACCATTTACCATGTGGACTGATGTCATTTTAACAACATTATGACAATCAAAAGTAAGGACATTTTTCAAATTTATAACTGCAGGATTAAAGCGATGTCAAAATAATCAGAAAGAAATAGTTGTTTACATCAGATGTAAACATTACAAAATGTGATACGAAATACTGCATTAGATTAGAACCGTGGAGTTTTAGTGTCACTAACTTTTGCCTTATAACATGCTAAACCAGAAAATGCTCAGAGCTGGTTATAGTTAGAAGTCAGAAACTGCTCAGAGCTGGTTATAGTTAGAAGTCAGAAAATGCTCAGAGCTGGTTATAGTTAGAAGTCAGAAAATGCTCAGAGCTAGTTATAGTTAGAAGTCAGAAACTGCTCAGAGCTGGTTATAGTTAGAAGTCAGAAACTGCTCAGAGCTGGTTATAGTTAGAAGTCAGAAACTGCTCAGAGCTGGTTATAGTTAGAAGTCAGAAACTGCTCAGAGCTGGTTATAGTTAGAAGTCAGAAACTGCTCAGAGCTGGTTATAGTTAGAAGTCAGAAACTGCTCAGAGCTGGTTATAGTTAGAAGTCAGAAACTGCCGACTACATGTTCAGTGAAGGTCAAGATCGCAGTTTATGAAACACTTGTGGAGTAGCAGGAGAAGCGCTCGTCGGAGAAGGTAACCACGAGGACAGAGAAGCCATATATCCTAAAGCAGGTAACAGAAAATAGTGATGTGATACTAGAGCTGTAACTGGCACGAATGTGGTATCCCACCGCACTCCAAAATGCTAAACAGAGGATATGTGTCTTGGAAGTACTGTACGGTACTAACCAGAAGATATATGTCTTGAATGTAAAGTACTAAGTAGAGAGTAGATGTATAGAAGGTACCGTACAGCTGTATAGTTCTAGAAGATAGGTTTTTCGAGATACGGTACACAAACATGTGTGTAACCTGTATTTTTCTGCTGCTCAACTGAGCTGACTATGTAATATGATATTTGTTTGAAGCAAAACGTCTCTTGATAATGTTTCAGTAACTACTGCACTGATAATGAATATATTCTACAGAAGGCCATTTTTTCTAATACAAACTAAAGGAAATTTATAATTATTGTGAGAACATAAAAGAGAACAAGAAAAGAAAAAGAAACAAAAAGGTGTTTAACATACTTCCACATTAGAGAAGAGGCTATCATGACACAGAGACAACGCCAGTAAAGCTACGATACAACAACTAGTCTCACGTCCAACAGAAACAATCTGATCCACAACATGAGGCGAATTAGCATCCACCTGTTTCATCTTAGTGATATAGGCAGTGTGTAAGCCTTTCCCCCTTTAGCCTCTTTACGATTTAAACTGACATGATACCCTGTTTCTATTTGCATAGCAAGATCTTCACCACAGCTACCACTGCAAGGATCACGGAAAGAACATTATTAAGCTCTGCTGTGCTCCTAAGGACTGTTATTGCTGGAGGTGGGGTGGAAGATACGTTCCTAACTCCAACGGCGTGGTCTCAAATCTGACAGTCGTCCAGGTCCTGGCCTTCTCGTGGCAGAACTATTTAAACTGACAGGAGAAAGGGCGAAGGCGAATATCTGGCCTGAAAACCAGACGCTTCGGGTAGATAAGAGTCATGTTTGGTAGCTCATCTACCGCTGCTGGCGAGATTCTTCAGCTGCTATGCGTGGAGTGAGGCTTCTCCCTGCCAGTGAAGAAAGGTGTAAATGGGGTTGCCGCGCGGTACCACTGTGGAAAAGGTGAAAAAAAGAATAAAGCAAAGTAAACAGTAGTCAAATCACGGCACCTCTGGTCTTGAGGTCGGCCATGTCCTAAGTGCAGTCATATCGGGCGAAATGCCTGAACGGGCTTAACCCAGAGGTTAAGACACTGATGGCGAGATTCTTCGGATGCCGCGCGTGGAGTGAAACTCCTCCCGGCCAAGGAAGAAAATGTGGAAAAGCAATTACAGTTGCTGTGTGGCGCCGATGTGAAAAGATGATGGAAAGGATACAGTGAATCTTAATCGATATATCCAGTAGTGTCGCGGCGAAAGCTACTCATACCACGGCGCCTCTGCTCTAGAGGCCGGCCACGTCCGAAATACACCTATACTTGTGAATATAGCTAAACTGGCTTACACCAGGGGTGAAACTTGATGGCTACGCATGTCACGGTACTTCCGCTCTAGAGCTCGGTCAGGTCCCAAACACGCCCATACTGGGATAATATGCCTAAACCGGCTCAACCCAGGGGTGGAAGTCACTAGTGGCGAGGATTCGTCCTCCTAGACAAAAGCTCCATCCTGGTCACAACTAGGAAGGGTAGCGGCCACGACCACAAAATGCTGAAGTCGGAGACACTGGACCAGGGCAGTCTAGATAGGCAACCACCTCTCACCCGGCAGGGATGTATGCGTATTCTAATCACGCTGAGGCTTTCCTGTGAGAAAGTCCAACAACTGACTGGAAGGGAAACCACCTCTCACCCGGCGGTGATACAAGGGTTTCTCAAAACACGTCGAGGTTTTCGGTGAGAAAGTCCAACTCTAGCCTGGATGGGCTACCACCTCTCACCCAGTGTGGATATACTGATATCCAAAACACGCCGAGGTTGTCTGGTGAGAAAGTCCAACTCTAGATTAAACTGGTGCAACGAAAACCACTGGTCAAAGCAATCCCGCTTCTGAGACCCAACAAGAATACAGCATCAAGCCCTGCGATACTCTGAACCTCTTGTGGTCCTCTCGGAGATCTCATGTGGTCCTTTTGGGGGACCACGGGACCTATCGAGGACCACAGGCGTAAATTCAGTAGGATCACAAGACAGTCTTGGTGGTAGAAGCGAACGAAGAAGTAGAAGAAGCTCTGCTGGGTAATTTGTATAATTATGACTTCTAAACTATGAATACTTACGTACCGAATAAAGTGGCCATTATTAAGACGCAATATTCACCACTGGCGTCCTTCACAAGAGCCTGTAACAAGGCCGTGGAGGCTGTGAGAAGGCTGATGGTCACCATTAAGTTCATCAACAGAGCGAAAAAGCAGAAGACCACGTGAGCAACATTGCCAAATCTTGCGTGTATAACCTGCAAGAAGAAATTATAGGACATAAATGATGTGAATGAAAAGTCATAGAGTTCACAAAAGTCCACTTCAGGACAGTATTGTAACGCTGTCCTGGTTACAGAGGTGGGACAGGCAGGGCGGGATGTTGAGTCAGAACGCGGAAGTCAGTCCATTGAGCTCAGTTCAAATCTTGATACATAAATGTAGGGGAGTTTAAAACTACCTAGTATTACCTCATGCAGGACAGTCCGAATCTAAACAAGTCATTGTCCCCGTTCAGTGTGTTATTACTTTTATCTGCATTCTTTTGTCTGCTGAATAATGGATCAACCTACAGTGTATAAACTAGGAAAAAAGTAGGAGCAGCTTTATTACTTAACGATTACAAAGTTGTGACGTTTCGGCGTGAGCCTTAATCATACAAAAACATACAGGACGAAGAAACAGAGAGAGGAGATAAAGTATAGATTCAGATGAATGCTATAAAAAATAATAATGAATAGAGCACTTAGCTGTAACTGTAAAAAGATGTGGCTTGTCCAACGCTGTGTATCAGAAATGGGCATGGTAGGGCGCACAGACTGTTTAAATGGAGACCTGTGATGTGTGGTCGGTGGGTCGTAACTGAGGGTGGTGGATGGGGAAACCGTGGAAGGGAGAGAGAGTGGTACAATGTTAACCTAGCCAGGAGAAGGTGAAATAGACGATTATAGATAGGGTAGAGTGGTTGCTTAGTATAGAGGGATTATAATTGTTTAAGAGGAGAATGTTAGGTGTAGCTGAATAGTGATTTCCAGCGTCCCATAATCCTGAATGTAACGGTTCTTAAGCGCTAGGCGGCCTGTGTCATCTGCGTGACATTGTTTGATGGCTGTTACCAAGAAATCAGATTTTCCTCTGTGGTTGGGGGCATTGAAAGGATGTGGGACTGGTTTCGAAGAATGCTGGGCGATATCGTCCAGATGTTTCTGCATGGGGTCCCTTAATCTGAGACTAGTCTCACCTATATACACTTTGTAGTCATTAAGTAATAAAGCTGCTCCTACTTTTTTCCTAGTTTATACATTCTGGTATCACAGCTTTACCACAGTGCTTCGTGTATAGTTCTATACTTATACACTAATTATTGTGGATCAACCTACAACCTATTTTGTTGAATGATATTCTCGGGCATCTGTTTAGATGTGTTATCTCTCGTTCTAGTGACATTACTTGGCCATCTCAGATTCCAGACTTTAATGTACCTTCTTTGAAGACCGTGTGTAGCGGAGGACGTGTGACCACATTTCAAGAAATCAGACAAGCCATTGTTGACGTGGATGCTGTCACTGATGAGGAGCTAAGGAGATTTCCAGAAACGCTTGTAGATATGCTAAAAATAAATGGATACCATCCATCTGATGTCATTTAAAAAAAAAGGTTTATGAGTGTTTAATAATAATTTGCATGTTCTGTTCTATTTAAGGTGGTTCTATTGGTTTCTTCAGCTTTGAATTCAAATGTTTATATCTTTCTGACGGCGCCATCCTGCATATGCTAATCTGAGTGTCTCTGAAGCCTCTGTTGCTGCATTAAAGTACTTATATATATATATCTCTGAACCTTAAGTGCCCAGGGCACATGGTGACTTCCGCAAGGGTTTCCCACAAATGCCTGTCCTTCGCCTTTTTTTCTGCTCTTGCCCAGGTGAGCCCTCTATTGCTCAACATTCTTTCTGTTGTTCTTCTCCATGTCTCTTTTGGTCTACCCTTACTTCTGTTCCCCTGTGGTGTCCATCTTATATATATATATATATATATATATATATATATAATTCATTCATGTGCATATTCTTTGCGGAACTTTGCCTCTCTAGCATCACTCCTGTAGGCATCTCGGCTTGAGCAAGATGGCCTGCTGCTGATGCATCCATAACTTATATATATATATATATATATATATATATATATATATATACAATGGAGTCTGTGTTAAACACAGACAAATTTTGTTTTTCAATTATTATCATAAAAAACCACAAAATATATTTCATAAAAACTGTCTTTGATGTTCGCAGAGTACCAGGGGGAAAATACAAAGGCGACAGGGACGACAAAGAGAAGAGAGAAACCAAAGAGACGGGAAGTATTAATGTGTGCGGGAGAATTAATGCGTGGTGGAGAATTAATGTGTTCTGGAGAATTAGTGTGTGCGGGAGAATTAATGCGTGGTGGAGAATTAATATGTTCTGGAGAATTAATGTGTGCGGGAGAATTAATATGTTCTGGAGAATTAATGTGTTCTGGAGAATTAATGTGTTCTGGAGAATTAATGTGTTCTGGAGAATTAATATGTTCTGGAGAATTAATATGTTCTGGAGAATTAATGTGTTCTGGAGAATTAATGTGTTCTGGAGAATTAATGTGTTCCGGAGAATTAATATGTTCTGGAGAATTAATATGTTCTGGAGAATTAATGTGTTCCGGAGAATTAATATGTTCTGGAGAATTAATGTGTTCTGGAGAATTAATGTGTTCTGGAGAATTAATGTGTTCCGGAGAATTAATATGTTCTGGAGAATTAATGAACTGAAAAAAAATGGAAATAACGTAGAAGATGACTACGATGACAGTGACGATGACCGAAGTGATGATGACTAATTTACCTGGAGAAATGTTTTGGCCCCTGGAGCTCTAGTCTTAAACTGTACAGACAGAACCGGAAACAGAATCATGTTGACAACGGCACAGCTTGTGTACCAGAAACTGCCAGCAATTCCATTCTGAAAGAAGAAATTTGAAATATAACCTACATTTTGGTACAACGCTAGCCTAACTGTGACCTACATTTTGACACAATGCTAGCCTAATTGTGACCCACATTCTGAGACCATGCTAATCTAATTGCGCTAATTGTGACACATTCTGACAACAAGCTAGCCTAAATGTGACCCACATTCTCGGATCATGCTAACCTAACTGTGACCTACATTCTGGGATCATGCTAGCCTCTGACCTACATTCTGGTATCATGCTAGCCTAACTGTGACTAATCTGGAGAAGAAAATCACTAGCGGTATATGTTGTTTTATAGATTAATCTGAAGTCCAGATAACTTAGGAACTGTACACAACTGCATCGAATATTTATTTGTTAACCGGCTGTCTATTAACTAGCTAAAAAACCGGCTTCATTTAATAGGTGTTAATTAATTAGCTGTTCATTAAGCGGCTGTTCATTAACTATCCGTTTATTAGCTAGCTGTTTATTCACTAGCCATTTATTCCATTAATCAAGTGCTATGCCGCGTAGCGTAGGCGATCATTTCTCTCCACAATTCCTTGTTTTTAGACTTGATTATGAGATCCGCCGGTGACTTTCTTCCTAGCCACACTGACAGCCCATCCAGTAACCTTTCTCTCTCTCTCTCTCTCTCTCTCTGTCTTCTTCTGTCTCTTCTTCCTTCAATTTTTCCAGTTGCCACAATGTGTTCCCAATTTTCCTCTTCTCAGGAAATGTCCTACAAATCTCGCTTGTCTGCCTCTGATCTTTGCTGTAATTTGCCTTTTAACTCCAGCCTCTCTTAAGACTTCTTCGTTTATTTAAAACTGCCCACGGTACCTTCAACATCCTTCTTACTTTATTAGCTTTTAAAAATATCTAACCGTTACTCGTTTCTTGCGAACTCTTTCTCTTCATTTTCTCTTTAAGTTATACAGTTATCTAAAGAAGTCCAAAGCCGAAATATTATTTCGTGATTTTGCTACATCCAAAGGTTGATGATAAGGTTTTTAACCTTTCTGTTAAAAAGGGATCATTATGTCTGTAAAAGTCAAAGAGTTAAACCTTAAGTAAATAGAAAAGTCTGCCGCAAGCTCCCATTCACGAGGGTTAAAGTTAGAGCTATCGATCACACAAATATTAACACACCATATGTCAGTCTCATGATAGCCTCAGGAGAGATCTCAGTCACGATGACCATGACCAGGAATGTCAGTCATAGCCCAGGAACGACAAGATAGCGATATATCGCTTCAGTTTGACAGCTGTCAAGTTCTGAGTTTCCCTATCACTTTTATAGTCGGTGGATTCTTGTATTAATATTAAAGCGTAGAAATGATTCAATATTAGCTTTTATGCACATACCTTTATCTCTGTACACCTGTGTATTTATAAATCAATTATTTTTTATTCTTTAGTTGTATGAATACTTGTGACTAGCTCATACGCCCGGAACATAGACCTTTGGTTTTGTTTTCCTGTCTGTATCTATACTACCCATAAATATGCTGTCTTCCTGCTCACCTGCTCTGAAAACCGCTAAAGTTCTATGTTCAAAGGACTAATTGTTCTATATTGTATTATATAACTGTTAAAAAAAGAAACGCAACACTACTGTAGTCGTAATGGAGACCACATTTCAAACTTGTATCAAAATTTTATTTTACGAAATTAATGTTTCAATCTTGGCATAAAGAAACTGTAAGAATTTAACAATGAAATGATGCTCATTAAATTTAGTTTGGACTTTTATTCTTTGCGACTGAGGCCTCCGTTTCAGTAAGTTGTATGGCCTCCTCTGGCCTGTATCAGAGAACGACATCTCCTTGACATGGATCCGATTAACCGTTGGATTTGTTGTTGTGGAATGGCTGCCCACTCTTCCCGCAGTGCAAGAAACAACTGTCGGAGATTAGTTGGCGCCACGTCTCGCCGTCGGACTTGTCTGTTGAGTTCATCCCATAAGTGTTCTTTTGGGTTCATGTCTGATGACATGGAGGACATGGAATGGCCTGGACGTTGTTGTCAGCGAGTAACTGGGTGATGAGGCTGAACATTATCCTGCTGAAAAATTGACCCTGGTGCAGCCAGAAGTGGAAGGACGTGAGGATGAAGAATTTCAGCGACGTATCGTTGGGCATTCAGGCGTCCTTCAATTTAAACCAGGTCACTTCTTCCCATGAAGTTGATCGTCCCCCACACCAGTACACCTCCACCACCATGTGGAGGAGCCTCATCCACGCAGTTCTTGGCCTAGCGCTCATGGACTCTGCGGTAAACACTTCTCCGTCTATCATGCTGCTGGACCAGAAAGAATGATTCATCACTAAACCAAATCCTTCTCCAATAATTCGCAACAGTCCGTTGACGATGTTGGTTCGTCCACTGCAGTCGGTTCTGGCGATGCCGGTACGTAAGAATAGGACCTCTGTATGATCTTCTAGCCTAAAGACCAGCGTCGTGCAGCCAGTTCCTGAACGTTTGATCTGAAATTCGACGAGCTGCTGTCATTGACTGGACTGTTGAGGACGCAGATGAAAGACGATTCCTGAGGTGACGTAGCCGTATGAAGCGGTCTTCGGCAGGATTTGTGACTATGGGTCTTCCACCGCGCGGCCGATCTGCAACTGAGCCAGTTCTTGAAATCGTCTCCAAATGCGACTGATGGTCCTTCTAGCCACATTAAATTGTCTGGCCACTACACTTTGCGACTGCCCAGTCTGTAAACGTCCAATGATGATAAGTCGTTCTGTAGTGAGATGAGCCATAATTGCGCATTGAATTTTCAAATGAGTTGATTCAGCGAGTGTCAATCTTTTATAGGCATTCAATAACATGGTCAATGAGTTTTGTGTTCAGTAAGTGTCATAGAAGTCTCGTGAACCTGTCATGAGTTATTGTCAAAAATGCTGTTTTGACTAGTGTCACTTTTCTGTGCTCATGAATCACCAGTTGAGTACAATTCAGGTCAGCACGTGAAGTTGATGTCCAAGTGAATGTTTCAGGCAATTTGCCCTTGTCTGATCAGCAAACTTCAGTTTAAATCGTTGTGTTTTTTTTTTGACAGTATATTTCCCCTCATACACTGATGGCTAACTGCAAGGAAATATTCTTCTCTAGTGCGCCTCATTCTGCACACAGATACATTCCGTTTCCAAAAGCAATTTTTTTACTAACTAGTATGTTAGGATCAAGCATAACTAGGTGTAAGGATCAAATGTAACTAGGTGTAGGAATCAAGCATAACTAGGTGTAAGGATCAAATGTAACTAGGTGAAGGAATCAAGCATAACTAGGTGTAAGGATCAAATGTAACTAGGTGTAGGAATCAAGCATAACTAGGTGTAAGGATCAAATGTAACTAGGTGAAGGAATCAAGCATAACTAGGTGTAAGGATCAAATGTAACTAGGTGTAGCAATCAAGCATAACTAGGTGTGAGGATCAAATGTAACTAGGTGTAGGAATCAAGCATAACTAGGTGTAAGGATCAAATGTAACTAGGTGTAGCAATCAAGCATAACTAGGTGTAAGGATCAAATGTAACTAGGTGTAGGAATCAAGCATAACTAGGTGTAAGGATTAAATGTAACTAGGTGTAGGAATCAAGCATACCTAGGTGTGAGGATCAAATGTAACTAGGTGTAGGAATCAAGCATAACTAGGTGTAAGGACCAAATGTAACTAGGTGAAGGAATCAAGCATAACTAGGTGTAAGGATCAAATGTAACTAGGTGTAGGAATCAAGCATAACTAGGTGTAAGGATCAAATGTAACTAGGTGTAGGAATCAAGCATAACTAGGTGTAAGGATTAAGCATAACTAGGTGTAAGGATCAAGTGTAACTAGGTGTAAGGATCAAGCATAACTAGGTGTAAGGATCAAGAATAACTAGGTGTAAGGATCAAGAATAACTAGGTATAAGGATCAAGTGTAACTAGGTGTAAAGATCAAGTGTAACTAGGTGTAAAGATCAAGTGTAACTAGGTGTAAGGATCAAGAATAACTAGGTGTAAGGATCAAGTGTAACTAGGTGTAAAGATCAAGTGTAACTAGGTGTAAGGATCAAGAATAACTAGGTGTAAGGATCAAGTGTAACTAAGTGTAAGGATCAAGAATAACTATGTGTAAGGATCAAGTGTAACTAGGTGTAAGGATCAAGTGCAACTAGGTGTAAGGATCAAGTGTAACTAGGTGTAAGGATCAAGAATAACTAGGTGTAAGGATCAAGTGTAACTAGGTGTAAGGATCAAACATAACTAAGTGTAAGGATCAAGCATAACTAGGTGTAAGGATCAAGTGTAACTAGATGTAAGAATCAAGCATACCTAGGTGTAAGGATCAAGAATAACTAGGTGTAAGGATCAAGTATAACTAGGTGTAAGGATCAAGAATAACTAGGTGTAAGGATCAAGAATAACTAGATGTAAGGATCAAGTGTAACTAGGTGTAAGGATCAAGAATAACTAGGTGTAAGGATCAAGTGTAACTAGGTGTAAGGATCAAGAATAACTAGGTGTAAGGATCAAGTGTAACTAGGTGTAAGGATCAAGTGTAACTAGGTTTAAGAATCAAGTGTAACTAGGTGTAAGGATCAAGTGTAACTAGGTGTAAGGATCAAGAATAACTATTTGTAAGGATCAAGTGTAACTATTTGTAAGGATCAAGTGTAACTAGGTGTAAGGATCAAGTGTAACTAGGTGTAAGGATCAAGTGTAACTAGGTGTAAGGATCAAGAATAACTAGGTGTAAAGATCAAGTGTAACTAGGTTTAAGGATCAAGTGTAACTAGGTGTAAGGATCAAGTGTAACTAGGTGTAAGGATCAAGTGTAACTAGGTGTAAGGATCAAGTGTAACTAGGTGTAAGGATCAAGTGTAACTAGGTGTAAAGATCAAGTGTAACTAGGTGTAAGGATAAAGTGTAACTAGGCCTGACTTCTCCCAGGGGAAGTTTAAAAAATAAAGCCCCTTGAAAAATATGAAGGGAAAATCTAAATATAAAAAGTGCCCGTGGTTACCGGGCTCGTTATTATATCTTTGTTGTCATACATCCATTTTTACAAGTGGCTCTTCTTTTACAACAGGGGGATGCGTGCTTTGGCAAGGGACTCTTCAATTACAGATCTTCAGATACAAAGGATTCTTCAACTATATATCTTCAGATACAAGAAATTCTTGAACTACAAATCTTCAGACAGAAGATCTTCACTGTTTAAAATGCTTTTATGAATTTTCTTGCATGTTTTGTCAGATTTTGAAGATAATTTTTTTCAAGCAAGAGGCGGAGCTACTCCCGTTCTGCTTCTGGAGCCGAGAAACCACATCCAGTCAAAACCCTGTTTCTCTTACCTGGCAGTGTCTGAGCTGTAGTTGGAACCTGCACAGAGCCAGGGTGGTGGAGCTAACTGAAAGAACTAACAGAAAGAATAGTTGGAACCTGCTCAGAGCCAAAGTGATGGAGCTAACTGAAAGAAGTGACAGACAGAGTAGTTTGAACCTGCACACAGCCAGGGTGGTGGAGCTAACTGAAAGAACTAACAGAAAGAATAGTTGGAACCTGCTCAGAGCCAAAGTGATGGAGCTAACTGAAAGAAGTGACAGACAGAGTAGTTTGAACCTGCACACAGCCAGAGTGATGGAACTAACTGAAAGAAGTGACAGAAAGAGTACTTGGAACCTGCTCAGAGCCAGAGTGATGGAACTAACTGAAAGAACTGACAGAAAGAGTAGTTGGAACCTGCTCAGAGCCAGAGTGATGGAACTAACTGAAAGAAGTGACAGAAAGAGTACTTGGAACCTGCTCAGAGCCAGAGTGATGGAACTAACTGAAAGAACTGACAGAAAGAGTAGTTGGAACCTGCTCAGAGCCAAAGTGATGGAACTAACTGAAAGAAGTGACAGAAAGAGTAGTTGGAACCTGCTCAGAGCCAGAGTGGTGGAGCTAACTGAAAGAACTAACAGAAAGAATAGTTGGAACCTGCTCAGAGCCAAAGTGATGGAGCTAACTGAAAGAAGTGACAGACAGAGTAGTTGGAACCTGCTCAGAGCCAGAGTGATGGAACTAACTGAAAGAACTGACAGAAAGAGTACTTGGAACCTGCTCAGAGCCAGGGTGGTGGAGCTAACTGAAAGAAGTGACAGACAGAGTAGTTTGAACCTACCAGGGTGGTGGAGCTAACTGAAAGAAGTGACAGACAGAGTAGTTTGAGCCTGCCAGGGTGGTGGAGCTAACTGAAAGAAGTGACAGACAGAGTAGTTTGAACCTGCACACAGCCAGAGTGATGGAACTAACTGAAAGAAGTGACAGACAGAGTAGTTGGAACCTGCACAGAGCCAGGGTGGTGGAGGTAACTGGAAGAAGTAGAGAGAGCGAGATGTTTATGTGCTCGAAACAAAAAAATGACAGTTAAAAAAAGTGATAAGAGCTTGTTGTTGCCCCCCTTTGTTATCATCGAAATTAACTAACCAGAAGAACAGGGCAACCACACCCACTTCCCCGCCCCCACACCAGTCTGATAAAGAAGTTAAAAGTGGACGCATTCCACTTTTCTTTGACGTGAAGTTAAATTCTTCAACATTACGTTTTTAAAAGGATTCGTTTGTTTGTTTTTTTCCCCCATTTTTCCAGAGAGCTATTAACTCTAGATACCGCTCAGCCTTACAAAAGAGGTCTTGGGAACTATTTCTGAAAAAAACTGCAGAGCGAAATACAGCAGAGTATAAGCTACACAGCTGATAGAGCATGAAGGAAGAGAATTTTGAATCTGAAGAATGTTTATTTTTGCACAGAAATAAAATTTCTAGTTCGGAAAACACCTCCGGCATCTTTTTTTTTTTTTTTTGTCTTTTAAGTTACAGAACTTCATCGCTGGAAAGAACAAAAAATATCGAGAAGAGTTCTACGCAAGGTTATTCAGAAGTGTTACCTTGATGGCTACAGTAGCACACTGTAGCAAGTCACCTGGCCACAGCAGCTGAGAGGCAACTGTTACTGCCGTCAGACTGGTGGAGACATTCCCACCAGCGTCAAAGGTTGTGTCCAGCGTGTCCGCGTCGTGGAAAACGTGCTTCCTGATAGCCACGTAGACCAGGGCGAGCAGGACGGACAGGCCACCGAAGCCTAGCAGCAGAAGCCCGGCTGCCTGGTGATTGTTCAGGACAGGGTAGACTTTGCTGATGAGGATTGGAGAGATAAGATTTTCCTTTTTTTCCCATAAACACAACATTATGTTTGCATTATAGCCACAGAGAAGAGACACATCAATAATATTCATCGTACAAAACATCAATATTTTTATACATCTGAAAAGCTGTGTTAGAAAACTGGGTAAAGATGTATAGTACAGTTTTACAAAAGGTATCAGTTTTGAAATGTGCGAGGACAAAAAATTGGACGTAAAAAAAAAATAAATCAAAAGTAACAAACACAAGCAATATTTCCGCAGAACACCTTCATTAGAGATAATAGGGGAGATAAATAACGGGAAAATCCCCCACAAATGTATGAATAAAACAAATAAACCACAATGAATTGTTTTGTTTTTTTTTTCAAAGCGTATGACTAATCGCTTATCTGTTGGAAATTCACCTTTAATATCTCTAGGCAAATAAATAAACTGTCAGGGATGTCTCACCTGAAACTTTGATTTATTTTAGTCCCATTTGAGTCAGGTGGGCAGTCAGAACGGGCAGAGGGAGAGAACTCTGCCGACGCATACTCCACGAGAAGCGACAAGATCAAGGAAGCCAGAGCAACAACGAGGGTCAGCTGTGACCTATTTGTGAACTGGAAAGCTGCCATGTTTGCTGTGTCTCCACGATGTTGATTGTCATTCACGTGCGATTACGTTCATTTTGTCTGCTGAAATAAAAGTGTATTCAGTTCAATACGCACTGGTTTCATCAAGACAACTTCTGAGAAAGATTATATCACATGTTTAGAAAATCACATGCAGGGAATACATCATATCGGACAAGACATATATCTGGAATGTTCTTTGAATAATATGAGAGCAAAGGCGGCAAAACTAGCCATTAGTTAAAAAAGAGATCATTCTGATAGAAATTGTATTGTTTTGGTTCACATAGAAAACAAAAACCAGATATAAGAAACAAAGAGATTATCTCATGGACGAGATTAGTAGGTATTCAATCTTAATTCATACTTTTCTTATAATGTTTCATGAACCGATCGATAGTTAGTTAATCATTGATGTCATTTCAGCAAAGAGAAAGTATATTTTTGATGAAATACTTTCTAGCTATCCTTTTTTTATTTTTACTGCATGTGTCATTTATATCAAGAGAGAGGTTCTAGCAGACTTGGTCAACAGAAACCTGCTTTCACGCCAGAAATAGGTTGCAAGGTGGGAACCGCTTGTCTACCCAGTGTCGAAATAAGTACGGGACAAAAGCTAATGTTAGGATAAAACGGTATACGGCAAGGTTATTTCTATGCTTGCAGGGTGAGCCACACCTATAGTTGTCAGTGAATGAAGAAACATACTGTAGTCTCTCGCTCCCAAACACACATATGCACACATCCGCATCTGCAAGCATGTGGTCACGTGGTCTCAAGCCGTTATGCTGACGTCTGAAGCGCCAGAAATAACACATGTTGCGTAACATACGTTTATAACATTTGTATGGACTCATAACATGTTTGGAACTTTTATAACATTTGTATGGACTCATAACATTTGTTTGGAACTCTTATAACATTTGTATGGACTCATAACATTTGATTGGAACTTTACTCTTCCTCTTCACCGTGAAGTGTCCCAGAGGACATCCAGTTGGCGTATTTGGGCCACATGAGTGGCCTGGTGATGCGCATGCCGTATTTCGTGGGTGTTTCTATACCTCCATCTATCCATCTTTTCCGGGGTCTTCCTCTTGATCGTTCTTTGGTAGTAGGCCCTGGCATGTACGTATGTCATTCTCATTAAGTGGCCAATCCACTTCATTCTTTGTTCCTCTGTGTATGTTGGGCGTGGTGTAGTTCCTACCAGTTGTCTTATGTCGTCATTTCTTTTCTTGTTCATCCTAGTGGCGTTTCCTGCCTTTCTTAGGCTCTCATTTTGCTAGTAGATATTTTACTTTGCTGTTTCTTGCTTAGTGCCCATGTTTGGCAGTGGTAGCACAACATTGGTATAACATGCTATCAATTAGTTGTATCTTGGTTTCGGGTGGTATGTTATTGTAAGAAAGTAGTGGGGGTGAAAAAAGGTAATCCTCTCATGCCTTAGAGGCACATAGGGGTATGGTGTTAGTGGCCATATTTTCCTTCACCTGTCAGCTAGAGAGTGATATGGTCAATATCACGCCTGGCCGCCTTTCCTTCCCCAACTCCAGAAGAAGTCGGGTACTCATTTCTACAGCTGGGTGACTGGGGTGCCTCCGGCCGGATTCGAACCCCCGACCTTCATCATGAGAGACCATGCACTAACCACTTTGCCACTCAGACATCCGTAGTGGGGATTATGTAATGGCATTTGCTCTGTGTGTTCTAACTTCAGTTTCTCTGTCAAGCTTCACATCTTCTGTAAACATACAACCAGGATATTTGAATCCTCTAACTGGCTGGATTTTGTTGTCTTCAGTATAGATGTTCAATGGGCTTGGATTCCTACTAACTTTCATGGTCTCTGTTATGGCAAATTTTGTTTTCATATCATACAGTTTACGTCTGTTGTGGAGATAATTCATATAATTTTGTAAGCTGTTCAGAAAATTATTTGTAATCTACAGTGGTCGTTTGCAAACATTAACTCGTTCAGTTCTGATAAATCTGGGAGATGGAACGACGTTGTAAAAGAAGCTATATAGAACATAAGAAGGCGGCGTTTAGGAAGTGGCCGAAGACGAAATCACAAGAGGACTATATCACGCATCACAAAACAGTAAGAGAGACAAAGAAAACAGTCAAAACGGTAAGAGAAACGAAAACAATAGTCAAAACAACTAAGGAAGAGTCATGGAAGAACTAGGTGAACATGTGACACAGCTATGCAAAAGGTCACCTAGCCAGGTCTGTAAAAGGGTATGCGCATGAGGCTCTGAAATGAGCATTTTAACACAGCCAACAATCTCAAAGATAAAAATGGAAAATCCATCTTTAATGAAAGAGATGTTAAACAAAGATGGAATGAATACTTCAAGGAACTTCTCAATGCAATGGGAGAAACAGAAGAAAACACAGCCTAGAACTAGCAAGGAACTAAGTAGCAGAATTGAAGAAGCGATGAAAAGTCCCCGAAACAAGGCGCCAAGAGTCGATGGCCTGACAACAGAAGCCATCCAAGAATGCAGAAAACATTGGTTTAAAATGGCTTGGAAGAATTTTTGATAAGTCACGGTCTGAAAGTAAAGTCCCAGAAGACTGACAAAGAGCACACACAGAAAACACAAACCACACACACAGAAAACACAAACCACACACACAGAAAACACAAACTACACACACAGAAAACACAAACCACACACACACATAAACCACACAAGCACAACGGAGATAAGATAATATTTCATCACTAAAAAAATCAGCCTCTCACAGCGGATATTTCTAATCCAACGTAAGCTTTTTACAACAAAATTACAATGTATTTGAAATTCCGTTCAGAATGTATGTCTCCACCACATATTTCCTACACTAAGTATGAATACAAAATATTTGTAATTGTATTTAAGCGTTTGACATTCTTCATTCGTTCATTTGCATGTCCCTTGCTGAAATTAGACTCCTTGACAGCTCTCCTGTAGGCCTCTCGGTTGTAAGCAAGATGCCCTGCTGCTGATGCGCCCATTCGCAGATAGTCAACAATGTCTTGCTGCCATCTCGGGTTGGTCTTCCTCTCTTTCTTTTTCCAATTGTTTACCCTTCCAAGACTGTCTTCTCTAAATTCTCATGGCGTGTAATGTGTTCGAAATACTTCAGTTTTCGCTATTTAATCTTCTTTACTAACCAACGGGTTGTAGAGAACAATGCAGAGATAAGACAGATGAGCGAACAACAACCTGTCTCATGGGTGATTAAGAAAAGGAGATGGACATATGTTGATCACGTGATGGGGAGGAACGATCAGAGAATCCCAAAACGACCTATTAAGTGGAACACAACAGGCCGAATAAAAAGAGGCAGACCACGTGAAACTCTAAAGAGGACATTGTTAAGAGAGGCCAGATTAACAGGCATAAAATCCCTTGAAAAGCTCGCCGAAAACAAGAAAAATTGGCGAACTACTTTGCGAGCCCTATTTAATGAAATTATGTTGCAAACTTTATATATATATATAGAAAGTCTTAACCTGAAAATATGCGTCTTACATAAGTTCAGCGGCACCAGTTAATCATTGTACCAGTATATCAATGTCTAATGTTACTTCACTGTTTCTTTCCAATGTCACTTTATCACATAACTATTACTTGTATCCACGTTAACTTTAGCAAGTCTATCCAAGTTATCCAATTGTCTCCTTCTTAATTCCAATTTAGGTTACTTGATTTTCAAATATCTTTCTAAATTATTTATTTTCAAGAGTTCTTATCAGGTTTACATTGCTTGTATATTTTCATATATATATTAAAACTTTGTCACACACTATAAAACTTCACTGGTCCATGAATGAAGAGAACACATGCTCACGAAGACAGCACCTTACACAAATGCAATGATATAAGGAAGTCCCTTCTCTCAACATGCTAAATATACAGTTTATTTACACTTTATATCGATATCGTAGGTAGCATATTGTATCAAACATTTCACCAGGAATTTACATATCCAACAGAATTTTGCCCTTTAATAAGCATGTGAACCACTGCCGTCTAGCCTTGACGTGTAAAACTCTAGTTCCCCTAGTTCGTAAGGTTATCACTTTGGCAGAACTATCTACGTCTTGTTGTAGACCAGTGCTCTGAGACTCTGGTTAACAGTGGCTCAGTCTGAGTGTCCAATAATCGTAAATCTTGACTGTCTTCGTCGTACAGTATATATTGCCTTTAACTGCAGGGCACTATTGAGTCCGGGTCCTCTTACCTCTTCGCTGACACTTCTCTCTGTCTCTTTTCTGATTTCTTCTGATGGTCTTCCTCTGACATCTTGACCGGTCTCTTATTCACTGACCGTGAGTGTCGCCAACAAGATCCTTGGCCCTTCTTAAATCCGTCTAGTTTCAATGTCTTTTTTACCACTTTGGGCTAGTTGTTTGTGCGTAATTTGGTTGTTATCACTGGACCATCCTACTTTCTAGCGTCCTTCCTTAGTATTTCTCTTATCTCAGCGTTACTGTGTTTGCCTTTTCGGTCTGTCTGTCTCCTCTGTTTACTTTTGTCAGTGTCCTGTCGTGCTAGTGTCATGGACGTTTGTTTTATACCTTTATCTACATTTCCTAGCTACTTTTTCTGTTGCTATGCGATGTTACTATTTTTCCTACAGTATATTCGTAATCATATTCACAATCATATTCATCATCATATTCATAATCATATTCACACTCATATTAATAATCAGATTCAAAATCAAATTCATAATCATACTGATAATCATAGTTACGAGGGACTGTGCTACACCTATATGACGTTTAAGGGCACGGGAAGGATATAAGATATAAGATAATACTAACCAACTTTCTTCAGCATTAAGTTCTTGTAGTATGGAAATAATTGTTGTTTTTTTTGTCCATGATATTTGAAGAACTCTTCTATAACATTTACATTCAAGGCATTTATATGTTTCTCATGTGCTTTTTTAAGTGTTCATGGTCTCGCAGGCATATGTTGGAGTGGAAAAGATTTGGTATTAGTCAAGCTACTTATTCATTTTCGGTTTCACTGAAACATATATGCTATTTATCCTAATATTTTGATATTGATTAACAGTGGTTTATTACTTATTATGAATAAATATAACATATATTTAATTATATTTATAAGTACGATATTTGTGAAATGTTTGATATTATTTTGTATTACACAAAAACATATTATACTTATGTTAGTTTTAAAGGCTACTTACCTGTGGATTGTTCCGTTTATTTTAATAAAGCTAGGACTTCAAAATATAGAGCCATAAGTCTTTGTGAAACGAAATTTTAAAAAAAACAAACTTGTTCACGTACATACAGAAAATAGCACCTTCCAGTCTTGACACTGTATGACCGCCAAAACAACCAACTATTCTTGTCGGTTTTTTGTGTGCGACCCGGATGTCCCATTCCATTTTGTATTTTTACATTTGTTTAATCCACCATTACCTGCCATCATAATCCGTGCTACGGGACTTTGTGTGACATAATGAGGGGACACGCGTGTCAAATTTAAGGTCTCTAAGTACGTGCTTGCTGTCGATGTTTATAATTCCCAGGTTGTGAAATTATACATCAACCACCGATGTGAAATTTCCTTTATCCGAACTTGCAGTTAAACTTTGTTACGTTAATATTCGCTAACCGGAGCAGGCTTACGGCCCAGTTAACGGCATCTTCGTTCAATGAGACGGAGCTCGTTCGTATAAGTGTAACTTCATCAGTAAATCCCCGACAGGTCTTATCCTGCATAAGTCGACTTACGTCACATTTGGTAATGTGATGATGTCAGTGCTGACGATAAATGTGATTGTGGTGTAGAAAATGAGTCTTGATATTTACTGTTAAGATGATGATAATGAAGTTTATTTTAGGGGCGAGAAATCTGTTCTTATTGCCCGTCATGAAATTCTGTTCTTATTACTTGTCATGAAATCTTTTGTTATAGCCTGTCATGAAATATTTTCTTATTACTTGTCTTGAAATCTTTTGCTATGGCCTGTCATAAATTTTTTTCTTATTGCTCGTCACGAAATCTTTTCTTATTTACCGTCGTGAAATCTTTGCATATTGTTTGTCATGACATCTTTTCTTACTGCTTGTCATGAAATCTTTTCTTATCGCTTGTCATGAAATATTTTTTTATTCTTTGTCATGAAATCTTTTATTATTTCTTGTCATGAAATCTTTTCTTATTGACAGTCATGAAATCTGTTCTTGTTGCCTTTCTTGAAATCTTTTATTATTGCCTGTCATGGAATATTTTTTTCTTGCCCGTCATGAAATCTTTTCTTATTGCTCGTAATGAAATGTTCTATTATTGCCTGTCATGAAATCTTTTCTTATTGCTTGTCATAAAAGTTTTTCTTATTGCTTGTCCTGAAATCTTTTCTTATTGCCTGTCATGAACTCTTTACTTATTACTTGTGATGAGATCTTTTCTTATTTCTTGCCATGAAATCTTTTCTTATTGCCTGTCATGAAATCTTTACTTACTACTTGTGATGAGATCTTTTCTTATTTCTTGCCATGAAATCTGTTCTTATTGCCTGTCATGAAATCTTTACTTATTGCTTGTGATGAGATTTTTTCTTATTTCTTGCCATGAAATCTTTTCTTATTGCCTGTCATGAAATCTTTACTTATTGCTTGTGATGAGATTTTTTCTTATTTCTTGCCATGAAATCTTTTCTTATTGCCTGTCATGAAATCTTTACTTATTGCTTGTGATGAGATTTTTTTTCTTATTGCTTGGCATGAAAGGAAGGTGAGATGAATCCTCTAAGTTGGAGCTACAGCTCAGGATCACGGGGCCAAAGAAGGTCAAGACCTTGTATTGCCCATGCTTAACGTTCCTGGAGAGATTCAACATCACAACCATGGCATCTGAGGGGCACTGACAGTTGTCAGTATAACCTGCTTATTTGGGTCCACTCCGTGATGTAGGGTAACTCAGTGTGGCGGAATTTACATCCGCGTTAATGCTCGTATACCACGATCTTTGAACAAGAACATCGGTCAAGAACCAGCCAGCTGATTTACAAAGGGAAGAACAAGGAACACAACAATCAACTCTAGCCGGTAGTAGTTCAATCTTCTTCTCATTTCATCAACGGAAAACTAAGAACATCCAAGATGACAGCTGCTCCAAAGCATTGCCTAGTTCATGTTTCTTGTGTAAAAACGGCGACAGACGAAATGTTACAACTGTGGGCTCCGTTAATGAACAAAGCTGTTAATACATTTCTAACTGTTATGGTAACTTTCCTAACTGTGATGATAACTTTCCTAACTGTGATGGTAACTTTCCTAACTGTGACGGTAACTTTCCTAACTGTGACGGTAACTTTCCTAACTGTGACGGTAACTTTCCTAACTGTGATGGTAACTTTCCTAACTGTGATGGAAACTTTCCTAACTGTGACGGTAACTTTCCTAACTGTGACGGTAACTTTCCTAACTGTGACGGTAACTTTCCTAACTGTGACGGTAACTTTCCTAACTGTGATGGTAACTTTCCTAACTGCGATGGAAACTTTCCTAACTGTGATGGAAACTTTCCTAACAGTGATGGTAACCTTTCTAACAGTGATGGTAACTTTCCTAACTGTGATGGTAACTTTCCTAACAGTGATGGTAACCTTTCTAACAGTGATGGTAACCTTTCTAACAGTGATGGTAACTTTCCTAACTGTGACGGTAACTTTCCTAACTGTGATGGAAACTTTCTTAACTGTGATGGTAACTTTCCTAACTGTGATGGAAACTTTCCTAACTGTGACGGTAACTTTCCTTACTGTGACGGTAGCTTTCCTAACTGTGACGGTAACTTTCCTAACTGTGATGGTAATTTTCCTAACTGTGATGGTAACTTTCCTAACTGTGATGGTAACTTTCCTAACTGTGATGGTAACTTTCCTAACTGTGATGGAAACTTTCCTAACTGTGATGGTAAGTTTTCTAACAGTGATGGTAAGTTTTCTAACAGTGATGGTAACCTTTCTAATGGTGATGGTAACCGCTGTAAAACTGGCACTAGTTGAGTTAGAGGAAAGTGTCTGGCGCAGTTTTACGAAAACAACCCGAAACTAGAAGGAAAGTTAGGAACAACGACGTGGTTATGAGAGACAGAATAGCAACCCAATATTTCGGCAAAATTGCCCTCATCAAGGACAAACGAAAAGGCAAACAAACAACACATAAATAAACTTACTCGTGATCCGCTCTCTCTCTCTCTCTCTCTCTCTCTCTCTCTCTCTCTCTCTCTGAGGAATCTGGTCAGAACATGGCTGCTACATGCAGAGCAGGAAAAATTAGATGAGCAGCATAGCGTGGACTACAGAGGCTATGACTGTGGGAAGAAACTAAGAAACGAGAAAGCAGATGAACAGCAGCACTGACCTTTGCTATCGCACAGTACAGGTAGAAAAAGACAAGGGAAATGAACAAGATAAGGGATTGCGAACCACTTGTAGTAGCTGAAATCAAGAATGTCACATGTCCTGTAAGTTACACACTTAAAAGGGACCAAGGTATGACACAGCTGAAACAGATGATACACCTTGATCTCAGTGCCGTCCATCGAGTAACATCAAGTGAAATTAATCGGTAGCTCTGAAGGATAATGAAATTCAATAATGGATGAAATACATAGAGTTAAATATCCAACTATATGTGATCAGGCATAGACATCAAGTCCTAGTGTTATGTTCCACTAGACATCAAGTTTTAGTGTCATGTTCCACTAGACATCAAGTCTTAGTGTCATGTTCCACTAGACATCAAGTCTTAGTGTCATACTTCACTAGACATCACGTCCTAATGCCATGTTCCACTAGACATCAAGTCTTAGTGTCATGTTCCACTAGATATCAAGTCCTCAACTTGAAAACACAAGTAGTGGAGACATATATATATATATATATATATATATATATATATATGTATCTGAACCTTAAGTGCCCAGGGCACATGGGGCTTTCGCAAGGGTTTTCCACAAATGCCTGTCCTTCGCCTTTTTTCTGCTCTTGCCCAGGTGTGCACTCTATTGCTCAACATCCTTTCTGTTGTTCTTCTCCATGTCTCTTTTGGTCTACCCTTACTTCTGTTCCCCTATGGTGTCCATCTTAGTACACAAACATACTCACTCTCAAATGACAATATATCGACGACAAATGACGAAAACTTAGACTGATCCAGAAAGCACAGCTTCTGTACTTTTCCGGCTAACGCCCAGTCAGTCTCACAAACCCCTAGCAGGACACAACTGCACGCCCAAAACTGAGATAAAAAACCAGGGGCAATCACCCCGACAGCCTGAGTATATAAACAAATTCAGGGGTGTTAACTTTACAAGAATTTTGTGTAGGGTTGCATACCCTGGTACATATATTCCGTTACGACTGTAATCCAGACATAAGCTCTAAACATCTAGGGTATATAACCCGGGTACAATAAAATGTATAATGTACACAGACATATTGCACCTATTTAAGACATGAAAAAAGATACATCTCATAAAAGTTGTCATTTAAATTATGTTTTTTTTAAAAATGGAAGCCCATCTCCCGCACATTTCTACATTCTGTATCTAGAGTCAGGGGCTCATCTGTCACGTTGACAGGGCCGTAGACCATGAAATCACGCACTGACTAACCTGACTCGCAGTTTTTGTAGCTTCTGTGTTGCAGGTTTCAGGTGTGATGACATGAATATCACTTCTCTTGAGACATGAATATCACTTCTCTTGAGACATGAATATCACTTCTCTTGAGACATGAATATCACTTCTCTTAAGACATGAATATCACTTCTCTTAAGACATGAATAAGACATTTGGCCCCGTACTGTTGTTGTTTTTGATCTGTAAGAGAGTTTTACATCAGCCACTAACACTGGTTAGAACTGGCGAAAAACCGAGTCACGTAGAGAGAGACTATCCTACAGCATCATTCTGAACAGGGAGCGAACTGCAACACTGAAGCCAAAAGGGACCGAACAGCAACACTGAAGCCAAAAGGGAGCGAACTGCAACACTGAAGCCAAAAGGGAGCGAACTGCAACACTGAAGCCAAAAGGGAGCGAACTGCAACACTGAAGCCAAAAGGGAGCGAACAGCAACACTGGAGCCAAAATGAGCGAACAGCAACACTGGAGCCAAAAGGGAGCGAACAGCAACACTGAAGCCAAAAGGGAGCGAACAGCAACACTGGAGCCAAAAGACTCAAGCGTAATCAGACTTTACCTTGCAGCATAAACATTGCTTTTGTTACTCTGGCTCATTATGTAAACCAAGCATTGGTAGAATCAGCCATGACGGAAGCTACATACAAGGCTTGACAAGCCTCTTATCTGCTAGATTCTACTTGCTTTAAATCCATCCACGAGAGAGAATAAGCGCCATTGTATGTTTTTCACAACTTATTACCCACATAACAAATTATTTAAATCACATGGGGTTATAAACGTCTTGAAACTAAACAGATTACCCTAGTTTTGGGTTACTGAGAAAGAGTGGGAGATATCTAACGAACGACAATGATGGACGTACAATAGACGAAGGAAACAGGGCCAAGCCATAGACAAAGAGACAATATAGAGTACAGGAAACTGGTGTCACCAACCGGAGACAGAAGATAGGAATAGAGAGGAATAGAGAGGAATGGAGGGGAACTTCATCTGCAGCAATAAGCCTTAATGGCTCGGAAATCTGAGGAAGAAAAAGAAGGAATACCTTCCACACGAATCTGTACTTCAGACTATCCATTATTTACCAGATAAAAATAATTAATTCTGGCTTTGTTCTCTCCCTTATCTTTATATAACACATCATCATCATCATCACCATCATCATCATCATATCATTCATCATCATCATCATCATCAATCATCAAGAATCACATTGTAGCGCATTAGCATTTTCATCCTACAATTTCTGCAAAAACATGCAAGAAAAAAACTCTGAGCATGCGCACTAAACTCGCACAGCTTGTCTGCTCCACCGTCACCTTGCACCGTTGAAGAGCACCGAGGCGTTATTTGTTATTTTATGGTCATAAATTGTGAAACCTTCTGAAATTTACAGAAAAATGAGTGGTCAGTATTGAGACGGTTGTTTGAGTCATGAGAGAGTGCTTGAATAGCTGGAAACATTTAAAAGCAGAAGACAAGACTCCAGTGATGAACACCGGAATAGAAAACTAGTTAGTGTGGCAACTGAGACAGTGAAACAAATATATACATTCATTCATTTGCATGTCCCTTGCGGAACTTTGCCTCCCTAACAACTGTCTTGTAGACCTCTCAGTTGTGAGCAAGATGGCCTGCTGCTGATGCATTCATTCGCAGATCATCAACAGTGTCTTGCAGCCATCTTCGCCTTGGTCTTCCCCTCTTTCTTTTTCCCATTATGTACCTTCCAAGACGGTCTTCTCTAAATTATCATGACATTTAATGTATCCAAAATATTTAAGTTTTCTCTCTTTAATCCTCTTTACTAGCCAGCCTTCCTCAATATTAAGTTCTTGTAGTATGGATATATTTGTTCTTTTTTGTGTCCATGATATTTGAAGAACTCTTCTGTAGCATTTACATTCAAAGGCATTTATGTGTTTCTCAGCTGTTTTGTTAAGTGTCCAGGTCTCACGGAGGTATACTGCGATGGGAAAGATGCATGCCCTTGAACTTGTTTACTTTCTGAAGAGCGATAGATGTCCTCCTTTTAATTTTCCTCATTGTATCTCCATTATTAATTATTACTGATCCAAGATATTCAAAACTCTCCACTTTATCCAGTTTTTCCTGATTGATACATATTTCAGCTGCTTTGTTTGTTTTGTCATATATATATATATATATATATATATATATATATATATATTAAAAACAAAATTGATCAGTGTTTCACGAGAATTACCTATCCAGGCATAATATATCATTAACCTGATAAACTGTTACGTCATTAGCTATATGCAACGAAAAGCAACCTTTTTCACTTAAACAATTTTAAAATACCTTAAACCATAAACTTATAAAGATTTAGATTTCAAACTGGGTCGGTTTTTTTTTTCTTCCTCGCTTTTTCACTGATTTTAACCTAATTCTCTCTTTGACACAGAAAGCTTGGTATTCCCTGGCTACTATTAATTAGCCTTCAATCACGCTGTACACACAAGAAGGCCGTACACCCCCCTTCGCCCTTATTTGCCGGGAAAAAAGTGTTGAAATAATTCCACTTCCGCACGTGACACTGATCATTTAAATGCATACAATATAGTCAGTAAGTGGCTTCGCGTGTTCTTGGCTACATCAACAATACGGTGTATCGGTTTCAGATCAATACAAGCTTTCAAGGGAAATGAGAGTACCCATACCCTCTCTCCAGACCAGCAAGTTTGATTTTTTTGTAACTGTTTTTATTAAACGATCTAACAGACACATCTTTCAAGTGCTGGAGAAAGTATTCAAACTTGAAAAGCACACGGGCAGCGCCAGATGGCACGAGAGATAAACTGCTAATTTAGGAAGATTAAATTATCTTTACATTCACTGTGTGAAAGATTGTTAAATTAAGCGGGAGCATGTCTCAGAAATGCCCCACACAGAAAATGGAAAGAAACTCAAATTAGAAAATAAGCGGTCCCTGTCCTAGTGGATTATAATGAGCAGCTTTGAACTACAGCTATCTAGGGCTCCACCGATACATCTTATATGTGTTCCTGACAATCAGTAGAAGACAAACAAACATCGAAGCGCGGCATACGTAAACTTTATCACACACAAAATTATCGCTGAAAATATTTAGCAACAATTATCCTTCGTAGCTTTTGGAGAAAAAAAACGGAAATAAATACATTATTAAAGAACTGATATCCACAGCGAAGTAGCATACAGAAATAAACTTACGAGAAATGATAGCATTTTATATGCAGATACTGTCTTTTATCTCGTAGAGATATAAGATATGTGACAGCGCATTTGTATGTGATTCAGCAAATCACTCTAGAACATTTGTTCTCCTTGGTTCTGTGAACAGAGTTTGTTCTACTTCAACTTGATCAAAATGACAGAGATCTACACACACAAAAAGGTGATGGAGCGCTTGGAGAAGAATTCATCTTTTCTTCTTTCCAATGGAGAAAGATATTCAATCTGTGTAGATAGAAGTTTGAGATTAAAATAAAGAGAGAAGTTATGATAAAACACAGTCAGCGCTATAAAACACTCCAAGAAAAATACTTTGGCGTTAGTGAGAATACAATCACAGGAAACTAACACACACACAAAACTGAACATTTCTATACATACGAGCACCCACAAGGCTGTGGTCTAACAGTGGACGTGCTTACAAGGTAACACACTCGTAGAACTGTGCCCCAAACAATCAGTGAAAATCTGAACATAGTTTCAACCACCCTCATACACTGCGCATATAAACACCGGATAATACATTGACAGTAGTTTACGTATATTAGGTAGGCGATATAACCAGTTTTGAAAATAACGATATGAAATTAACAAGTAAATACACTATATGCAAGTGCTTATCTTAAATAAACAGGAAGAGAGAAATAAGCGTCCAATATGAGGGGCATAGATAACCGCATAAACAAGAGCTCATGGTGTATGTGGGACCAAGGTAGAAATGGAGGGCTTAGATATCTGGGCGCGACTGTACCCAGCAAGCTAATCTGGTACAGACGAAACACGGCAACATAAGATAATCAGCGTCTAGTCTTTCTGCAGGCCGCGACATACAACACCTGGGAATGGCTGGGGTGTGAGATGTTCTAAATTTATATAACATTATAGACCAAGATACACTTTTAACACAGTTTAAAGACGGAATGGTCTAGTCTATATATCCAGTGCCATGCCGATAGGCGCTGATGGTTATGCTTTCCCACAATTCTTTATTTCAGGTGTTAATTATGAGATGGACACGTATTCTTTCTCCAGGCCACTTCATCAGTCCATCTATCATCTTCTCTCTTTGCCTCGGTCTCCTTTGCCCTTTATCTTCCCTGTTGTTATCAAATATTCCAGCTCCACCTGCTCTCATGGCGTGTCCTATGAACTTGGATTGTCTGTTCCTGAATTTTGTTACTGCTTGCCTCTCTTCTTCTGCTGCTGCCTCTTTCATGACCTCTTCGTTTGACCTCTTCACTGTCCGTGGTATCTTTAGCATTCTTCTAAGGACACATATTTCTGTGACCTCCAGGCGGCGCTGTACTTCCCTGGTGCCTGTCCATGTTTCACACACATAAAACGGGATTGGTTCAATATAACACAACGCCCTAGCGCATACATTTACATTTCAAATATATGAAAACTGTACTATGATCAAATAAATAATAGAAATACATACCAACGTTATGTAAACGACATATACATAAAAATCGTAATAACACTTACGAACGCCTGCATTTCACTAAAAAACTTGCAGTAAAAGAAAACTTGATGGGGTCTCACTTACCTGTGATAAAATAAATATATGCACAATCAGTAAATAGCTCACTTATCGACAATCTTATTTTCTGTAATCGATATACAGATTGGTAAAGTGATAGCCGACATCGTGCAATCAGACCGGCAGCCCTTGTGTCATAGACCCGGTGATCAAATGGCCGGTAGCCGAGGGTGCAGGAAGTTTATATAGTCTAAATTGATGGTGCAAAACTAATAGAAGGGTCGTAAAAAGAGGTTCTCAACTTATACAAGTCAGCCTCTACCCGCGATAGAACTACTAGCTGTTTATTTGAAGTAGGTTACGTTAGTGTGGAAGCAAAGTGGATGTGCCAGAGGGATTGTGCTAAAAACAAGTCAAGACCCTCCCTCGTCCTGTTTGTTGGACAACCAAGCAAATAAACATCAAGTTAAACAAACAGCCAGTAAGCCAGCCAACCATCCTGTCAATTGAAGATGAATGACGCAGCCTGCCAACCAAGCAATAGATCAGTCAGTCAATCCAACTAATAGCCAGCCCGTGAAACAAGCAGTCAACCAATCAGCTAGTCACAAACTAATCAAGCAATCAACTAAGAAACAGCCACTCAATGAACCAGCCAACCAATCTTCCATACACAAACTACCCGCCAGTCAACTCAGCAGTTGATCAAACAACAAATCAATCAACCAGCCGGCCAACAAAACTACCAGTTGTCCAACAAACCTATCAGTTGTCCAAAAAAAATTACCAGTTGTCCAACAAAGCTACCAGTTGTCCATCCAACAATATTACCAGTTGTCCAACAAAACTACCAGTTGTCCAACAAACCTACCAGTTGTCTAACAAAACTCCCAGTTGTCCAACAAAACTCCCATTCCGCCACCCAATCAAGTAACCTATAAAGCAGCCAGCCAACCATCCAACCACCCAAGCAAAACAACCAACCACCAAACTAGCACTGTCTGCTTTATCTCTAAAGAAACCTTAGGAAACTCAGTTACGTTTCTTTTCACAAAATATTGATAATCACTGACAACGAATCTTGAGGGCTCTGCGCTAGAAGCTTTGTAACCGCTGCAGCGATTCACAATCGCTGAATTTTTACCTGAAGAAAATGGGTCTTGAAAAAAAAATAGAGATTGCTATCTAGAGCGCTAAAAAGAGAGAGAGAGGGAGCAACTGAACTACCTTTCTGACCTATTTAGAGAGCCTGAGAAATAAAAATAACACCATTTAACTATGATGAAAATATTATTGATTTTACTAATACAAAGACTGCCTATTATAGTCAGAGCACGCTAGGAGATTTAACTGTAAAATCTGATCATAAAATATGATTAGTCACACTTTATGTTCGTCCAGGACAGACACTTTATGTAAAGGGTAAATAATCAAAAAAATGAGTGCATTAATTTTTATTTTAAAAACTCAGTTATTGCTCGCGATCAAACAGCAGGTACTGAGCTTGCTGATATAAAATGGGGCATTATTTTCTTTCAAGTGGATCTCGCTAACTGATAAGACATTGTTTCTTAAGATTTTTTTTTTTTTGTTTTCGATTTTGTCTACAAACTAAAACACGTGTAGAACATTGAGTGCAGTGGTCACGTGTGAGGGGAGCAAGGAAAAGGTTGCAAGTTCGATTCCAGACAGGGGTATTTTATTTCCTGTTCTGATTAGAGAAAACTTGAATATATTTTCATTAAAACTCATATTTTCATTTTCTACCCGTCATTTGTGATGAATCAAAACTTGCAACCTTCAGCTATAAGTTTACGCATTTAATTAAAGAAATGAAAAACCAAATGAGGAAAACAATCAGTTAACTGAGTGTGTAAAGGGGAAGGATCTGAAAACACTATAATAAAGACGGCAGACGGGAACAGAAGGCATAATTACCTGGAGAGAAGTTAATGAAAATTGTGATATGATCTGTAACTACATTTATGACAGGTAACAAAGACCAGGCTCCGTAGAGAAGTATCATGGCTTAAGATATCACCATGACATCGTAACATTATAATGACTGCCATCATCTGTAAGACAACATTATTAACTCTTTTACTATCCAGTTTTAACCTGAAGTAGGATCACATTATTAACCCCTTTACTATCAAGCTTTAATCTGCAGAAGGATCACATTATTAACCCATTTACTATCAAGTTTTAACCTGCAGTGGTATCACATTATTAACCCCTTTACTACCAAGTTTTAACCTGCAGTGGGATCACATTATTAACCCATTTACTACCAAGTTTTAACCTGCAGTGGGATCACATTATTAACCCCTTTACTATCAAGTTTTGACCTGCAGCAGGATCACATTTTCCAACTTTTGTGGAATTTATAGACGCTACTTTTCACTCTCCTTTCATTCTGATTTCGCTCTTAAATTTATACGGAAAAAAATACTATGCACAGAAACGTTAAACATTATATCTGAAAACAAAACTTTTAACATAATATGCTTTCTAAAGAGACATTTTAAAACCAAAATGTAACAAACCATACATTTCTTTCTCACTGAATATCCCGGAGCGCTGTATTAAAACTTCAGTGACAGTGTTGACCACGATTTTAACAGTCAGTGCTTTTTTTCTATGAAATCCGTCACTTGATACTTGCACACTGAATGTAAGCTTTGCTAGACATCACTGTATGGGCAACATTTATTTCAAGATTAACTAGGGCGCCAAGTTACATATTCAGGAGGATTAGAAAGAGATCTTCAGTAGCTTCAAGGTATATCACGTGTTACCTGTGCGTTTTGGAGAAGATTTGGGCGGATTTAGTTGAGACTGAGAAAGCTTCCTGCTTAGCTATGTAATGTTAGATGGTTAGTGTGCTAGGACTTTTCAAAGTCTAACCAAAAAACAAAGTGTTCTGTCAGTTTCCTATGAGAAAAGCCCCTTTGTTTTCTGTGTGATAAAATTTATTGATGATTGATGTGACACTGTTGCTTGAAGTGCTCTCCAATTTCTCTTGGTTCATTTACATTTTGTTGTTGTTGTTATTAATGTTATTATAACTCCTATAACTAACATCTAGAAGCTGTTGATGCCGCGCTTATCATCCTATGAAGGAGACATGGAAATGTATGTGGAGAGAGAGAGATACTTAAATCCTTGGATTGGAGAACAATTATCTTCCTCTCAAGCTCCACCACATCAGGTATATATAGATTCTCAACCTAAATGACTAGTGTGAACTACCTTTCGAAGCCCAGAATAGTGTACGGATTTTGGACGGAGAAATGTAGTTCACGTGATGTGGGGGTGGAAGACCTATATAAAGGAAAACGCGTGCGGGAAAGGTTACATTGAGCATAGCCAGCGGGCAAATGGCGGGCAAGTTCGATCTCGTCTGTGTGTGTTTGATATGGAAATACTTAGCCCTAAATATTGTGATATATATATATATATATATATATATATATATATATATATATATATATATGTATTGGTGATTCATGATGATTAATGTTCTCTGAAAGGCATGGGGGATGCCATCATAGTGTTAATCTCATATGAACTTCATGAAGCTGAGAGGAGAGCAGAAAACCAGAGGATGGGGCAGGGAGCTAATTTCGTCTCGTCTGGTTAGCCCTGTCGACCTCATAATGTTTGATTCTCTGTACTGTGGATTTTTTGATGTGTCGTAATCATACTATGCTGTTGGATTATCGTTGGTGTCATCGTACGTGATGATTCTGCTGAGTCTTGTCATTTGGGATGGGCACACATCATGTTCATCAAGTTTCATTTGCATAGATGTCAAGGTATCAGGAGATACTAAACCGGCAGCAGGCAGCTGCATCATCAATGGTGTGCATAGCACATGATGATTCTTGGAGATGGGAGGAGAAGATTGGGTGGGAATTTAGTGCGTTAGCACAAATGGAGAGATAGAGTGAGAATTCAGTGCGTGAGCACAAATGGAGATTATTGAGAATTCAGTGCATTAGCACAAACTGAGATTATGTGAGAATTTAGTGCATTAGCACATGATCTGTGCAGTATTTCAGTGCCTTTCTAAGGTTCGTGCCAGCAGCAGCTGAAATGTGTCACCAGAGCATAGGCACAATATTGAGAAAACTGTAAAATTGCTTAGTAGGGCCAGTCTGGTCCACTGATTTAGTTGTTATTTAGTTATAGATAATACACTGTATTTATGTCATGCTTTGATTATCATGATGAAACATGTTGATGTCCTGTCTATGTAACGTCTGTGATGGCGTCACCTATGATGCATGTAGAGAGTATTAATAAGTGGATGTAAATTGATTGCTGACTTAACGACGTGTAAATTCATGTTGATGTGATGTGTGAATGTGTGTAAGATGCTGAATTAACTGGCATGCAGTATCATTGGAGGAGAGAATCTGGGTTGAGTCTTGGAGGTCGCGAGATCTTAGCTAGGCAGTACGGTAGTAAATGCCAAGGGAATGCCTAAAACAGTTGGGTTGATCTGTTTCTTCTCACTCTATCCATAAAATGTAGATTTAGCGCCAGCTAAGTTTACACTAGACTGCAGAATCAAAACTGCCTGTTTACTATATGCCGGATGTGAATGAACGTAGTGATTTGTAGTCATGGTGATAGCATTGTCTTTCCAAGACAAGTAATGACCACAGCATTGCCTTCCTAGCACAAGTCATGATCACAGTACTGTCTTCTTAGGACAAGTCATGACCACAGCACTGTCTTTTTATGACAAGTCATGACCACAGCACTGTATTTCTAAGACAAGTCATGACCACAGCACTGTCTTCATAGGACACGTCATGACCACAGCACTGTCTTCCTAAGACAAGTCGTGGCCAGAGCACTGTCCTTCTAAGACAAATCATGGCCAGAGCACTGCCTTTCTAAGACCATGTTATGGCCAGAGCACTGCCTTTCTTAGACCACGTTATGGCCAGAGCATTGTCTTTCAAAGAAACCTTTTATCTCATCTTTAAAAGAGATTTTTCTTTTAGATAGGACATTGCTGCCGCTGAGCAATAGTTTATGGGGGAAATGTTTATAATTTAAAATTAATAAATATTTATACTTCCAGTATGGCGAATATAAACTTTCGGTAATAATCGTTTATTCTTTGACGATGACAATTCTACTATGTATGTATGTATGTATGTATGTATGTATGTATGCATGTATGTATGTATGTATTTATGTATGTATGTATATATGTATGTATGTATGTGTGTATGTATTATGTATGTATGTATGTAATGTATATATGTATGTAATGTATGTATGAATGTAATGTATGTATGTATGTAATGTATGTATGTATGTAATGTATCTATGTATGTAATGTATGTATGTATGTATGTATGTATGTAATGTATGTATGTATGTATGTATGTATGTATGTAGACGGAATTTTCGAATATTACATTTCAAATAGTAAGGTAAAATATAACACAAGAAATTCAAATAATAAAATTGTAATGTAAGAAACAAAACTAGCAGCAGCTTAATTAACTAGCACACAATTTTGACGTTTCGCTTTACACCTTAGTCATAAAAAAATACTTACAGGACCAAAAAAAAGAAAATATAAATTTTATACATATTCAAATAAAATTAACTTTTGTGTCAAATTTGTGACAATTATCAAATGTTTGACAGTTATCGTTGCGTCAGTTTTATCTTCATATTTTAAGCAAGCAATGTTTCCATCAGTCTACTAACCGTTTTAAAATTCGTTTCGGGTCAGTTATAAAATCAAGTATTTGTATTCCACCACATACAAATTCAATATTCATATGTCTGTGGTCGGGGCAGGTTTTGCTGTCATGTATTCTGATCAAGATAAAAACAGCGACAAAGAATTTGAAGGCAATATATATATATATTTTTAGAAGGTCTTTTAAACGACTTTAATGATTTACTTCCTTATTGTGTTTACTTACTTATTGTGTCTTTGATTGATTTCCGCCTTGTAGTCAACAATAAGTTCTGGTAAATAAAACGTGACAGATTAAACTCCCTGCACCATCATCATCAGCACCATCATCATCATGTTGGTTTTTTGTTTTCTCTATGAATATTGCAACTTTTCTATTTTTTTTTTTAATTCTCGTTTCTCTTTGTGTACATTTACTCTTATTTCCTTGTTTTTTATCTGTCTCTATTTCTTCTCTTTTCTTTACCTATTTTTTTCTCATTTATCTGTACTGTTTTTGGTTCTTGGTGGTCTACTAACTTTTATTTCAACCCAAACAATGTTCTCTAGCTTTTGTTTCAACATGAACAATGTTCTCCTGGCTTTTGTTTCAACATGAACAATGTTCTCCTGGCTTTTGTTTCAACATGAACAATGTTCTCCTGGCTTTTGTTTCAACATGAACAATGTTCTCCTGGCTTTTGTTTCAACATAAACAATGTTCTCCTGGCTTTTGTTTCAACATAAACAATGTTCTCCTGGCTTTTGTTTCAACATGAACAATGTTCTCCTGGCTTTTGTTTCAACATGAACAATGTGCCGTAATAACTTCCAGGTCTGTGCAAAGAAAGTGTGCCGTTTCTTTTGGCATTGATATTTTCTCACTCACGTACATTCATAAACTAAGTGAGTTTTTTTTTCTTATACTTCGTTATATGTTATCATTCCATTATGAATTTTTCTGACAGTTGTCTACACGTTTATCGACACTTGCCCTTTTTATGCATGTTTTTGGTAGGAATAAGACAAAGCCGAAACGTCACAAATGGGCTCTTCATTACTGAACAAGTGCGATCGTATCATTTATCCACAAAAAAGGCGGCTGTCTAGACTCTGCTGCAGTGATTATATTAATATATATATATATATATAGTTGCTTTTCTCTGAGATGACTATGGATGCTGATCCTCTCATGGATCGCATAGCCATTTATAAAGGAAACGTGGTCTAAAACTGAAGGCAAGAGATGTAGGAACAGAGTTACCGGACCTAGTCACAAAAAAATGTGGTTTTGTTGTTATTTTCACATGATTATGTAAATCAAATTGTGATCCAGTCATGGAAGCTTCTGTCACACAAAATGATGTTCGGCAATTTCCACGAACAGCTGACCTCAATCATATTCAAACCACACTTCTAAGATAAACGTAACCGTTATATCATTGACTTGATAACCTAGAATGTGGTTGGAGCGTTATCTTTTCTGACACTGAACATGTTGGTGGCGGGGGCTCGAGTCCAGTTACTTTGAACCTATCATTTGTTGCCATAGTCTAGTGTAATCCTGTCTAAGTGCTCTGTGAAATTTGCTTTGTCAAAATATACATCTCAGGTGTGGTTTAGATTCTGGAGAAGATCAGAATAGAAGATAAATTTCTCAACGTTAAGTCAAGTCTAAAATATACCGACATTAAGTCACGTCTAAAACATTTTCCCAACGTTAAGTCAAGTCTAAAATATACCAACATTAAGTCACGTCTAAAACATTTTCCCAACGTAAAGTCAAGTCTAAAATATACCAACATTAACTCACGTCTAAAATATTTTCCCAACGTTAAGTCAAGTCTAAAATATACCAACATTAAGTCACGTCTAAAATATTTTCCCAACGTTAAGTCAAGTCTAAAATATACCAACATTAACTCACGTCTAAAATATTTTCCCAACGTTAAGTCAAGTCTAAAATATACCAACATTAAGTCACGTCTAAAACATTTTCCCAACGTAAAGTCACGTCTAAAACAACCAGATGAAGAATGAATGAAAGAACTTTTATTTTCGAAGGATGAAGCTTATAATGATTCTATGCCCTTCTTCTCTCGCCTTTCCTACACATCATCATCAATATACTACAAATATTGTACAGCATAAATAACAACATATATGAAATTAATATCGCTTACTTTCAGCATATCCATGTACTGAACAATATTATATATAAGTATCTCTCTTTCTCTCTCTCTGACCCTTAAGTGCCTAGGGCACATGGGGCTTCCGCAAGGGTTTTCCACAAATGCCTGTCCTTCGCCTTTTTTTATGCTCTTGCAGTTTCTCAGTTGTTAACCTGTGTCCAGGTCTCACGGGCATATGCTGTGATGGGAAATATACTTCTGTTGTTTTAAAGGCAGATAGAGGTGTATGGTGCAGTTTTACAAGGCGGCAGAAGGAGTGAGTAAGCGAGAAAAAACGAATAGAAAGCATGAGAGTAAGATGAGAATGTATAAATGAAAAACATACCACATCCAATATTTCGGCGTGTGCCTTTTTCAAGGATTATATACTAAAAAAACACGACATATAACTAACAGAAAATGAAAAACTTATCTTAGTGGCATCCTCCTAAGTAGGAAACCACAAGCATACATGTCCCATTGACGAGGCATAGGAACCACGGAGGTCAAAAAGGATAGCAGATAAAGCCAATCGGAAATAAGAGGCGGAGAAAGGGAGAGAAATAGGTAGGGTGGAGAGAAAGGGAAGGACAAGAGACACATGTAGGCAGCTAGAGAAGCAGGTGTCAGTGGGGGGGGGGGGGAGGCGGAGGGAGAAGCGGAGAGATAATGAATGAAGAACTACGAACGAACAGAAGGGGCCAAAAACACCTGTAGGCCGCTAGATACAAGAGATACTACTTCTGTTCACTATAAACCTACAGCCTCACTGCTATGTCTGTACCCTTCCTCCCATCCTGGATCGAGTAAGGACTCTATTCCCTTTTCTCAGCTTCTTAGATTGCGACGTTTGTGTATTGAGGATGATGATTTCCATGATCAAGCCAACAAAATGCTAGATTTCCTCCGCCAACGCGGCTATCCAGAACATGTTCTCTCGTCGTCTTGAAACTGCATCAGCCATATGCCGCGGCAACAAGCCCTCATTCCTAAATCGCACTGTAGCTCGGACAGAGTTAAACTGGTACTCACGCACCACCCTCATAGTTTAGCAGTTAAGAACATACTGTTTCGCCATCTCCATCTCTTCCAGACCGAGCCTGATACACGTGAACCCAATGGTGGCCTACAGACGGGACAAGAACCTCAGGGACCTTTTAGTTCGAAGTCGCCTTAAGACAGATGACACTTTTTATGATATCAGACGTTGCAGACGTCGTAGATGCAACACTTACTTTTTTTTTTTTGTCGAGGCTAGCCAGATCTCCTTCCCTAAGCCCACGTTATTAGTTCAGGAGGACTTCACCTATACTTCATGCAATGCTATTTGTGCTGTTATGTGCAAACGTTGTGATATGAAGTATATAGGGGGAGGGGGGAGACTGGTTTACGCTTTGGAGATCGTTTTCGCTAACATCTTAACGACATTTATAAGAGGGCTTGGACACTTGTGGCTAAACATTTTTGCATTAGCAACCAAAGGGGAAATCAGGACATTTCTGTTAGTGTGATCCACTCTTGTTCTGCTGATGTACGATCTCGGAGGGTCCTAGAACAGCACCTTATTTTCCAGCCTGGCTGCCTCCACCCAGCTGGAATTAACAATGTCTTCAGTTTCCTTTAACTTCTTTAGTTTTCCACTTTTTCTCTGCGATTTGTACTCTACGTTCTTGTTTCGTTCTCCTAGCTTCCCTCCCCTCCCCCCTCCCAACCGCCACCTTCTCTTCTTCTCTGGCGGCCATTATTTGTTTATTGCCCCTCCGGCTCTTGTCCTTCATTCATCAGTTTCATATCATCTCCCTGCTTTCCTCGCCCTCTCCACCGTGATTTGCATCTCTAGCGGCCTACAGGTGTTTATAGCCCCTTCTGTTCGTTCGTAGTTCTTCATTCACTATCCCTCCGCTTCTCTCCCCCCCCCCCCCCACACTGACACTTGCTTATCTAGCTGCCTACATTTGTCTCTTACTCTTTACTTTTCCCCCACTTCACCTGTTTCTCTCCCTTTCTCCGCCTCTTTGGCTTTATTTGTTTCCTTTGTGGCCCCTCCCTCTCCCGTGGTTTCTGTGCCTCGTCAATGGGACAGAAAGTAAAGCCGCCCTAGCAAGAGACAGAAGGCGGAGATAACATATTTCTTTATATGAAGCAACCGCCGACCTCTGCCAAGAGATGTTCTGGCCCTCTCATCACTGAAAGGTACTGGTTGATGAAGACAAGACAAAGCAAGATACGTTACTTTCTAAAGCAAGATACGTTACTTTCTAAAGCAAGATACGTTACTTTCTAAAGCAAGATACGTTATTTTTTAAAAAATGTATAAACTAGGAAAGAAAGTCGGAACAGCTTTAATGCTTAACGAGTACAAAGTTGTGACGTTTCGGCCTGACCCTTAATCATACAAAAATATACAGGACGAAGAAATAGAGAGAGGAGATAAAATATAAAGTCACATGAACGCTTTGCTACAAAAAAAAATAAAGTAAATCAATCAATCAATCAGATAAAATGAATAGAGCACTCAGCTGTAACCTGTAAGAAGCTGTGGCTTGTTCGATGCTGTGTATCAGAAATGCCCATGGTGGAGTGTAGAGAGTATTTAAATGGAGATTTGGGATGTGTGATAGATGGGTCGTAACTGAGGGTGGAGGGTGGGGAAACCGTGGAGGGGAGAGAGAGAGAGTGATACAATGGTAACCTAGCCGGGAGAAGGTGAAATATGTGATTATAGTTGGGGCAGAGGGGTTGCCACATATTTGGGATCTATGAATGTGTTCTTTTGGCAACTCTGAGTTGGTATCCTCGGTGCTCGATTGAATTTAATGCGAGTTTCCGTAACGGTTGTTTTTTTTTTATCCCATCAAAGTCGCCTCTAGATGAGTCTGAGGAAAAGGTTGTTGGCCTTATGCCCAACTCCCGCTATGCGTCGACGCAAAAGATTCATACGAAAGTATGTCGGCACAAGCGTTAAAAAACTTCCGCCATCTTTTACGTCACCCGGAAGCAAAAAATGGCTCCAGACTGAAACAGGCGTGAAACAAGGATGTATATTATCTCCCTTGCTTTTTGGAATTGCCATAGACTTCATAATGAAAAAACGTGTTGGAAAAAGATAAAACGGGCATTGACTGGGTAGTGAGACCGAACTGGAAGATCTTGATTTTGCGGATGACATAACTCTTTATCAGCGACAATATGAAATCAATGCAAATAAAAACAGATACCCTGTATTCAATGGCTAGTAAAATAGGACTTGAAATTAGCAAGGATAAAACAAAAATAATGAAGGTTCTCATTAACGACGAAGAACAGATATACGTAGAAGGAACAGCTGTTGAAGAAGTAAACCACTTTGCATATATCGGCAGCTATATAGAACACAGAATCCACCAGCATGCAGTATAAAATTAAACGGAACCATTCTAAAGCAGGTGCAGAAATTCAAATACCTTGGAGCAGTAATAACTTCAGATGGGAAATGCAAAACAGAAATTATGAACAGAATAGGCCAAGCAAACACTGCATTTCAGAGAATGAGAAACATATTAGCTAACACATCTTTATCAATGAATGTTAGAAAACGAGTCCTAAAATGCTATAATGAACCTATCTTGTTATATGGAAGTGAATCATGGACAATAGGCAAGTCTGCACAAAAATCATTGGAAGCAGCAGAAATGTGGTTTATTAGAAGAATGTTGCGAATCCCCTGGACAGCAAAAATAACTAATGAAGAATGTATGAGAAGAGCTGGAGAGACAAAAAACCTTGTCAGAAAGATAAGAGAGAGGCAATGTACTTTCATAGGACATGCAATGAGAAGAGGGGGCATTGAAAATATTATAACAACAGGAAAAATAGAAGGAAGAAGATCAAGAGGAAGACCAAGAGAAATGATACTGGACAGTCTGACGGGATGGTGTGAGAGGAGATCACCAACTGAACTGATGGACTGCATGAAGGATCGGGTACTCTGGAGAAGCATAATAGCCAACGCCAGTCGGCCCGGCACCTGATGATGATGATTATGATATAGAACACAATTGTGACACCAGAAAATAAGTTAGAATTCGAATTCCCGAAGCAGCACTGACCTTCAAGAATCTTGAGAACATATGGGATTCAAAAGTTATAAGCATAAAAGCTAAGTTAAGATTATTCAATTCAAATGTAATATCCACCCTCATTTATGCATGTGAAATTTGGAAAACAACTAAAGAAATAGACAAGAAATCAGACTCTTTCGAAAACAAATGCCTAAGGAAAATACTCTGTATAAAGTGGAATGAATTCAAGAACAACGCAGAGATCAGACAGATGAGCAAACGACAACAACCTGTCTCATGGGTTATCAGAAAAAGAAGATGGACATATGTCGGTCATGTGATGAGAAGAAACCATCAGAGAATCCCCAAACAAGCTATCAGGTAGAACACAATAGGCTGAAGAAAATGAAGTCGACTTCGTGAAACTCTAACGAGGACATTGTTAAGAGAAGCCAGTTCAGTAGGCATAACATCCTTTGATGAGACTGAAAAACTCGCTGAAGACAGGACATCTTGGCGAACTACAACGCGGGTCCCACGTGACGTTTAACAGCACAGGAAGGATGTAAGATTTAAGATGTAAGAGGGGTTGTAATGCGATGCTCTGAAGAGGTTCTGAGCTACGTGGAACAAGTGAGAAGGGAGTGGAACTTAGCGGGTAGGGATTATGATTGTGGAAGAGGAGAATGTTAGGTGCAGATGAATAACGAGTTCAAACCATGTGTTTCCAGAAAAGCACGATACGTTATTTTCTATCTGTTAATATAGACCAGTGATTCTAGCCTGGGATTCATGGAAGGATTTTTTAGAGGTCCACATATCGGAAAGTTGATTAGTTCGATGAAAAAATCTTACAGTCATGAAGGTTCTATTCATTATTTAATAAGGGATCCACAGTTGTTATCAGGCTGAGAGCTAGTCTACACCCGTTCTCAGGCCGGAAAGCGAGTCCACAGCTTTTCTCAGGCCAGAAAGGGAATCCACAGCTGTTCTTAGTTTGGAAGCTCGTCCACAGCTGTTTTTAGGCTGGAAGCTAGTCTACAGCTGTTTTTATGCTGGAAGCGAGTCTACAGCTGTTCTCAGGCTGGAAGCTATTCCATAGCTGTTCTCAGGCTGGAAGCTATTCCATAGCTGTTCTCAGGCTGGAAGCTATTCCATAGCTGTTCTCAGGCTGGAAGCTAGTCTGCAGCTGCTCACAGGCTGAAAGCTATTGCATAGCTGTTCTCAGGCTGGAAGCTAGTCTACAGCTGTTCTCAGGCTGGAAGCTAGTCTGCAGCTGTTCTCAGGCTGGAAGCTATTCCATAGCTGTTCTCAGGCTGGAAGCTAGTCTACAGCTGTTCTGGAAGCTATTCCATAGCTGTTCTCAGGCTGGAAGCTATCCCATAGTCTGAAGTTATCCAACTTCAGAAACTGGCGCCCGATTCATGTCGGAGCTGAAGAAGTTAAGGCGACTAGACATGACGCTGACCATGTCACGCTACGGTGTACGAAAGGTCAAGGAAAATATGACCACTAGCACCAAATCCAAATAGTGTCTATACGGCACGACAGGACTTTATATAACTTTATTTTATAAATGGGTTTATGCTATGTTTCCCTAACTCAGTGCTTGCGTCTACGCAGTTATCTCCCTTCTCGTTAATAAATCATTATGCCCTGAAAAAGCACGGATGTAACTACATTCTTTTCAGCAAAGAACACGCTGTATATAGCTTAATTAAGAACTTGGAATCAATATGTACAGAGTTTAAATCAGAAGCATTTAGGAATGAAATTCTTTGGACAAAGTTAAATCAGAGATATTTAGGAATGAAATTTTTTGGACAAAGTTAAATCAGAGATATTTAGGAATGAAATTTTTTGGACAAAGTTAAATCAGAGATATTTAGGAATGAAATTTTTTGGACAAAGTTAAATCAGAGATATTTAGGAATGAAATTTTTTGGGCAGAGTTAAATCAGAGATATTTAGGAATGAAATTTTTTGGACAAAGTTAAATCAGAGATATTTAGGAATGAAATTTTTTGGACAAAGTTAAATCAGAGATATTTAGGAATGAAATTTTTTGGACAAAGTTAAATCAGAGATATTTAGGAATGAAATTTTTTGGGCAGAGTTAAATCAGAGATATTTAGGAATGAAACTTTTGGGGGGCTTCAGCTTCATAGAATCCAAAGCCACAACCATAGAGCCCATAAACTGTTTTCCTTCATCTGAAAGTGACCCCCCCCCCCCACCCCGCGTGGCTTCCTTTTCCATGCCGCCCCTGCAATCTTCCCACCGCTCCCCCCCCCCCCCCCAGAGACCTAGCACCCACCAGCCACACTGCAAACCTCTGGTTGAAATGAGTGAAGCAGATTTCATGTCATGCACAGAGGTTGTTGCAGAGAATGAAGTAGATTTCATGTCACGCACAGAGGTTGTTGCAGATAATGAAGCAGATTTCATGTCACGCACAGAGGTTGTTGCAGAGAATGAAGTAGATTTCATGTCATGCACAGAGGTTGTTGCAGATAATGAAGCAGATTTCATGTCATGCACAGAGGTTGTGCAGATAATGAAGCAGATTTCATGTCATGCACAAAAGTTGTTGCAGATAATGAAGCAGATTTCATGTCATGCACAGAGGTTGTTGCAGATAATGAAGCAGATTTCATGTCATGCACAGAGGTTGTTTCAGATAATGAAGCAGATTTCATGTCATGCACAGAGGTTGTGCAGATAATGAAGCAGATTTCATGTCATGCACAAAAGTTGTTGCAGATAATGAAGCAGATTTCATGTCATGCACAGAGGTTGTTGCAGATAATGAAGCAGATTTCATGTCATGCACAGAGGTTGTTTCAGATAATGAAGCAGATTTCATGTCACGCACAGAGGTTGTTGCAGATAATGAAGCAGATTTCATGTCACGCACATAAGTTGTTGCAGAGAATGAAGCAGATTTCATGTCACGCACATAAGTTGTTGCAGAGAATGAAGTAGATTTCGTGTCAGGCACATAAGTTGTTTCAGAGAATGGAGCAGATTTCATGTCACGCACATAAGTTGTTTCAGAGAATGGAGCAGATTTCACGTCACGCACAGATGTTGTTTCAGAGAATGGAGCAGATTTCATGTCACGCACATAAGTTGTTGCAGAGAATGAAGTAGATTTCGTGTCAGGCACATAAGTTGTTTCAGAGAATGGAGCAGATTTCATGTCACGCACAGATGTTGTTTCAGAGAATGGAGCAGATTTCATGTCACGCACAGAAGTTGTTGCAGAGAATGGAGCAGATTTCATGTCACGCACAGAAGTTGTTTCAGAGAATGAAAGAAAAATATCTCCAGCCCGCTCTCACACTGGCATAAAAAAAAGGGAAAGTTTTTTTTTTTGTAAAAATTGTTTTTACATTTTGAGACCGACAAACCCAGATTCTTTACAAGAGATTAAATACCTTCAGAACAAGCAGGATACGTCAGATAATGTAAACAAGATACATGCAATATAAATATTTGTGTGGAAAGCTTTAAATGCTTGATTCGTAATTCTAGTTTCCAACAACAACAAAAATCTAAACAGCCGCGATGAGTTACTTTGATCTGTGCCGAGGCGTGGAGAGGGAGACACTGACGGCTAGAAGTTAACTCAGCAATATATGCTGTCCAAAAGAAGGCCCATTCCTTCGTTTTCAGCGCAGTTTTATATCAGCTAATATGTTGATAAGATAAAGAATAATTTCCTTGATAGTAGTTTCAATGCCATCCCACAAACAGTGGTGAAGGTATAAAAGTTACTCACTGATTTTCACGGTGAATGTAACAATCACGTGAGATAACGTTATGTTACTCGTAAATTTAGGGCGTGGTTCACCCGCTCCGCCATCCCACGCTATTAGAGAAAAAAAATGGAGCTGATTCGTGATGCAGGTGCAGTAGATGCTACTTTTCACTCGTTTTAAAATTGGTGATAAAAGGACACTTTTTGTCATTTTGCACAAAGTCATGCCCCAGAGAAGGAGTCTTGGCACCCTAGAACGTGTTCGAGCTATTGCCTGGGTTGAGGATGGCCAATCCGTCCCACAGTTTGCAAGAAGTTTGGAAGTGCTACATTCTACCATCCGCAGGTTTTTTGAGAGATGTAAGCCAATTCTGACTCTGAGTGGTTAAAGATAGTGTAAAACGTGTTTGGCGTAAGTTTACATTAAAGGTAGCGTAAAACGTGTTTGGCGTAAGTTTACATTAAAGGTAGCGTAAAACGTGTTTGGCGTAAGTTTACATTAAAGGTAGTGTAAATCTTGGTTGGTGTAAGTTTACATTAAAGGTAGTGTAAATCTTGGTTGGTGTAAGTTTACATTAAAGGTAGTGTAAAAATTGCTAGTTGTAAGTTTACATTAAAGCTAATATAAAACTTGTTCGGTGCAAGTTTACATTAAAGCTAGTGCAAAACTTGTTTGGTGTAAGTTACCATTAAATATAGTGTAAAACGTGTTTGATGTAAGTTTACATTAAATATAGTGTAAAACTTGTTTGGTGCCAGTTTACATTAAAGGTAGTGTAAAACATGCTTGCCGCAAATTTACATTAGTATAAAACTTGTTTCATGTTTACATTAAAGATAGTGTAAAACTTGTTTGGTGTACGTTTACATTAAAGATAATGTAAACCGTCTGTTTTGCCAGTTTACATTAAAGATACTGTAAAACCTGTTTGGTGCAAGTTTACATTAAATATAGTGTAAAACGCGTTTAGTGCAAGTTTATGTTGAAGATAGCGTAAAACATGTTTGTTTAAAGTTTACATTAAAGCTAGTGGGAGGAATATCGTCCTAAGATAGTTTACAGACCAACATTTCCCTTGGCAATGTACTACCTTACTCGAGGCCGATCTAGCTCCCCCATCATGACTGCCAACCCAGGTTCTCCCCTCCTTGGTATAATGTATGCAAATTTTGTCTAAATCCTCAAGCATTCAATCAATACAACAATATATTGACATGCAGTACACATCACGATGTCTGAATTCAATAATACAGCAATTTTAATATCACAATGAACCCAGCAACAAATAAACAACTGGCACTGACAATCAACATGGCATTAAGATATTATTCATCAATAAGGCAAACCACTGCGAGGAACAAATCAAAGAAAACGCATAATTAAGTCAAGCATAACATCAGTTAATAATGAAACTTCTCAGGTCTGCAATATTTATATTATTACTCTATGTGAGCCCTTAGCTCACTGGGGTATACCTGTGGCATCAACCAGGACTATACAAGCTCCGACAATTAAGTAAAGAGTGATTTTATTATGGCCAAAAAAAAAAAATGCCATCTATGAAGCAAAGCATCAAATCCAAAGAGGCAACCTTCATCTATGATCTGGCAACTTTTCATCGCCATCCGATAAGCAGACGACAAACAAGCCACCATTTTGATGACAGAGAAAATTAAAAACAGTATAATAATATAGTTAAAGTAAAGTAAAGGTAACACTATTAAGCAACAGAAGCAGCAAACACATACACCAGTCTTTTCCCAGTCTTAAAAGATGAAACAGTTCTTGCAAGAGTTGAAATAGTTTCTCAAATAGTTAAAATAAGATAAAACGGTCACTGGAAATAGGTGAAATAAGATGAAATAGTGTAGAAAAATAAGAGAAATAAAATATTTTTTGGTAACAGACAACTGGTTAGTTTCGATGAATTTACCGTGAAACAACCCAGCAGAAACATCACAACAGAAACATCACAACAGAAACATCCCAACAGGACATCACAACAGAAACATCACAACAGAAACATCACAACAGAAACATCACAACAGGACATCACAACAGAAACATCACAACAGAACATCACAACAGGAACAGGCGGATAATGCGTCAGACAGAAGTGGTGAAACTAGAAAGTCCTTCACAAAATAACCCTCACACCATATTTACGTTACAAGATGGGTTATTTATTTATCTAAACACAGTTTAAACTTCCAATGGAAAGGGTTTTGATTAAGAAAAGACAACTCGTCTAAAAAAAGCTACAAGAGTTATTAACCCTCCTAAGAGGCCTCTTGCTGATCTCAGTTACCCATGGGCAGTTTATGCATTCTGACATTTGTCCTGTGATTTGATGCCGGATAGGTTTAAAGCAATGATTGACATATGTCTTGTGTCGTAATGAAAGACAGGTTTAAAACAGTGATTGACATTTGTCTTGTGTCTTAATAAAAGACAGGTTTAAAGCAGTGATTGATATTTGTCTTGTGTCTTAATGAAAGACAGGTTTAAAGCAGTGATTGATATTCGTCTTGTGTCTTAATGAAAGACAGGTTTAAAGCAGTCACTGACATTTGTCTTGTGTCTTAATGAAAGACAGGTTTAAAGCAGTGATTGATATTTGTCTTGTGTCTTAATGAAAGACAGGTTTAAAGCAGTGATTGATATTTGTCTTGTGTCTTAATGAAAGACAGGTTTAAAGCAGTCACTGACATTTGTCTTGTGTCTTAATGAAAGACAGGTTTAAAGCAGTAATTAATATTTGTCTTGTGTCTTAATGAAAGACAGGTTTAAAGCAGTCATGACATTTGTCTTGTGTCTTAATGAAAGACAGCTTTAAAGCAGTGATTGATATGTGTCATCGACATTTGGGCTGGCTATGATAAACGGTACAAACTTAACTCTAGCTAGAAAGTTGTTACTTCGTCTTCTGTTGTTTTGCCACGAGAAATAAAGCTGCTTCTGTCTGTGTGAATAATGTAACCTATGCCGAAGTAACGAGGCAGCAGACAGCAACATTTGAGAGCAGTGAACTTCAACCTTTCTTACTTAAAATGGCTAATCTCTTGACGTCATTAGAGATTTCCTTTTAACTCAGATCTGTTACTTAATAAGATGAATGACTGGCAGACACAAAACTTTACACCACGGACGCTCTCACACATACTCACAGAGAAGCAGATCGTGACAATGACTCTTTAACCTTGCATTCCAGACACAGTTTTATGTTACTGTGACCCTTTAAGTCAGTTACATACCGGTAGAATCAGCCAGGGAACAACGTAACTTTTCTTTAAGAGCAGACAAATATGAGTGTTTCAGGAACACTCAAATCAAAGCGACCATTAAATGTTACTAACACATAATGCCAGTCACATTTAAACCTTGACGTGTAGTACAAAAATATGAAGGATAGAAACAGTATAGTCAACAGATGTAGGATAGAAATAATGTAGCCAAGAGATGAAGGATAAAAACAGTATAACCAACAGATGAAGGATAGAAACAACGTAGCCAACAGAAGAAGGATATAAACAGTGTAGCCAACAGATGAAGGATAGAAAAAGTGTAAACAGATGAAGGATAGAAACAATGTAGTCAACATATGAAGGATAGAAACAGTGTAACCAATACATGAAGGATAGAAAAAGTGTAACCAACAGATGAAAGATAGAAACAATATAACCAACAGATGAAGGATAGAAACAGTGTAACCAACAGATAAAGGATAGAAACAATGTAACCAACAGATGATGAACAGAAACAAACAAAATCAACACATGAAGAATATAATCAGCCTAATCAACAGATGATGGATGGAAACACACGTAATACACAGATCACTGGCAGCGACATTACAAAGAATGTATCATCATGGAAGCCTGTCTGGACAAGGTATTATGTCGCAGCCGGAAGTTTATACAGAAATCTTATAGGAAATCTAACCGTGACGAAAGAGGCGCACCAGAACATTCTAGTAACACCATGACGCCCACAGAAAGCCATGACGCCCACAGAAAGCCATAACGCCCACAGAAGGCCATGATGCTTACAGAAAGCCATGATGTGTTTGTGTTCATGACGGAAATCTCTTGAAAGTCATGGTAATGTTTCATTCAGAAAGCTAAGTATTTGGGTTAGGAAGCATGCAAATTCTGTTTTTTTTTCTTTTTGCTTATGTTAAAAAATGCAAGTGAATGTAATTTTGTCATGGGATATGTTTTCTTTTGCCGTAAAACAAAAGATTTTCTGCCACGAAAACGTGACCAAGATTACATACACACACCGCGTAAAGAAAGATTTTTTTGGTGCCCTCTTCATGTTTTTACAGCGTTATATACAGGGAGGTCTCATTTTCTATTGTGAAAGTATACAAGACGTTCACTTCAGCTAAAAACAATAGAGAAATGAAGACTTTACCAACCCGTCATTGAATCGCCAAAAAAGCGACTTCGCGTAGCAGAGCCTCATAAATCAGTGAATATCGTTTTACGTACGCACTGAAGCTGTCTAACTCTTGTTTTTGTACGTCACAGTATCTTCAGATTTCATCGCTTTCCAGAAACTAAACTATCAAACATCTCTCTCTCTCTCTCTTTCTCTCTTTCTCTCTCTCTCTCCTTCTCTCTCTCTCTCTCTCCATCTCTCTTTCTCTTTCTCTCTCTCTCTCCTTCTCTCTTTCTCTCTCTTTCTCTCTCTCTCTCTCCCTGTATGTTATATGTGTATTTTATGTATGTATATGTAAATCTCCTCCTTGTCCTTTCCTTAATGAAAGAAATGTTAAAGCTCTTTCATACTAGTTTTACTACAGTAGCATATGCAAAATTATGATTGTTAACATTTGAATGAAAAACATTGAATTCCTTTTCGACAAAATGTCTAAAAAAACAATTTTCTTTGTTCAAATAAAGGCAACTCACGTTTACGTTATGAAATGTTAACTGCAATTACTGTCGACACATGAAACCGGATGTTAAAAATTGTGCTACTATTCTGAAATTTAAAATTAATAACATTTTTGTGAAATTAATAACACTTGTGTACGCTTAATAACATTTTTGTGAAGTTTTTCTGTTAACTTCCTGTGAAGATTGGCAGGAGGAAAGAACGAACATGAACGGAGAAAGATGGCGGAGTATAAGATGCCTAACACAGAAGCTGCATGACAGATATGGGAGAAATGTTCATCATCTGCAGGAAAACATGACATCAGATTGATGTAGAACATAACAGGAACATGTTACATCCTGATAAGCGACACGTTTTACACCATATAAAAATAATATGCTGTACATATTGTGAGTTATAAACATGGAAAGTTCTACCCAAAACTTGTGATCAGTTTCAGCAACAATGAAATAACATTTCTGAAAATATTCTTAAGTTCTTAAGTTTGATTTCAAGAAATACAGACCGCTCCTTAATAAATATTCTTAAACGTATGGAACTGTGCTTGATATTAATAATAATTAAGCATTTACTTCAATCACCAAGTTTAAAAAAGTAGTCCAAACATGCGCCTTAAAAAGTAGTTTGTTTTTTTGTTTCTTAGTTATTCAAAATAGCCTCCCACTGATTGTAAATACCGTGGAGTATTACCTGTTACATCTACCAAAAATAGCACTAAGATGGACACCACAGGGGAGCAGAAGTAAGGGTAGACCAAAAGAGACATGGAGAAGAACAACAGAAAGGATGTTAAGCAATAGAGGGCTCACCTGGGCAAGAGCAGAACAAAAGGCGAAGGACAGGCATTTGTGGAAAACCCTTGCGGAAGCCCCATGTGCCCTGGGCACTTAAGGTTGAGAGAGAGAGAGAGAGATTACCTGTTACATACTAGTTCATCATTTTGTTATTAAAACTTCAATTTTATTTAATTGTAATCCATGAGGGTGTAGTATTCTTACAACAAATAACAGTAAAAGATAATTGTAGATGTAACTTCACAGAATCTATCTATCTATAACTTCACAAAATCTGTCTGTCTGTTTGTCTAATGTAAATTGTTTGAAATAGAGCATAAGTGACGTACAGAATGTTAGAATTCCTCACACTTTGAAAATAAAGTTTATTCCTTCGTTCGTCCAATCCGTCTCTCTTGCTGTCAGCCTTTGTCTGTCTGACTGTCTTTCTTGCAGTCAGCCTGTATCTGTCTGTCTCTCTTGCAGTCAGCCTCTGTCTGTCTGTCTGTCTTTCTTGTAGTCATATATATGACTCCTTTTCTTGCAGTTACTTTGTCTCTCTGTCTAACAATCCATTGTGTATACCATTATGTATATGTTGTAAACTGGAAAAGATTAAAAGAATTCTGTGGACACGTAACAAGATGGCAGAAGTTTGAGAACGACAGAGTCACTGTAAAATGCAAAAAAAAAAAAGGAAAGAGGAAAAGGATCTGAATGGGCTGACCAAGTGGCACACTGAAAGAAAGACTATCAGTGCTGTAAGGGATGTAAAGATTATCACAAAATACCACATGAAGAATACACAATACACAAATGTAAGCCGTTGGCATCATAACCATCCCAGCTATCGCTATAGAAATCTTCTCATGATTGGTTCCCTGATCTGTCCGTTTGTCTGTGAGTAATTTCCATTGTGTCTATATATTTCTGTCTGTCTTTATTTCTTGGTCGTTCTCCGTCTGTTTGTCGTTGTTCAACGATTTATTAGCCGGCAGGGGAAATAATCTGCTGGGTCGTCCAGGTTGTTGGAACAGAGATCAGCACTGTTAACAGTGGATTAGAGTTACGTCCCTACGGGAATAGCAATTTTGAATTCAAATGAAGGCCACGAACGGAAACAAAAAGAAGAGGACAGAAAAAGAAGAATAAAAGAGACTTCACTGATGAAATGGATAAGCAGATTTGGGGGGGGGGGGGCTGGGAGACAACAGAGAGAGTGAAAAGTAGAAATAGTTGAACTGTCAGTAAATTCTTTTTAACACATTAAGTAGGTCCAGTGTACAGTCAGTCATCTGTGACCTACATAACTGGGCTGCGGTTACATTTCTAGAGTAACTAGGATTTTTCCTTTTTTTAAGTGACCATTTTTTAAACGTAGATTTTCTCTTAAATCTTTCCATCAAGATTTTGAATGCAATTGTTAAAATATTACGTTATAAACATTTCTTCTTCTTTTAAAATACTAAACTTCACTTTTTAGACTAACCAGAAATTGACCACATTGCTCACTATTCAGCACCCAGGTACCACCCAGCGACCATCCTGCTACCACCCTGTGACGACCTAGCGACCTTCCCTGCGACTACTCTGCTATCACCCTGCTACCACCCAGCGACCATCCTGCTACCACCCTATGACGACCTAGCGACCTTCCCTGCGACCACTCTGCTATCACCCTGCTACCACCAAGCGACCATCCTGCTACCACCCTGCGACAACCAAACGACCACCCAGTGACTACCTAACGACTTCCCTGCTACAACTCTGCTACCACCCTGCTAACCACCCCTCTACCACAGAGCGACCATCCTGCTACCACCCTGCGACAACCAAACGACCACCCAGTGACTACCTAACGACTTCCCTGCTACAACTCTGCTACCACCCTGCTAACCACCCCTCTACCACCGAGCGACCATCCTGCTACTACCCTGCTATCACCCTGCTACAACCCAGTGGCCACCAAGCGATCACCCTGGTACCATCCTGCGACAACCCTGATACCACCCCTCTACCACCCAGGGACCATCCTGTTACCACCCTGCTATCACCCAGTGGCCACCAAGCGATCACCCTGCTACCATCCTGCGACAACCCTGATACCACCCCTCTACCACCCAGGGACCATCCTGTTACCACCCTGCTATCACCCAGTGGCCACCAAGCGATAACCCTGCTACCATCCTGCGACAACCCTGATACCACCCCTCTACCACCCAGGGACCATCCTGTTACCACCCTGCTATCACCCAGTGGCCACCAAGCGATCACCCTGCTACCATCCTGCGACAACCCTGCTATCGCCCTGCAACCGTACTATTACCACCCAACTATCACCCTGCTACTACACAGTGACCACCCAGTGACCACACAGTGACCACTCAGCGTCCATCCTGCAACCACCCAGCTACCACCCTGCGACATCCCTGCTACCACCCAGCGACCATCCTGCTACAACCCAGTGACCACCTAGAGACTTCCCTGCTACCACTCTGCTACCACCCAGTGACCACCCAATGACCACACAGTGACCACTCAGCGCCCATCCTGCGACAACCCTGCTACCCTCCTGCGACAACCCTGCTACCCTCCTGCGACAACCCTGCTATCATCCTGCTACCACCCAGTGACCACACAGTGACCACTCAGCGCCCATCCTGTGACAACCCCGCGACCACCCAGCTACCACCCTGCGACATCCCTGATACCATCTTGCTCCCATCCTGCTACCATCGTGCGACAACCCTGCTACCATTCTGCGACCACTCTGCTACCCCATGCGACCGCCCATTTCATGCGACCACCCATTTCATGCGACCACCCTTTTCATGCGACCACCCATTTCATGCGACCACCCTTTTCATGCGACCACCCTTTTGATACTGTATCTACCATCTGTGTGAAAGTCCAGCTGCCGATGACATCAAAACTACACTGAAGACACAAACGAACTTCATCTTCGCTGGTAAACCCAAGGAGGAAAAGGTTGGAAAGGAGAAAAAAGAAAAAAAATATCAAAATTCGCTGACCGCCTAGTATAGGAAAGTGAAAACAATCAAGGCCGCTTTGACATGAAATGATAAGCAGCTTCTACAGGTACGGTATTTAAATGATTATGAACCTACAAAACAATCTGAAAAAAAAAAACACTTTCAGGCAACAGCTTTTGGGGATCAGCCAAAATATAAAAACTACACAGGTAAAAGTACAAATCAACAACCTAAAAACAAATCAAATTAGAGCATACTGTTGGGAATTCGCAGTTATTCCAACTTTAAGAATCTTCAGCTTACAAACACATTACATACATCTAACGCCATACATTTCTTATGTAGACTTACAAGAAAGTGCACACTTTATGTGTCCGTTCCACTAGCTGTAATTCTAAAATGAAAATACACAGGCTAAAGTCTAAAACTACTGCACCGGCAAACTATACAGATTAAATCAAAATCAGACATGAAATATACCACAACTCTACGATCAGAGAATTTGTTTTTTCTAAAGAAAAAGAAGCCTTCACATAGTGCTGGCGTCATTAAAACTAGAAAAAGAAGCCTTCACAAAGTGCTGCCGTCATTGAAACTAGAAAAAGAAGCCTTCACATAGTGCTGTCGTCATTGAAACTAGAAAAAGAAGCCTTCACAAAGTGCTGTCGTCATTGAAACTAGAAAAAGAAGCTTTCATATAGTGCTGTCGTCATTGAAACTAGAAAAAAAACCTTCACAAAGTGCTGTCGTCATTGAAACTAGAAAAAGAAGCCTTCACAAAGTGCTGCGATCATTGAAACTAGAAAAAGAAGCCTTCACAAAGTGCTGTCGTCATTGAAACTAGAAAAAGAAGCCTTCACATAGTGGTGCGATCATTGAAACTAGAAAAAGAAGCCTTCACATAGTGCTGTCGTCATTGAAACTAGAAAAAGAAGCCTTCACATAGTGCTGCGATCATTTAAACTAAAAAAAAGAAGCCTTCACAAAGTGCTGTCGTCATTGAAACTAGAAAAAGAAGCCTTCACAAAGTGCTGTCGTCATTGAAACTAGAAAAAGAAGCCTTCACAAAGTGCTGTCGTCATTGAAACTAGAAAAAGAAGCCTTCACAAAATGCTGTCGTCATTGAAACTAGAAAAAGAAGCCTTCACATAGTGCTGCGATCATTGAAACTAGAAAAAGAAGCCTTCACAAAGTGCTGTCGTCATTGAAACTAGAAAAAGAAGCCTTCACATAGTGGTGCTATCATTGAAACTAGAAAAAGAAGCCTTCACATAGTGCTGTCGTCATTGAAACTAGAAAAAGAAGCCTTCACATAGTGCTGCGATCATTGAAACTAAAAAAAGAAGCCTTCACAAAGTGCTGTCGTCATTGAAACTAGAAAAAGAGGCCTTCACATAGTGATGCCATCATTGAAACTAGAAAAACAAGCCTTCACAAAGTGATGCCATCATTGAAACTAGAAAAAGAAGCCTTCACATAGTGGTGCTATCATTGAAACTAGAAAAAGAAGCCTTCACATAGTGCTGTCGTCATTGAAACTAGAAAAAGAAGCCTTCACATAGTGCTGCGATCATTGAAACTAAAAAAAGAAGCCTTCACAAAGTGCTGTCGTCATTGAAACTAGAAAAAGAGGCCTTCACATAGTGATGCCATCATTGAAACTAGAAAAACAAGCCTTCACAAAGTGATGCCATCATTGAAACTACCTCCTTCGTGTATAATGGGAACGGTTTGTGCTTTGTCTTCGCACTCCAACAAGTCTTGAAGACTCCGTGTGTAATCTCCTTTCTGGCTGCCGTGTTTTTGTTACTGACTGTGTCATAATCATTTTGAAAGATAGTTATTTACACGATAATTTGATGTGTTTCTTTAGTAATAAATCCATTTCTCTTCCTTATTATCATATAATTTTGTTAAAATCTTAGTTCTGAAGACTTTTAATTTGATCTTTCATAATGTAGCACAGAGCACAGCTAGTGTGAACACAGCTAGTGTAAACACAGCTTGTTAATCTTGTATGTCCTTGCTTTTCTTATACACTTGTTTAAGAAAGAGATATTGAGGATACGGTGTTAGTCTCGTATTTCCAAGACCATCGCCACATGAAAGTCTGATATGATCAGTATCACGCCTGGTCGCATTTACCTTCCCAGGTTTCACTGGTACCTATTTATTAGAGGCTTGGTGGGCCCCGGGGCCTCTGTGGTAGTACCAGAAAAAAAATCCCCGCTACTGGAACATGAACCCGGTACCACCGAATTGGCAGACAGAGCTCCTAACCACTCAGCCATCTAGCAGGCCATTCACAGACGTCACTGGCACTACCATTATGTGCCTTTTTGTGAGAAACGATTTCATAGAATTAATTTTGCAGATTGTTCAGTTGTTTGATTGTGCGCCAGACTAAGAGTGCTTCTTGTTTATCTCTTTGTTGCTTGATTGTGCGCCAGACTAAGAGCCCTTCTTGTTTATCTCTTTGTTGCTTGATTGTGCGCCAGACTAAGAGCCCTTCTTGTTTATCTCTTTGTTGCTTGATTGTGCGCCAAACTAAGAGCCCTTCTTGTTTATCTCTTTGTTGCTTGATTGTGCGCCAGACGAAGAGCTTTTTGTTTGATTGTGCGCCAGACGAAGAGCTTTTTGCATGATTGTGCACCAGACGAAGAGTTTTTTGCTTGATTGTGCGCCAAACGAAGAGCTTTTTGTTTGATTGTGCGCCAGACGAAGAGCTTTTTGGTTGATTGTGCGCCAGACGAAGAGCTTTTTGTTTGATTGTGCGTCAGACGAAGAGCTTTTTGTTTGATCGTGCGCCAGACGAAGAGCTTTTTGCTTGATTGTGCGCCAGACGAAAAGCCCTTCTTGTTTATCTCTTGGCCTTGTCCCGTTAATGTCTTATTTTTATTTTTTCTTTACCTTTTCCATCCCGTCAATTCACTTTTACGACTCATAACGTGGATACAGTAATTGAATTATTTTGTTGTGCTGAATCTACAGTACTTCTTTATTGCCTTTACTACTCTCTTAATCAACATTTTTATGGACAGCCGTCGGATGGCCCACACTGCACTTTATGTGCAAGTATGAATGTTTGCATACATCAGATTCCACCATGACCTCATAAATAGTTGACGAAACAGGACAAATATTTGGAGAGATATACAGAAATGTTTGGGAGATGGGCATCTGAATGTAGTGGCAATCAAAACATGTCTGGCGTAATGAAGAATGTTTTCCTTGTGTTTTCGGCGTGTGGGATAAGTAGGGGGTTGGGCGAGTCCGGATACACGGAAGGTCTGGGATAATAAACAGCGAGTGAGTCTGATGGGTTCTCAAGGAAACGAGAAAAAAAAAGCATGATCTGATAATGAATAATGGGAGAGAAGGCGCTCGTTAATGAGCTGTGTCAGGCGAAGATTCGACCTCGCCACGCTTTCTGGCGGTCTGAGCTTGAAAATAGATATAATGGAAAACATAAAAATGAGATAACTAAAATACTTTGGTCGCATCAAGAGATTTAATACAACAATGAAAATCTTTCTGGGTTGAAGGGGGGGGGGGGTGTGAAGGAAAAAGTGGTAGAATGATTTAGACTGGTGGACAACATACAGGGGAGAAAGTTGAAGGAAAAATTGGTAGAATGATTTAGATTGATGGAGACCATATGGGGGAAAGTTGAAGGAAAAATTGGTAGAATGATTTAGATTGATGGAGACCATATGGGGGAAAGTTGAAGGAAAAATTGGTAGAATGATTTAGATTGATGGAGACCATATGGGGGAAAGTTGAAGGAAAAAGTGGTAGAATGATTTAGACTGGTGGACAACATACAGGGGGAAAGTTGAAGGAAAAATTGGTAGAATGATTTAGATTGATGGAGACCATATGGGGGAAAGTTGAAGGAAAAATTGGTAGAATGATTTAGATTGATGGAGACCATATGGGGGAAAGTTGAAGGAAAAATTGGTAGAATGATTTAGATTGATGGAGACCATATGGGGGAAAGTTGAAGGAAAAATTGGTAGAATGATTTAGACTGGTGGAGACCATACAAAATGGACAGGACTCAGCTTGATGTAATGCCGTGTGAAAAAAAGAAGACAGAGCAAGTTGGATGACCATTACAAGCATTGCCGTTCGTGAAGAAGGCATGATGATGATGATGATGATGATGATGATGATGATGAAAGCCAACACATTTGTGATAAGTGTCTTCGTTCTGATAGTCTGATTAATGAGATTAAAAAACACAAAAGACTTGGCTCTCTACGTGGCACAGTAGGCTGATAAGACTGGGTTTACTGCTCTCTGGGACGACATGTTCTGGGTTACTTCACGGGATATGAAGAAAGGCATAACAGCTATCATTATCAGGCTGACTATTATCCTCCTCATCATCCTTATCAGCAGCACAACACAGAGTACCAAACCCGTCCTATCACTCGATGAGGGATTCACGTGCCTGTCCCGTAAAGTAATGGTGTGCACAAACTGTAGGATAACTTACATTGGACTTGACAACATATTGACTTCCCACAAAAATATGGTCTCATATTAAGTGGCCACATGCAGAAATAACATTATAACACCTCTCAACATGCGTATAAGCAAATCTGAAATCATTTCAAAGGTCCCAACCACAGGGACACATCTAATTTTCTGATAACATTTAAACATTGTCACTCTGATGTCAGAAGCCTCTTGAACTTTCAGAAGCGCAATATTCAGAAATATGGGATATCGGAACCACACAGTTTGAACTCGAAAAACACCTACATTTCACATTCACTTTCTCTTCAGCAATATACAAAGTTCTATTCTCTCCTCACCTATAATTTATATTCCAGAACTCCTTCACTGCACTAACTTACAAAACCTTTATGCCAAGATTTATTATTCCATTCCCCCTTTTCTCGGCTAGATTATCGTTGTATCCCTTCTCTCTCTCCTCTCCGCTATATTATCATTGTATCCCTTCTCTCTCATTCCTGCTAGATTATCATTGTATCCTCTGTCTCTCCTTTCCGCTAGATTATCATTGTATCCTCTCTCTCTCTCTCTTTTCCACTTTCCCCATCTCATTTTTACTACCATCACACATCGGAGCCTTCATGTAAACATTCACAATACTCTACCACACTCACTCCAGAACACGCTTTCGTACAAGTCACAGACAAATGCTCATTTTCATTCCTTTTTTTCTCTAATGTTTTTTTTTCCATTTCTATTTGTTGTATGGAAAAAAACATTACAGAAAAAAAAATTTGTTATATAATATATCTATACTACAAGAGCTTAATATTGAAGAAGGCTGGCTAGTAAAGAGGATTAAAGAGAGAAAACTTAAATATTTTGGACACATTAAACGTCATGATAATTTAGAGAAGACCTATTGGAAGGATACATAATGGGAAAAAGAAAACGAGGAAGACCAAAACGAAGATGGCTGCAAGAAATCTTTGACGATCTGCAAATGGACGCAGCAGCAGCAGGCCATCTTGCTCACATCCGAGAGGCCTACAGGAGTGCTGTTTGGGAGGCAAAGTTCCGCAAGGGACATGCAAATGAATGAATAAATGAATTTGTTGTATAGCATTTATGTGAATTTATATTTTATCTTCTCTTCCTATTTCTTTGTCCTGGATGTTTTTATATGATAAAGGTGTAAACCTGAATGTCACAACTGTGTCCTAGTTAACGAATATAGCTGTTCCTGCTTTAGTTTTAAATAGTTTTAACATTTTGTTATCTCAGCTTTACTGCAGTGCCTTCGTGTATCTTTATATACTTATTTGTATATAGGCTTATAGCCAAACTATTCGTATTTCACTGACAAACGAATGCGCGAAGTTATCACGAATGAAGCAGATCGGGGAATACAGCTTGGAGTAACGAGAAACAGTTCGGATAGATGGTCAGCCAACACAAACAGGTGTAATCAGGTACTGTAAGCTAGAGGATATGAAGAAGAGACTGGAGTAGCGAAATTGATGTCTCGAGGGCACGGGTGACGCACCTAACTAACTAACTAACTAACTAACTAACTAACTAACTAACTAACTAACTAACTAACTAACTGACTGACTGACTGACTAACTAACTAACTAACTAACTAACTAACTAACTAACCAACTAACTAACTAACTGATTTACTGACTGACTGACTGACTAACTAAAGTGGCTACAGTAACTAACTAATTAACTAACTAACTAACAAAGTAACTAACTAACTAAAATAACTCAAATAAATAAACTAAATAACAATAACTAAATAAACTAAAGTAACTAACTAACTAAATTAAACTAACTAACTAATTATCTAACAAACTAAACTGCAAAAACTAAACTAACTAACGAACTAATTAATTAACTATACTAAACTAACTAATTACATAACTAACTAAACTAACTAACTAACTAAACTAAACTAACTAAACTAAACTAATTAAATAACTAATTATCTGACTAATTAACTAAACAAACTAAATAACGAACTAACAAATTAGCCAGTCTAATTTAACTAATTAACTAGACTAAACTAATTAACTACTTACTAAACTAATTCTACTAATTAACTAACTAAATTAAATTAATTAACTATTTACCATACTAACTAAAGTAAAGTAACTAACCAAAATAAATTAAGTAACTAACCAAAACAAATTAACTAACTAAAGTAACTAAACTAAATTAACTAAGTAAAGTAACGAAATAACTAATTAACTGGGTAGAACTGCAAAGAACAGTACTAAAAACAAGAAAATTAACATGCATCGGCGGTTCTCAGTATTTTCTGAGTATGGAGCACACAACAGACACTGTGATTCAAGTGTTTGTGCCAATATTTTGCAATACGTCATTATATAGTTAATAAGCATTAGGCAAGTGTTAAAATATTTTTCCTAAGTAAATTAAAACTGTAAAATTCAGTGTTTATATACGTTAAAACATTTTTTTTTCTTTTGCAATAAATGCAATGCCATGAAACATATTCTTGTACCCAGATTGTGATCTAACATAAATCTGTGGAGTCCTATCAAATCAGACTCCGTCATAGCAGATACATTTTAATGGACAACAAAGAAATTACTTCCAACTTCACAACTACTTAGTCATATTCGATGCTTGAAACTCTGTCGTTTAATTTTTTGCTCTCTGCTATTAACTGATCAAGTTAAAAGTGGATGTTTAGACAACAATCAACCTGGGGTCATTTAGTCATTTGCATGTCCCTTGCGGAACTTTCTCTCTCCAACAGCTCTCCTGTAGGCCTCTCGGTTGTAAGCAAGATGATCTGTTGCTGATGCGTCCTTTCGCAGATCATCAACGATGTCTTAAAGCCATCTTCGCCTTGGTCTTCCTCTCTTTCTTTTTCCCATTATCTATCCTTTCAAGACTGTCTTCTTTAGATTATCATGACGTTTAATATGTCCAAAATATTTAAGTTTTCTCTCTTTAATCCTCTTTACTAGCCAGCCTTCTTCAATATTAAGTTATTGTAATATGGATATATTTGTTCTTTTTTGTGTCCATGATATTCGAGGGACTCTTCTGTAGCATTTACGTTAAAAGGCATTTCTGTGTTTCTCAGCTGTTTTGTTAAGTGTCCAGGTCTCACAGGCATATGTTGCGATGGAAAAGATGCATGCCCTTAAAAATCTTATTTGTGTAGTTCCGTCTGTTCCTCTCCAAAGCTTCTTTAGTTGTTTTACTTTTTGAAGAGCGATAGATGTCCTCCTGTTAATTTCCCTCATTATTTCTCCATTTTTAGTTAGCAAATATTCAAGATATTAAAAACTCTCCATCTCTTCCAATTTTTCCCCACTGATACATGGAAAAATTATGTCAGTCCATAAGAACAGTGAAGAGCAAAACCTCTGTCTTAATGCCATAATAAAACTAAATTGATGACAACTGACAAAACAAATAAGATAGGCTAGAGTGCCATTCAAAATATTTCTCTCTCATCATAGTTTGGGAATCACAGAAATATAAAATAAGTCACGTTTGAAAGAGTTCCTCGTAATATGACATTGAAATTAACCAACAAACAACTATTCCGTGTTTTCTGGAGCAGTGGTTCTCAGCCAGTGAGGACGTGGGATCACAGATTGACAGCTACGAACTGCTGGGGTGCTATAAACATATAATGGGGAATGCAAGTTTTGAGTCTGACAGTCTGGTGGCGGAGGGAGATGAAACTCTGATGTGTGTGACAGAATAGTCTGGTGGCAGAGACTTACCACCCAAGTACCTTAGCGTGTTGGGATACTTTAGCGTGTTGGGGTACTTTAGTATTTTGGGGACAAGAGCTGACCCTCTGTTACACTGGGTAAACACCTGTCATTGTTACTATGGGAACATTCAGCGTGCTTGCACATGGCACAAAGTCATTCACCGTCATTTTGTGCCATTTTTTTCCCTTCAAATTAGATGAATGGATCCATCATTCTTTTATACTTAACGTGTTTTGTTGGAAAAGTGGTGATTCTTGTTATATCCTGACTTATATATTGCTGTGATTTCCATACTTGGAGGGTGAGAATTAATATTTATTTGTTATCGTAAAGTTCACATTTTTCTTTGTATTGTTCGAATAAAGTCTAAACTTTCAGTTTGTTGTTAAGAGTTTTAGTGACTGGGTCATTGTGGTTTAAAAGACCCTTGGGCAATGTTGATGTTCATGGAGAGATTTTATATATTCCAAAATGTTTCGCCGTTTTTTATGCAAACGACAATCATAGTTACACAGTCAGTATGTTGTCAAGTTTGAACATTAACCAGAAGGGTAGTAAAAAAAAATTATGGGATAGGATATGTAAGTAGCTGAAACTATGTAGTTTTATGGGTCTCTCTTGGCAGTTATTTTTATAAAAGATACATTAATGTCTGAGTCTGACAGGTGCAACTCAAAGTAGAGGAAATGGAAAGTGAATTACTAGGCTGAAAAAAGGTACACACGAGGGCTGACTGAGTTGGTAAGGAATGTAAGCGGGCACATAGTTGAGAGATTGAGTTGGTAATGAATGTAAGCGGACACAGAGTTGAGAGATTGAGTTAGCAATGAATGTAAGTGGACATATAGATTTGAAAGACTGAGTTAGCAATGAATGTAAGCGGACACAGAGTTGAGAGATTGAGTTAGCAATGAATGTAAGCGGACACAGAGTTGAAAGATTGAGTTAGCAATGAATGTAAGCGGACACAGAGTTGAGAGATTGAGTTGGCAATGAATGTAAGCGGACACAGAGTTGAGAGATTGAGTTAGCAATGAATGTAAGCGGACACAGAGTTGAGAGATTGAGTTGGCAATGAATGTAAGCGGACACAGAGTTGAGAGATTGAGTTGGCAAGGAATGCAAGCGGACACAGAGTTGAGAGATTGAGTTAGCAATGAATGTAAGCGGACACAGAGTTGAGAGATTGAGTTGGCAATGAATGTAAGCGGACACAGAGTTGAGAGATTGAGTTAGCAATGAATGTAAGCGGACACGGAATTGTAGACGTCCAAGCCTAATTGCTAGAGTAGACAGAATATGGTGAACTTTTGGAAACAAGTCAATTCTTTTTCGTTAAGACAATTTTTTTAAAATTACCTAACATCAGAGTTAGTATAGCAAATGAAACATCAGAAAGTTAGTGTACCAAACGAAACATCACAAAGTTAGTGTAACAAACGAAACATCAGAAAGTTAGTGTAGCAAACGAAACATCACAAAGTTAGTGTAACAAACGAAACATCACAAAGTTAGTGTAGCAAACGAAACATCACAAAGTTAGTGTAACAAACGAAACATCACAAAGTTAGTGTAACAAACGAAACATCACAAAGTTAGTGTAGCAAAGGAAACATCACAAAGTTAGTGTAGCAAACGAAACATCACAAAGTTAGTGTAACAAACGAAACATCAGAAAGTTAGTGTACCAAACGAAACAACAGGAATTTAGTGTAGCAAACGAAACATCAGAAAGTTAGTGCAGCACATGAAACTTCACAAAGTTAGTGTAGCAAACGAAATATCAGAAAGTTAGTGTAACAAACGAAACATCAAAAAATTAATGTAGCAAACGAAACATCAGAAAGCTAGTGCAGCAAACGAAACATCAGATGGTTAATGTGACAAATGAAACATCAGATAGTTAGTTTAGCACACGAAACATCAGAAAGTTAGTGTGGCACACGAAATATCAGAAAGTTAATGTAGCACATGAAACATCAGAAAGTTACACAATGCATTTCACGCTGGACATATCCAAAGAAAAGATTAAAAGAAAAACTGAGAGCAACATAAACAGACAATAATTTCTTGATTATTTTAATAGGCTGAGCACACAGAATTTCCTGTAAACTGATATTATGTTTTACTAGTTTTGATCTACGCGTTTTCAGGCATATAAGATTGTGTGTTCACAAAAATCACTCATCAGATTTTGGCAATACGTACGTTTATTGATGGTTATTTGGTTTAATTAGATTTTCTTGTTGTATGACACAAATTTCCTAAAATAACAGGAGAAAAGAGAATGTCAGTAAAAAAAAAAACAACATTTACTGTATCAGACTACACGTGACTAATTTATTGTAACTTCTAATACTGAGAGTGATGATGTTGGTTATGAAGTCTATATCTATATGTCAACTTCAAACCAGAACAAAACAATCAGAACTGGAAGTTTATTAGAAAGTGGCTTTAGAGAAACAGTTTTTTGAAAAGAGAAACAGGTTTGGCCCGAGCAAAGACCACGCCTGACAAGGGAAACAATTTACAGTAAAAGGCAAAAGAAGGCGAAGGGAAAACTTAGTGTACTTTGACACAGACTAGGATTCAACACACAACACACACACACAGAGAGAGAGAGAGAGAGAGAGAGAGAGAGAGAGAGAGAGAATGGATAATCTTTATTTTCAAAGGGTGAAAAATTGGGCACGCAGGCCCGTCTTACATTCTGCCCTTCATCACCCAATCTTTCATTCTTCCCACACGCTTGATTTAATATAAGTATACAAATTATATGAAAAAAAAATATCAAAGCACACAGAATGAAACTTACATTCAGAAATATAAAATAATGAATTATATGAGAGGTAACTAATCTAACATGACAGCTCGAGCACACACAAACAAGCACACGGGCGCGCACAGACACACAAACACACACACGCGCGCACACACACACACAAATACATTTTCTGTGCGGTTATTCTAACATCATACTCCTGCAGTTTCATTAAGATAATTTCTAACAATATCTAACAAGTTACGTTTCGAACTATGTCTAAGAGACATTGATGACTGATTGATTGATTGACTGATTGATCTTTATTTCCAAAGGGTTAAGACGTGGGCACTCATGCCGTCTGACATTCTCATACAACTTTCTATCTGGTCCAGACATTCTACAAATATGCTGCTCATGTAACCAACAATACTAACATTGACGCTGAGAGACATGAAATAAAACATTTACGTTTCGCTCTTATCCATGCACTCAGTACAGAAAATAACTATATACATATATAAATGACTATCTACCAAACAAAATTTCAGTACTGTTCAGAATAAACAGTTAACTAAATTCGGTGTCTGTAAGAGCAGTCTAAAATAATTTTTAAGTTTTATGAATCATGGAGCCATGTAGTCGACGTCAAATAGATAGTGAAAAAGTTTGTAGTTGTAGGAAGGAGTATAGTTTATACTTTTTTTTATAAAGGATGGGAGGATATTTCAAAGATGAGCAGCAGAATAAATAAAGCTATTCTTGTAAACATGAAGTCTAGGTTTTAGAGAGGGGGGGGGGGAGAGAAAGCGAGGCAAAGAGAGAAAGAGGGAGAGAGAGAAAGCGAAGAAGAGGGAGAAAATATTTATTTATCAGAGTAATTGGCTAACACCATCACACACATAACGCCATCACACATATAACACCATCACACACATAGCACCACCACACACATAACACCATCACACATATAACACCATCACACACATAACACCATCACACACATAACACCATAACACACATAACACCATCACACACATAATGAAAGGGATGTACAGGGCACAAGACAAAACGTTTTAGAACCATTGACGTAGATATACCCAGTTCTCATGCTCTTTTCTTTTCTTTTTTTTTCTTTTCCTTTTTTTATAACTGAGGATTCATCTGAAGTCAAGACAACCTGACATCGTGAAAATAAATGTATGTCAGTTTAGATGAAATAAGATACATGGTTTAACTAAATCGTAATTACGGTTAACATGACCTGACTTAAAATTCCATAAACAGTTCGGAAAAATACCAACTTCAGTAAACATGAAATATAGGACAGGAAGGCCTGCTGAGACCTTGCGTGAAGAAGATTTTGTTTAAGAATGATGTTTAGACAGAACATTTCCAGAAGGCGGTTCCTTTGTCTGCTAGTTTCAACAGCTTTTTAAAGAAAAATCAAAATAAAATATCTGCAGTCATTTTGTTTTTAACTTAGCCATGTTCCCTCAATTTTAAGCTAACATAAGTGCCAAAAATAGGCATAACGTCACTTCCTTCTAAAACATGGCGGCTGTGTTGTTTGGCTACAAGAAAAAAAAAGACGAATAAAAAAAATAAACTCATAGAGGTTTTACTTTGTTTTGGGAAGACTGCAACTAGAAAGCTGAGCATATCAACTTAATAATAATCTTGTGTGTATGTGTGTTCCGTGTACTCATATGTTGGTGAGAATGGCATATTATAAAGAAACATAAATCTATAAAACTGTTCAGTACAAGAAAATCCTTTCCCACATCATTTGCAGCAATTTGTTAACTGAGTGCACGATGTATCCTAGACACGATTATCATCTGTAACTTTACCCACATAACAATTAAGAGCTAGAAATACTCATTTAACAAATAGAACTGCCGTTCTAAACGAGACTATATTGTTATAAATATCTTATATCCTTCCCGTGCCGTTAACGTCATATAGGGCTCGCAAGGTAGTTCGCAAATTGTTCCTGTCTTCGGCGAGTCTTTCAACCTCATCAAAGGAATTTATGCCTGTTAATTTGGCCTCTCTTAACAATGTCTTCTTCAGAGTTTCACGCGACCTGCCTCTTTTTCTTTGGCCTGTTGTGTTCCATTTTATAGCTTGTTTTGGGATTCTCTGACTGTTTCTTTCCATCACGTGACCAACATATGTCCATCTCCTTTTCCTGATCACCCATGAGAATGGTTGTTGTTCAGTCATCTGTCTTATCTCTGCGTTGTTCTTGAATTCGTTCCACTTAATGCCGGATATTTTCCTTAGGCATTTGTTTCAAAAGAGTCTAATTTCTTTTCTATTTCTTTAGTTGTTTTCTAGCTTCCACATGCATAAATGAGGGTGGATATTACATTTGAATTGAATAGTCTTAACTTGGTTTTTGTGCTTATAACTTTTGAATGCCATGTGTTCTCAAGATTCTTAAAGATCGATGATGCTTTTACAATTCTAATTCTAACTTCCTTTCTGGTGTCACCATTCTGGTTTATGTAGCTGCCAATGTATGCAAATTGCTTGACTTCTTAAATATCTGTCCCTTTTATGTGAATTTTTCCATTTTGATTAGGGGAAGTTTCATTATTTTTGTTTGTTTTGTCCTTGTTAATTTCGAGTCCTATTTTGCTAGGCATTGAAGACATGCTATCTGTTTTTTTCTTGCATGGAATTCACATTACTAATAAGAGTTATGTCATCAGCAAAATCAAGATCTTTTAATTGGGTCTCATCTGCCCAGTCAATACCTGTGTTACCTGTGCAGCATTTTTTCATTATGAAGTCTATTGTAATTCCAAAAGACAGTATACATCCTTGTTTCACACCTGTTTCAATCTGGAACCATTCACTCATCCCTTCTTCTCTTTTGACTGCACAAACATATCCATTGTAGAAGTCCTTAATGATGTTGACAATTTTAGATGGTATTCCATATAGATTTAAAATTCTCCATAATGAATCTCTGTGTATGCTATCAAATGCGTTTTTAAAGTCTATGAAGTTTAGTATTAATGGTTTCTGCCTTTCAATGTGTTCTTCAAGTATTATTCTGAGAGTAAAGATCTGGTTGAGACATTTTCTCCCTTTCGAAATCCTGTCTGCTCTTCTCATAAATATTTTAATTATTAATTAATGAAGTTGTCTCTAAGAGTATTTGCATCAATTTGTTAACTGAGTGCACGATGTATCCTAGACACGATTATCATCTATAACTTTACCCACATAACAATTAAGAGTTAGAAATACTCATTTAACGAATAGAACTGCCATTCTAACCGAGACTATGTTAATCATAAATATCTTGATTATTAATTAATGAAGTTATCTCTAAGAGTATTTGCAGCAGAGCCATCAAACCCCGTCTCCAGGGTTAATGCGACCCTACAGTTTATGGATTGCGGATGTGACGAACCGGACATTATAAGTTATCACTCCCTCGTTGATAAGTAACGGTGAACTGTGTGAACATTTCTAAAACAAATTTCAGTTTCTCCCTGAAAATAATTTGTTGGATAATTAATGACACTTGTTACCGCCTGCAAGCACATACAACATACAAGTAGAACTGAATTATCAAAGTTTTCATATGCTTGAAAATACGGCGGCTTTATTATTTCTTTCACTGCATTCCTCTTATGAATTTACTAATTAAGTGTCATTAGTTCGAGCATCATACTTATGGCGACATTTCATTATGTCACAAAACTGCCAATGAACAAGGAACTAGAAACTGTGAAAACCATAAAGGAATCTCAATGCCCAGACAGCTTCGTATATCAGTGCCAGGCACTTACCAGGCATCACTCACTGTCTGTAACCAGTGCCAGGCACTTACCAGACACCACTGTCTCTTCACTAACTTTTTAATGGTTGCAGGAAAATTCTGCAAAATTACAAGATAGATTTTCCCGGGCACACAGTAAAATATTACCAAATCATTGGCAAGAAACTGGATACTACAGACTGGATACTGCAGACTGGGTACTACAGACTGGATACTGCAGACTGGGTACTACAGAATGAGTACTGCAGACTGGGTACTGCAGACTGGATACTACAGACTGGATACTGCAGACTGGGAACTACAGACTGGATACTGCAGACTGGGTACTACAGACTGGATACTGCAGACTGGATAGACTGGATACTGCAGACTGGATACTGCAGACTGGATAGACTGGATACTGCAGACTGGATACTGCAGACTGGATACTGCAGACTGAGCACTGCAGACTGAGTACTGCAGACTGGGTATTGCAGACTGGATACTACAGACTGGATACTGCAGACTGGATACTGCAGAATGGGTACTACAGACTGGATACTACAGACTGGATACTGCAGACTGGATACTGCAGACTGGATACTGCAGACTGGATACTGCAGACTGAGTACTGCAGACTGGGTATTGTAGAATGGATACTACAGACTGGATACTGCAGACTGGGTACTACAGAGTGGATACTGCAGAATGGGTACTACAGACTGGATACGACAGACTGGATACTGCAGACTGGGTACTACAGACTAGATACTGCAGACTGGATACTACAGACTGGATACTGCAGACTGGGTACTACAGACTGGATACTGCAGACTGGATACTGCAGACTGGGTACTACAGACTGGATACTGCAGACTGGATACTACATACTGGGTACTGCAGACTGGATAGTGCAGACTGGATAGTGCAGACTGGATAGTGCAGACTGGATACTGGAAGTTGAATGCACGTGGTCATATAATTAGCTACTCAGCTTGATTGACCAACCTACAAATAAAAGGTCACTAATGAAAGACAGCACACGCTGAAGACTGCTTAAAGCTGTTATCTCGTAGAATTAAAAAGTTCTGGAATCAAATGTTGTAAACTGGTACACGGCTTGCAAGTATCGGGACAACTTTACTGACCAATTTACTGGTAAAAGATAGGTAATAACGAGAATCATACATTTAGAGACATTTGAAAATTATTGACTGGTGGGACATAATGTGCTGGGATAAGGGCTAATGACACCTAATTTGAAATACCTAGTGGAAAAAGAATGAGGCGCATGACTAAATACCTGAAAATGTTATGGGTTGAAACGAAAATAGGTACTATCTGTTTATTTTAATACTTATCAAAATCTGTATCCCTTACGAAGAAAAGCAAACTTCATGGAAATCACTTGCACCGAGGAATACATCCTGGATATATCATGGCTGATAAATTACACAAACTTCCATAAACATGAAACATAAATAAATCAAGATTTTAAAAAAAAAACACGCTCAGAGGTTTGAGACCTGAGATATTCAAAGTTTCCCCCTACCTGTAACAGATGATACGGTACAAAAAAATCAAACAATGATCACTCCCTGCCAGTATTCCTTAGCCGGCAAGAATTCTAGATCCTGCGTGAGCCTGAGGCGAGAATATGGCGGGAAGAAATGATCTGTGAACTCGAATTCTAGGAGGGCGAGCCTCATTGGGTGGCCGCTGGCGGGGGCTGGAACTTTTCTTGCGTTAGTGTGTGCGACATTCCTTGGCTCCAGCTGCACTGTCTGAGAAACATGTGGCATGTGGCTTCTCATCTTATCACACTTAGTCTGATACTATAAGATCGTCTTCAAGTTGGAGTCATTGATCTGATAAATTAAAGATACTGTTTGTTGATCTATTGACTGATTCATGTGCTGTGCTGGCAGTCGCTGACGACCATGCTTCTCTATCCCGTTCATGCCAGAGTGTTTCCAGTCATTTCATTTACCTTCTCGTTCCTGTGCCGCCTTACCAGCTCATTCAGATTTTTATTTTACCTTGGCATCCTACTTTCTTTTCCCACTGCTTTTTCCAGTGAGTTTCAGATTTTCTGTCTTCTTATAAATCTCTCTCTCTCTTTCTCTCTCTCTCCCTCTCTCTCTCAACCATAAGTGCCCAAGGCACATGGGGCTTACGCAAGGGTTTTCCTTTGCCTTTTTTTCAGCTCCTGCCCAGGTGAGCCCTCTATTGTTCAACAACCTCTCTGTTGTTCTTCTCCATGTCTCCTTTGGTTTACCCTTACTTATGTTCCCCTGTGGTGTCCATCTTAGTGCTATTTTTGGTAATGAGTTGTCAGTCACTCGGAGCACATGTCCCAACCATCGCCAGCGTCTTTCCTCGATAATTGCTGTCAATGACTTCATCTGCATTTCTGCCAACAAGATGTTATTTCTTATGGTGTTTGGCCAAAATATTCTTCTAATTCGTGAACATTTAGTCTGGAAATAATTCAGCTTGTTTCCTATAGTTTGTGTGATTATCAGGCATTCATTTTCATAGAGTAATATACCTAGAACATTACTTAAAATATCCTGATTTTCGTCTTCATGCTTAATTTTTTAGATTCCCATATAGTCTGCAGCACTGCAAAAGCCTGATTTGCTCTAGTAAGTCTGTTGTTGATATCCTCTGTGGTGTCTCCATCTTTTACTATTCTCCTACCAAAATATACAAATTCCTTGACCTCCTCCACTAACTTGTTATCTACTCTGAGTACATTTCTCTTGTTCACATTTTGCTTCATTAACTTTGTCCTTCCTACATTGATCTTTAATCCTATATTGTTAGCATTCTGAGTTAGCTTGTTTATTTTATCTTGCATATCTTTGTGGCTGCTTGATAGTAGACAAATGTCGGCAAAGTCAAGATCCTTCATACTGTGTCGAGTGTGCAATGTAATCCTCTACGTTTATTTGATGTTGCCTCCTTCATTAACCAGTCTACTGCTAAAATAAATAATGTTGATGATAGTTCACATCCCTGCTTTAAATATTTCAACACTTTTGATTGTCTTTTTCTTATTATGTTTTTTTTTTTAAATATTGGTAAATAACTCTCTGCCTTCATTTGTTTTTCATTAACGATTTATAGATACAGCGTGAATTTATCAAGATAAATTAATACAAAAAAATCTCATCTGGTATTCGTCCATGCTGGACTCTATTTTACAAAGGAAAATAGAGGAATAAAACAAGAAGTATGAAGGGTTAAGAAGAAACTGGGAGAAACATCTTATCTTTCTGTATCTTAACCGCTAGAAATAATGTGAGCCGCCAAAGTTAATGAGAACTGGCACATGATGTTGACAGGTTTTAGGAAAGTTAAGTAATATAAGCTAATTTTAAAAAGTAACACACTGATATTTACCTGAGTACAACAAACCTGGGATTGGTCATAGAGAAACACAAGAACAGACAGGCAATCCGGCAGACAGACGCAGTGGTTCACCTGACGGCTGCCAGGACGGGGGGGGGGGGGGGGGGGGGGCAAGTGAGGAAAATACAAACAGGCTTCGCTTTTCGGCGTTCCACTCATGAACCATTTATGGCTATCCTCTGTCACATGCTGCCCTGCTTCTCACGCTTGGGTGGCGTAGCCGTTAGGGCGGCTGACTCTCATGGAGCGATCAATGGTTCCGATATATTCCGGAACATTCCTTCAAGAGCATTTCAATCGCCCAGCTGTAGAAATGAATGCCTGGCTGTTGTTGGAGCAGACAAAGGAATGTCAGTCATTCATGATGCTGACAACAGCACTGTTTAATATGTTGAGAGGTCAAGGAAAGTATGGGCACTAACACAATATTCTCAAGAGGTCAAAGAGAGTGTGGGCACTAACACAGTATCTTAGAGAGTTCAAGGAAAGTATGGATACTAACACAATATCTTCGACAGGTCAAAGAAAGTATGAGCACTAACATAATATCTTCCACAGGTCAAGGAAAATATGGGCACTAACATAATACCTTCCACAGGTCAAGGAAAGTATGGACACTAACACTCTATACTCTAGGTTCCTATGCAGTATGTGTGAACTGTAGGTACGTTTATGATCTAAGGTATGCGACTTGCTGGTTTATAACCACTTCACGAGACTAAAAGGAGGTCTCTGAGAATTGCTCCTTTATAACCGCTTCACGAGAATTAAAAAGAGGTCTGTGAATTGCTCATTTATAACCGCTTCACGGGGCTAAAAAAGAGATCTGTGAGTTGCTGATTTATAACCGCTTCAAGAGGCTAAAAAGATGTCTGCGATTTGTTCGTTTATAACTGCCTCACGAGGCTGAAGAGAGGTCTCAGAATTTCTAGTTATAAACGCATCACGAGGCTGAAGAGAGGTCTCAGAATTGCTGGTTATAAACGCATCACGATACTGAAGAGAGTCTTCGAGCCGATGGTTTATAACTAATTCAAGAATCTGAAGAGAGGTCTGCGAGTTGTTGGTTTATAACCGCTCCACGAGAGAGGTCTGTGAGTTGCTGGTTTATAACCGCTCCACAAGACTGAAGAGAGGTCTGCGAGTTACTGGTTTATAATTGCTTCACGAGACTGAAGAGATGTCTATGAGTTGCTGGTTTATAACTGCTTCACGAGACTGAAGAGAGGTCTGTGAGTTGCTGGTTTATAATTGCTTCACGAGACTGAAGAGATGTCTATGAGTTGCTGGTTTATAACTGCTTCACGAGACTGAAGAGAGGTCTGTGAGTTGCCGTTTATAATTGCTTCACTAGACTGAAGAGAGGTCTGTTAGTTACTGGTTTATCACCGCTTCACTAGACTGAAGAAAGGTCTGTGAGTTGCCGGTTTATAATTGCTTCACGAGGCTGAAGATACTATTGGACGCTCTGGTCCGCAACTTGCCAATGTTCCTTTCTATTTGTTCGATGGATTTCTATACTAGAAAAATGTTTAGCACATACTCTTTCTGTGTGACTAAAACACGGATAAATGTAGTTGGTATTCTCTACCTACATTCAACTCAGCTTACTAGCTTTGCTGCATATTACAGTACTGTCTTCACGAACGTTGTCAACGTCTTACTGCTGTGTTTATTGGTGTTTTGTTGTTTAGAATCAACTATCTTCATAGTTGAGAATCGGCTGTTTTGATGACGTATCATCAAGAATAGTGAACTTGATCAAATGAATATCACTATGGTTGAACCAGGATTATATTGTGGCATAAACAGGATTCCAGCGTGGTTGGTTAAGTAGAATTTCAACGTTTTTAAAGCAGGATTTCATCACGGGTAAAGTAAGATTTCGTTGTAAACTACGAGCTATAAGTTTGTGCAGTCTACATGAAGATAAACCATATTTGTAATTTAAGATAAAGGCATTCTTTTCTTATTCTTAACTCTACGAGGCTGAATGTTCAAGTTTTGCCATTTTACGTTTTATCTCATCCTTATTATGTGTGCGTACTATCTGTGCTAACTTGAAAGCTTTCTAAAGAGTGAACGTTGAATAATGAAGGGTAGAGTGATAGACGGACCTGCCTGCCCAGTTCTTTGTTCTTTGAAAATAAAATTCGTTCGGTTACATCGTTCATGCTTGTGTACTCAATAAACAGATTTCTCAAGTGGCTCCACCACCACATGGAATATGTCTAGACATAAACGTGTGTTTTAGGCGGTGAGAGACCATGTTTTGGATGCCGAGCTACATTCTCCCTATCTACCAAGGGTGAAAGAGTAAACCTACAACTGCAAGGAAAAGACCTGGCATATGAAGATAACCCAACATATCCTGGACTAAAACCGGGCAAAAGACTTACCTGGAAGCCACATCTCAGGAACACTGAAACAAACCCAACCAAGAAGCTGTCCATTATTTTAAAAAAAAACTAGCGGGTACAAACTTGGAAGGGGGAGGGGCGGACAGTAATATCCTCCAACATGTCTGCACAGTTAGTCCAGCACTGGGGTGTGGAATACTGGCATGGGCCACAGCATCAAAAACTAACACAGATCACCAAACAAAGCTACAAAGTGCAGGACTCAGATCGATAACTGGAGGATTAAAGAGGCCGATCACTGGAGGATTAAAGAGACTGATCACTGGAGGATTAAAGAGGCCGATCACTGGAGGATTAAAGAGGCCGATCACTGGGGGATTAAAGAGACTGATCACTGGAGGATTAAAGAGACCGATCACTGGGGGAATTAAAGAGACCGATAACTGGAGGATTAAAGAGGCCGATCACTGGGGGATTAAAGAGACCGATCACTGGAAGATTAAAGAGGCCAACCACTGGAGGATTAAAGAGGCCGATCACTGGGGGATTAAAGAGACCGATAACTGGAGGATTAAAGAGGCCGATCACTGGGGGATTAAAGAGACCGATCACTGGAAGATTAAAGACGCTGATCACTGGAGGATTAAAGAGGTCGATTACTGGAGGATTAAAGAGACTGATCACTGGGGGATTAAAGAGACTGATCACTGGATGATTAAAGAGACTGATCACTGGAGGATTCAAGAGACCGATTACTGGATGATTAAAGAGACTGATCACTGGAGGATTAAAGAGAATAATCCCTGGAGGATTAAAGACCACTCCAATTCTAAAAATGGAGATTTTTATGCAACGTCCTCTCCATAGATGTCAGACGGGACGAGAAGATACCTAGAGAGAAAAGCTGCTACGCACGCCCAAACTTCTCCTGCATCAAACAAATTAATGGAACACCCAAAAACAGAATCAAGAGAAGGAGCTTCCTCCACAAATCCCGCAGACTCCACTCCCTCCACAAAGACCTGCTCCCCACCACTCCTGAAGATATCGAACTTCTATATATCTGTGAAGAGACAAATCACTGCCAGCCACACGTCCAGATAAATTTAAGAATACCAGGCTTAACAGCGGGAAACCAACACAACCAACACACAGCCAACACACAGCCAACACACACAAGCAACACACAAACATCACAACCAACACACAGTCAACACAAACAACACAACCAACACACAAAAACACAACCAACACACAGCCAACACAAACAACACAACCAACACACAGCCAACACAAACAACACAACCAACACACAGCCAACACAACCAACACACAGCCAACACACAGCCAACACAACCAACAGAGCCAACACACAGCCAACACACAGCCAATACACAGCTCATCAGGTGAAATCCCTGGCCTTGGAAATGATAAGTCAGCAAATACAAAACGGACAGAACGGACAAAACGGACAGAACGGACAGAACGGACAGAACGGACAAAACGGACAGAACGGACTCGCGTCTTCACGGACGGATCCGCGGAAGAGGCCACCAGAAATGGAGATACCGGCATCTTCATCAGATTCTCAGATGGAAAAACCAGCAGACAAGTGTGCATATGTTCACTAATTCAGGGCTTTGTGTTCAGTCAACAAACATGTTTTCTGCTCAAGAACTGTAGAATGCTGCACCAGGGAAACATCAGCTGGGAATTTAAGATCATTCTGACCGAAAACTTTCCGCATCACGATTATAACAACAAACTTTCAGGAGTAACGTTAAGTGCTGTGTGAAGCTTGATAACCCAGGTCGAGGAAACATAACTGCACGAGGAAGAACAGCCTGGAAATGCTTTTGTACCGAGTGATCTAATCCGGGCATGATCTACTCTTGTCTGGCTGGACGGAGAAAGTATTAATTATAGTTTTAACACAGAGATACTCCAAGCTGAGCTCTAGCTAAATGACTCGTGCTGTTGCTTTTGGATGCTTCAGAAAGTTGAACATTCTCATTTAAAAAGGGGGGGGGGGCAGACTTAATCAGTAAGTGGGTAGACATGACTTCAGGAAAAGGCAAAGATTTGACTGCAGGGGCAGAATAATACTCTATACTTTCTCTGTGGTGAATATAACCCTACACTAAAGCTGCAGTTAGCGCCGCCTTGTAGTCCAGCTGGGAGACTCTTCTACGACGACGTTTGTAATTAACTTTCTCACCAGGTGTCGGCCTTCCATGTCTCCAGGTTTGAGAGTACGTGGTTTCGTTTAATTTACCTGTTTGAGTTGCTGGAGATATAAGGAGAGACAAGGCTGATGAGGGAACTTTAGTTCCTTCTATTTGGTAGGTTGGTGGTGTATCTGGTTCGTTGCCTTACTGCTCACCGCGTACACGCCGCGTGTGTTTCGACGCTTTGCTGTTCACAGAATCGAATCTGTTCACATATGTTTGTCGTTCGTGAAGCCTTGTCTACATTTTTTTACATTTGAGTTAAAACACTGCGTTAAGTGAACAGCAGCTATTTAAAATACCCAATACTGTGAGAAGTAAAACAATTCGTTTCTTCTCTCTCATAGCGTATATACAGAAAATAGCACGGTTTCTTCTCTCTCATAGCTTATATACAGGAAATAGCACGGTTTTTTCTCTCTCATAGCTTATATACAGGAAATAGCACGGTTTTTTCTCTTTCATAGCTTATATACAGAAAATAGCGCGGTTTTTTCTCTCTCATAGCTTATATACAGAAAATAGCGCGGTTTCTTCTCTCTCATAGCTTATATACAGAAAATAGCGCGGTTTTTTCTCTCTCATAGCTTATATACAGAAAATAGCGCGGTTTTTTCTCTCTCATAGCTTATATACAGAAAATAGCATGGTTTCTTCTCTCTCATAGCTTATATACAGGAAATAGCACGGTTTTTTCTCTTTCATAGCTTATATACAGAAAATAGCATGGTTTCTTCTCTCTCATAGCTTATATACAGAAAATAGCGCGGTTTCTTCTCTCTCATAGCTTATATACAGAAAATAGCGCGGTTTCTTCTCTCTCATAGCTTATATACAGAAAATAGCGCGGTTTCTTCTCTCTCATAGCTTATATACAGAAAATAGCATGGTTTCTTCTCTCTCATAGCTTATATACAGAAAATAGCATGGTTTCTTCTCTCTCATAGCTTATATACAGGAAATAGCACGGTTTCTTCTCTCTCATAGCTTATATACAGAAAATAGCATGGTTTCTTCTCTCTCATAGCTTATATACAGAAAATAGCATGGTTTCTTCTCTCTCATAGCTTATATACAGAAAATAGCACGGTTTCTTCTCTCTCATAGCTTATATACAGAAAATAGCGCGGTCTATTTGTGCCTACTATTGTCACTGAGCGTTTTATACATCGCGTGTTTTATTTATATTAATTCTGGCCCAACAGTCTCACAAAAAACACTGTTCTCAGTTACTTTACCGGCAATTCTGACGTGTACTTTGATAAAAGATATATAATAACTAACTAGAAAGTATGACGTTGGACAAGAGTTGCTGGTGTAAGATAACTTTGACAAAGAGCAGCTTCTTCCTCGTCGTTGGCGCAGGCCTGGATGCCAGGTTCTCACAAAAAATCCGCTGGGATTTTGAGGTGTGGTCAGGGTGTTAGCCTGACAGGTTACAGTAGCTTGCAGAAGTGCAGGATGAGAATTGCAAGGAGTTTGTCTAGAACAGTGGTTGTCAATGTTTTTTTTTTTCGTCGCAGACAACCTTTTCCACCACGTCAGAATGCTATCTCCCCCCCCCCCCGCACCCCTCTTTCACAACCCGACTGTCTGGCTTAAAAGATGCGTTCCAAATATTTCAAAATAATAAGCATATAATACTTCAACAGTATGAGTCTGTCAGTCTGTGGTCCTAATCCACCCCCCCCCCTCATCCCAACAAACCCTAAAATTTCTTCCAGAAGAGGGAGTGGTGAAATTCCCTAATGGCTGTGAGCTCCTGGTCTGTATGTACATTATCATTATTATTATTATGTGCCGGACAGGGTTGGCAATCATGTTTCTCCATCTTGTGCGGTCCTTGGAGTTTTTAATCATTTCAAATGCTTGTCTTGTTTCCTGTCACGTGGCCAGACCCCCACCCCCCACTGAGATATTTGTATTTTGGCGGCTCTGTCCCCCTTTCTCCTTTCACTTTCTCCATCTTGGGCCAGGTTCCCTGTCTTGTGTCTTCTCTCATGTCAGGAGAAATTTCATCGTCTTTTCCTCTAATCTTTTGAACCAGTTTTCATTTTTCTGAAACTTTTTTGAGGACCTCTTTTTTTTCTATTTGTCCAGAGTTTTTTTTTTTTTTCAATCTTCGCCAGAACCACATTTCTCTTGTTTCCAATTTCTTTGTCATCATTTTATCGACTTTTCAAGCATCACAACCATATAGTAATATTGGCTCTATATAGCACTATTATAATCTTGTCCTCACTTTTAGTGCTATCTTCTTATTTGTTAGTAACTTCCTCACGTCTTATACAAGATTGCCTTACCCGTTAGTGATTTTATTTCATTTGTGAACTTGAGGTTAACTGTTATTGTTGCTCCGAAGTATCAGAATTTATTTACTTGTGTCGGTAGATGTATATATGAAAGCTAAGCAACACATATTTGAAGCTTTTCATTTCATTTTTGCAAAAGAGAAAAAAAAACAGGCCAAATGAAAGTACGCTTTTCTTCGTGAACACTCTTCACCGCCAGCTTCTATCTTGCACGCAGAAAGCCAGAAGTTCACACAGCCATCGTGACCCTGTAATTTTCCGCTGTTTTCTGATACAGATCAGTAGAGAAAAATTTGTTTACACTAAAAGTCAAGACAAGCAGCTTAGCCAGTCTTGACTGTAAAGATTTGTTGTCTAGAGATGGCCAGGCGTTGTCTGAGTGATGAATTTGCCATACCCTAGGAGTGCTACAAGCCGGAACTTCAGAGAGTGATATTGCTAGACAGTTTGGGGTCAACAGAAGCGTTATCCAAGAAGCCATCAGATGGATTTCACAATCTAGCCAGTTCTCCGTTTTGCCAAGGAGTAGTCGATCACCCAGAGATTTTAACGTTTTTGTACTTTTTTCCTTTTCTTTCAATAATACCCGCAGTTCCGAGTCCTCTCAGTCGCGGTTCCGAGTCCTCTCAGTCGCAGTTCCGAGTCCTCTCAGTCGCAGTTCCGAGTCCTCTCAGTCGCAGTTCCGAGTCCTCTCAGTCGCGGTTCCGAGTCCTCTCAGTCGCGGTTCCGAGTCCTCTCAGTCGCAGTTCCGAGTCCTCTCAGTCGCAGTTCCGAGTCCTCTCAGTCGCAGTTCCGAGTCCTCTCAGTCGCGGTTCCGGGTCCTCTCAGTCGCGGTTCCGAGTCCTCTCAGTCGCCGTCCATGTTAAGCTCGTTTCAAACGGGCAGGACAACCCAGCAGGTGGACAACAGATCAGTTGCCCCATGTCTCCAGTGATGAATCCAAATTTCGCCTGAGCTTCAACGATGGTCGCTGACGAGCTTGGAGAGAGTCTAGAGAGAGGTCTGCTGACCGACCTATTACAGAACATAACAGTTACAGGAAAGATGGGTGGTGGAGGGGGAGGGGCAGTCTCATAGTCTGGACAAGTATCTGGGCAAGTGGACATACTGACATGTACGCCTCTAAGGTGATGACTATGGATGTCCTGATTTATCTAGGCAAGTGGATGTGCTGACATGTACGCCTCTAAGGTGATGACTATGGATGTCCTGATTTATCTAGGCAAGTGGATGTGCTGACATGTACGCCTCTAAGGTGATGACTATGGATGTCCTGATTTATCTAGGCAAGTGGATGTGCTGACATGTATGCCTCTAAGGTGATGACTGTGGATGTCCTGATTTATCTAGGTAAATGGATGTTCTGACATGTACACCTCTAAAATGAGGACTAATGGGTTCTTTGAGGTATCTAGACAAGTGGACGTAGTGACATGTACGCCACTAAGATGAGGACTATAGGTGCTCTGAGGTATTTGGGAGAGGCCTTCTGTACCCTCCTTTTCTCCAAATGAGACAACTTGGTGCTCAGTTTGTTTTTATGCACGGCAGTGAACACCTGGCCATAGAGCTATCACTGTAAGTAGAGAGTTGGATGTCAATAACAGCGTGCGTTTTCCTTTGTCTGGTCGTTTTCCTGATCTTAAACCAACTTGGGACGTGTTAGTAAAAGCGATTCAAAACATTACTGAATAACCCCATTTGTCAGTGGATGACACTTCCACAGAATGACCTCAACAGGCCTTCTGCGTCTGTCAGAAGTTGTAGAGGATGCTGGAGGTCACACCTGAAGGTCACACGTGCTACTGATAACAATTCATCGGGAGATTTTTTCATCAAGTTTTAAATCTGACAGTAAAATTATTTTTTTAATACACCTAATTTGCGAAATTGGCAGTGGAGTGGTCTCTCATGACAAAGATCTTTGGAGTTGTCTCTCATGAAAAAGATCTGTGGAGTGGTCTCTCATGACAAAGATCAGTGGAGTGGTCTCTCATGACACAGACCTGTGGAGTGGTCTCTCATGACAAAGATCTGTGGAGTGGTCTCTCATGACAAAGATCAGTGGAGTGGTCTCTCATGACAAAGATCTGTGGAGTGGTCTCTCATGACAAAGATCTGTGGAGTGGTCTCTCATGACACAGACCTGTGGAGTGGTCTCTCATGACAAAGATCTGTGGAGTGGTCTCTCATGACAAAGATCTGTGGAGTGGTCTCTCGTGACAAAGATCAGTGGAGTGGTCTCTCATGACAAAGATCTGTGGAGTGGAGTCTCTCATGACAAAGATCTGTGGAGTGGTCTCTCATGACAAAGATCTGTGGAGTGGAGTCTCTCATGACAAAGATCTGTGGAGTGGTCTCTCGTGACAAAGATCTGTGGAGTTGTCTCTCATGACAAAGATCTGTGGAGTTGTCTCTCATGACAAAGATCTGTGGAGTGGTCTCTCATGACACAGACCTGTGGAGTGGTCTCTCGTGACAAAGATCTGTGGAGTTGTCTCTCATGACAAAGCTCTGTGGAGTGGTCTCTCATGACAAAGCTCTGTGGAGTGGTCTCTCATGACAAAGCTCTGTGGAGTGGTCTCTCATGACAAAGCTCTGTGGAGTGGTCTCTCATGACAAAGCTCTGTGGTTCCAGTCCCGCAGGTAGACATAGCTACTTGGCCTCTGTTGACACCAGGGAAGTAAAAGGTGGTCAGGCTTGGTGCTGACCATATAATCATGTAGAGTGCTGACCATATCATCCTATAGAGTGCTGACCATATAATCATGTAGAGTGCTGACCATATAATCCTGTAGAGTGCTGACCATAAAATCATGTAGAGTGCTGACATATCATCATGTAGAGTGCTGACCATATCATCCTATAGAGTGCTGACCATATCATTCTATAGAGTGATGACCATATCATCATGTAGAGTGCTGACCATATAATCATGTAGAGTGCTTGCCATATTATCCTGTAAAGTGCTGACCATAAAATCATGTTGAGTGCTGACCATATCATCCTGTAGAGTGCTGACCATATCATCCTGTAGAGTGCTGACCATGTCATCCTATAGCGTGCTGACCATATCATCCTATAGGGTGCTGACCATATCATCCTCTGGAGTGCTGACCATATCATCCTATAGAGTGCTGACTATATCATCCTGTAGAGTGTTGCCATATCATCCTTTAGAGTGCTGACAGAATACCTGTGACGACTTGTAACAACAACTGCAAGTGAAGTTGGTGTAACCCTTTAAGACCTACTTTCAGTATTTTATAGCTTCTGTTTTTTTAGTTATTTCGTTTCATTGAGACGACTTTCTGTAAGCATTCGTGGGTTCTAACTGCTTTCTGACATGTGTGAAAAGTGGCGTAGATTATTAACCGATAAACCAGCGGAAAAATAACCTGGGTTAATTATTTGTTTCACTTTTAAAAGTCTAAATGTGTTTTTAATATAAGCGACTTGGGCACGAAAACTAAAACTTTGATAGAAAAATGGCTCGTTTAACGAATACTTGAGGTAGGATAGGAAACTGTTAACTCAAGGAAGTTGGAGGGGGGGGGGGAGGGGGAGGGCAGGAGATCAAAGATCTACAGCGAATCATTTTTTTTATATCTTCAGACTATCAGATCGTATTTTCCTCTCTCTCTCTCTCCTCACTCTCTCTCTCTCTCTCTCTCTCTCTCTCTCTCTACGTAAACACGCACTGAAACAACAGCACAAACCCGTAACTCTCTGATATCTGCGATAAAGTCAGAGTTTTGCTTTTGTTTTCGAAACCCAGCCCGGACGGCTTTCAGTGGTGCCTCAGGGGAAAGTCTACATTTCAGAAATGTGTAAAGTGATGTCTACATTTCACAAGAAACACTAAATCTATACGGGGAGTGGTTAGATTCACCAGAAAGCACGCGGGTCTGCAGAGTAAACAAATGTGCAACGGCTACAGCTGCCGAGCCAGTCACAGCGCTCGCAACAAGTGATACCTTATACTATCAGATCGTTCCAGAGGTCGAAATATATATCTCACAGTTTTCAGCCCTCCATTATAAGCGACAGACAAGTAAAACTAGAAACGTATTTGGTCCGTCATACAAACTGATTCAGCTACCTTTCAATAACAATAAAAAGAAACGCTACATGGACAGTTGGGACAAAGATGGAAACAGGAGAGAGAAAAGCTGCACTCTACCGCGTGACGAATAAATTTACAAACAGGAGGCCCGATTAACAGTTTACATAGCCTGGACTGCTTAGCATTTGGGAGGCTTGAGCAGTAAACAGTGGGAGACTTGGACAGTAAACAGTGGGAGACTTGGACAGTAAACAGTGGGAGGCTTGGACAGTAAACAGATGAAGCAACGGAGATGTGGTTTTACAGCACTGGCACTGATGAGAATTCTGTGTCCAGGTGGTATGAGGTTAGAGAATGGGGCAGTCACTGAAAAATCCTACAGGAAAAACGAGGAAGTAGAGAGAAAACATCTGAATTGTACCATAAAATGCAAAAGAAAAGAAATACAGCTGTTCTGCTTCAGTGAACCAAGGATCGTACAAACTGAAGTAATATAATCTCCGACACTGAGTCATTTTTTTGTAACTTGCTGTCCGTTATTTTTACTTCTATTGTTGTCTTACACATACACTACTGAACCATCATCATCATCATCATCATCATAATTATTAGTCCTCTGTACCCCCACCAATGAATCTGCCATCTCTTAATGCTTATGTCTTAAAGTGTACATCACTATATACTAGCATTTATATATCAATGAATTACTCTCTTGTATATCCAGGTCGTTAAATTAACGGTCTCCATATCCACGATCTTAAATTAACTGTCTTTTTAAAGACAGTAAATCACTATCTTTATTTCAGGCTGTTCATTTAACTGTCTTTATATTCAGGCAGATAAATCATTTAACTTTATTTTCAGGCATTTAAGTAATCTGTTTTTATATCCCGACTTCTAAATCAGCTCTTTATATCCAGACAGTTAAATCGACTCACTTTATATTCGGGTTCTAAAATCAGCTATCTTTATATTCATACCCTTAAATCACCACTCTTTATATAATGATGGCCATTTAATGAACTGTCTTACATTCTGGCCTTTAAATCAGGTGTCTTTATACTCAGGTTATCTTTAACTGAAAGACAATAAGTGACGCTATCTGAAACCATCAGACCTACTGCGATATCTCATCTCTGCAGATTTAGAGATACAGGGGTGATTGATAAGTTCTCGGCATAAGGTACAATTGATTATTTGTGGACAACTTTTGGGGGTTATTTCTCAACATAGTCCCCTTGCAGATTTATGCATTTAGTCCAGCGATCCTGGAGCATACGGACCCTTTCTTTGTAAAACCCAGTATCTTATGCCAGTAGAAAGTGGTCTACTTATGAGCTCTTTTTTTTAAATTTGGTAAACAGGTAATAGTCCGAAGGGGCCAATTCTGGGGAATAAGGAGGATGTTCAAGAAACTAGAAGCCGCATTCAAGAATAGCAGCCATTGCCACCACCGACTTGTGAACTGGAGCATTGTCTTGATGAAAGATGACTCCTCTCGTCAAATTCCTCTATGATTTTCCTTCAGTTTGACCCGCAGTTGCTTCACAAGATTAGCGCAATAGGCCACGGTGACAGTTCTGCCTTTTTGAAGGTAGCCTACCAATAGCACACCTTCTGAATCCCACAAGATGGAAGCCATCACTTTGCCTGCAGAAAGAGCAACCCTTGCTTTCTTTGGAGGCGGGTTTCATTGATGTTTCCACTGCTTTGACTGTTTTTTGGTTTCTGGTTGAAAATGATTAACCAAAGTCTCATCCATAGTCACAAATTGCTGAAGAAACTTTTTCAGAATCTGCAGAAAAAAGGGCCAAGATTGCCTCTTGCGTAGTTGAAATGCTGTCGTTTGTGATCAGCTCCAATACGTTTCGGGACCCATCGAGCAGTGATCTTTGTTATTTGAAGATCATTGTGAATAATGGCATGAACACGTTCAAAGTACCGCTCAGTTAGTCGTCGATCCTCCATTATCATGTCATGGATTCTGCCGGTGGTTTCATCGGTGGTTACCGTTCTTGATCTTCCTGGACGGGGATAATCTTCCAGACTCTCCCTTCCATGTTTGAATTGAGTGCCCATTTCTTCACTGTGTTGTAAGAAGGGGCACTCTCCCCTAGAGTCTCTACCATATCCTCATGGTTCTCCTTCGATGATAAGCCCTTGATTAAGAGGTAGCGAATGACTGCTCGATGAGAAATTTTATCCATTTTCTCAATTTCTTCCACCTTTTACCACTTCAGTAGCTTTTGAAAAAAATTGGTTGCAGTTAATTTCTTGAAACTTGGTGTTTAATCTTACATTAACCTGATCTACAAATGCACCTAATATCAACTGCGTGTTTCAAGTATTTGTAACTTATGCTATGAATTTATCAATCACCCCTCGTATATGAATTAAATCCTCACAGATAATCCAGAGACAGATATCGTAAAACTGTCAGCAACAATGTATTCTTCTCTTCATCTTCACGAATTGATGTGATGAGGTCTCTAAAGGGTTTTTCCCCTAACTTTCGTCCCTCACAAGAAGGTTTTGGATTTGTTTTTAGACAAAAGCGATCATATCCGGTTCACTTTGTTTAACATGTTATCGGGGTTTCTTTATTTCTCTTTCATTTAAAAACTATATTTTCACAAGCTTCTGTTCATCTCAGGCATTTCTGTTAGTGTTGACACTGTAGAAACTTGGTTATTTTTTTCTTTCTGAGCTCATCAATAAAACCAAAAGCGGATTAAATTAGCACGGGATATGAGGTTGTAAGTCCCGCTAGGTAGTTGAGAAAGGTAAGTTCTGTTCTTTGTGTTCTTTGTGTTACCTGATTATCTTGATACATCAGACTGTGTGTCTCATGTTGATACCGCTGGTAGCGTAGAAGTGTATCTTACTCATTTCATCTTCTCTACAGCTGCATAAAAAACAGCTACATCATTTGCCTACATCTTCTGGGGTTTACGACAGAGCCAAAACCATAAATTTATCTCCTGATTTATACGTGACATATAACACGATTTATTGATAAGTCCGCGGAGCTGATGATGTCCCCGTTTATTGCTTCCTGTAATAAGTCGGACGACGATAAACTCTCTCCAGCCCCAGATAAGTAAAGAAATATTTATCCCAGAAAAACTTAGAAAAGAAAGAGTTACACGATCTCTTTTAGACAAAAATCAGACAAATTATAACACTGAACACTCCCGTGGGAGACAAGAATGAGTCGTGCAACCATGATCCCATATAATGAAGCACAGACGACCAGCTGAGATTGAGCTGCTTTGTACTGCTCACAAGTAACTATTTATGACATTGGTACACCAACTTTGTTGTTTTCTAGGATATGTTGTACACCAAAATTGTTGTAGTCTATGACCTATTAGTACACTAACAATGTTGTTCTCTACGACCTGTGGTACATCAAAAATGTTGCAATCTATGACCTATTAGTACACTAACAATGTTGCAATCTATGACCTATTAGTACACTAACAATGTTGTTCTCTACGACCTGTGGTACATCAAAAATGTTGCAATCTATGACCTATTAGTACACTAACAATGTTGCAATCTATGACCTATTAGTACACTAACAATGTTGTTCTCTACGACCTGTGGTACATCAAAAATGTTGCAATCTATGACCTATTAGTACACTAACAATGTTGCAATCTATGACCTATTAGTACACTAACAATGTAGTAATCTGTGACTTATTGGTGCATTAACATATATACCAGACATATTTATGCGACAGTTTAATTTCTTGCAAAGTTGTCAGTAATTGATTTTATGGCAAATATTGCTAACATCTGTTATACAAGTGTGTGTATATATATATATATATATGTATGTATGTATGTATGTATGTGTGTGTATGTGTGTTTGTGTGTATATATATGCGCACACACACACACACTCGTGAATACTGACCATGAAACTCTAAAGAGGACATTGTTAAGAGAGGTCAATTTAGTAGGCATAAAATCCCTTGATGAGGTTGAAAAGCTAGCCGAAAACAGGAAAACTTGGCGAACTACCATGCGAGCCCTATGTATCATTTAACGGCACAGGAAGGATGTAAGATGTAATATACTGACCAATCAAAATGCCAGTATTCCCATATCATTGTAATAGAATAATCCTAGTTAATATAAGCCAAAGTTAGACTGACTGTGTGCACCAATAGTCTAAGACAGCTACAGGCCCTGATTGTGCTCACTTTTGTCCTGGTCTATAACCCCCCTCCCCCGAGTTTTGTGTGGAAGTATGCTCCTCAGACCAGGTTGTCGTGTGTCGTGGTGTGGGTTAGATGTACGAAAGGGATCTCAAGAAAATATCTCTCAATGAAGGCCACAAAAATGTCATTTGGTTAACATTCAGCGTTTTGTCGAAGCAGACTGAGCAGAAACTATGCCGGAAATGCGAACAAAGGGCGCTAACTGCGGCGACCAGAAAGAGTTGGAAGGAGGCCTGGGAAAGTGGAAGTACCTTAAATTCTTTCTCTGCTTTCTCTTTTTTTTTCTTCTTTCTGATTGATCTCTAGGTAGGCATGTCAGTGATACTTGTTTGAAGGTTTGCCAAGGTGTCGACACTTCAGCACTGTCCGACGCCGAACAACAAAGCCAGTTAGACATACAAATGAAGGGTATAGAAAGTTACATAAAATAAGATTTGTGAGAAATAACAGCAGGGATAGAAATGTCAGGAAATTTAAAACTTCGTAAGAAATAGCAAGGAGGGAAACTGGAGTTATGGAAAATGAAAAGAAATAAATATAAATGGACAATACCCTATTTTGCAACTTTATTTGCTGAAGACGAACAAAAAATTGTTTTATGCCTTATCTGTTTCATTTATCTCTTGTTGAAAATTTGTGAAATTGGGAGAAGTTGAATTTTTTAAAAACTTTTTTTCGTTGAAATGTTACTGTTCTTAGTGGATCTTTGACGTGGCAAGAAATGCAGAGACATCTTTTAAAATAAAAGATTGGGAACTTATCGTTATGACAATTTTTAAAGAGTACTTACATACAACCTGGAATTCAGGAAACAAATTATTACCCTGACACCCACACACCGTATATCTTAGTTATTTATAATTGTCCTTTCTTTCACTGCCTTCTGTCGTAAATTGATTATAAAGATATGTGAAGAGTAAGTAAAAAATGCTTATGTTAACAGTACATTACGAACGAAGGCACATTTAAGATAAGTTAGCTTTGTTGTGTGTATAAGCGAAAATATGTAGGTGGGTCTCGTTGTATTTCCATATCATTGACGAAAAACTTTTCACTTTTCTTCTGAGTTCAAAATTTTGCAATTTTTGTTGTTAACATCCAATGTTTAACTTGCTGCTGGCATTTCCGCCGTTTATTTCCTGAATTAGTTTATTAATTATTGTTTTAAAGCACGATAAGTCGAAATAGCAGATGAATATTTTCTAACTAAACAAACAAGTACATCAGTACTTCGAAATAGCAGATGAATATTTTCTAACTAAACAAACAAGTACATCAGTACTTCGAAATAGCAGATGAATATTTTCTAACTAAACAAACAAGTACGTCAGTGCTTCGAAATAGCTGATGAATATTTTCTAACTAAACAAACAAGTACCTGCAACGGTGTGGAGGAATATGATGGACACGAAAAAAACAACAAATACACGTATATCCATATTAGGTAAAAAGGTAATTCTGTCATGCCTTAGAGGCACATAGGGGTATGGTGTTAGTGCCCATATTTTCCTTGACCTGTCAGCACACTAGAGGGTGATATGGTCAGTATCACGCCTGGCTGCCTTTTATTCCCCAACTCCAGAAGAAGTCGGGTACCTATTTCTACAGCTGGGTCACTAGGGTGCCTCCTGCCGGATTCGAGCCCCAGACCTTCGCCATGAGAGACTAGTGCACTAACCGCTTCGCCACTCAGACACCCATACAAGAACGTAATATTGCAGAATGTTAGCTAGTAAATAAGATTGTTTAAATAGAGAGAACTTAAATATTTTGGACGCATTCAACATCATGATAATTTAAAGAAGGCAGTCTTGGAAGGGTACATAAGGGAAAAAAGAAAAATAGGAAGACCAAGGCGAAGATGGATACAAGACATCGTTGATAATCTGCAAATGGATGCATCAGCAGCAGGGCATCTTGCTTACAACCGAGAGGCCTACAATATAGCTGTCAGGGAGACAAAGTTCCACAAAGGACATGCAAATTACTGACACTGATGTAGGAGTGTGGGGGAGGTGGTGGTGATACGCTGCTCATTCGACAGTTCAGGGCAGGTTAGCCTGATTTATAAGCTATAGCTAATATAAATCAGCACTAACTGTCACATGATCTTCCTGACCAATGAAGATATTTTCTGTGAATAAGTGGACTCATTTAAACACAAAAACAAAACAAATATATATTTTTTAAAAACCACATGATTCACACTCTGAACTTTCTTGTGAGAAATCTTGATCTGCAGGAGTACCTGCTTCATATCTCTTGATCTACAGGAATACCTGCTTCATATCTCTTGATCTGCAGGAATACCTGCTTCATATCTCTTGATCTGCAGGAATACCTGCTTCATATCTCTTGTAGGATATGTTACCCGATGCCCACTATAACTTTCATTCTTAATGTTTAACAGCTAAAAGGCGTGAGATGTTACAGCTGTGTTTTTTTCATCCGTAGAAATGTGCGTAGTCATTGTGAAAACAATTTTATTTGAACATTTAGTACATATCTAGATTCATACCAAATCCATACAAATATCCATATGCAGTGTACGAGGATCAGTATGAACGCGCGAAATCACCAGCCCAAGAAATATTCGATTACAAACTTTTGCAAAGCGAGAAGGCAGTGCCACGATACGTGTTCACTATCCATATTTTTTAAGCCATAAATAACTTCTCCAGAAATTCAGCGAAGATGCTTCGTGCTCTGAAGTTAATGGCGTGCACAAGTAAAATATTCTCCGCACAGGAAGTTCATCCACATTTCCAGAAGGGTGACTTGTCGCAGTGCTGAATTAGAACATTCTAAAAGTTGGACACCTTTGAATTGAAAGCGACATCGATTTCTGCTCCTTCAATAGCCAGATCGTTGCCGGTCTGCTGAAAGGAAGTCTGGCTGTTGAAACCGTCGAGAGTGAAGTGACAGATCAGTAGAAAGTTTTGCTGTTTATAGTTTGTTCTCATACATACAATGCTCATTTATTTCAACAATACCAGATCTCATATAGAGAGACAACAAGGCAAGTTCTACAATCATTGTAGACTCAAAGTGTTACCTCTTATCAAGTTTTGGAAACAAAAAAATGAAGACCATTTAAACAAAAAATTAATGTTTCTAAAACTCATTTTGGTTGTTTCATTTCACTTTAAAAAGATAAGTGAAATTTGTGAAATAAAGAACAGAAAGTCAGACACAGCTGCCTTCTATCGCTACATGATTTTATTCTTTTCAATGTGAAATAAATAGTAATTAATCGGAATAAACTATTTCTCTCTCTCTCTCTCTCTCTCTCTCTCTCTCTCTCTGAACCTTAAGTGCCCAGGGCACATGGGGCTTCCGCAAGGATTTTCCACAAATGCCTGTACTTTGCCTTTTTTCTGCTCTTGCCCAGGTGAGCCTTCTATTGCTCAACATCCTCTCTGTTGTTCTTCTCCATGTCTAAACTATTTCTATCGTCTGTATATTAATAAAGAAATAAGCCATTTCAAAACAACAACAACAACAATAACAACAACAACAACAACAACAATAGCACGAGTTTGTAAAGCTAAAACCGGCTTATCTACAGTCTTTGAAAAAAAAAGTGGAGAAAGTTTATTTACTCACAACCTTCTCCTGCCCGTACACAGTGCATGAAAAATTGCACCAGAATTTATCTGCACATTTTATCTGCACATTTTATCTGACGACCTCATCTTGTTCAGATAACTCCTAATATGCTCCACTCCGACGGAACTTACGAAGGAACTGTTACCTTTTTTTTATTAACAAAACATTGTTCTTTTAACGATTTAAATAATTTAATTAATTTTTTACGGCGAATGTCTGTGATAAGAACTTTGACACAGGATTTTAGTGTAAAGACATTTTACTGAATGGAATGTGGGGTATAGATAATGGTATAGATAATATAGGTAATAAAGAGATATGAGAATAAGTACTGGAACAAAAGAACGTGATCGATGAGGTTGATGATTATCAGGAAATAAAAGAAAAACATTAGATAAAATTAGATAAAAGCAGAAACTGCTGAAGAATAATGTCAATTTGTTGACAATGTGAAATCTATGCAGGAAAAAAACAGATTCCCTGTCTTCCTTGGCTAGCAAAATTGGTCTTGAAATTAACAAAGACAAAACAAAAATAATAAACAAACTTCTCATTAATCAAGAAGGAAAAATACACGTAGAAGGAACAGTTGATGAAGTAAATCAATTTGCATATCTTGGCAGCTACATAGACCAGGATGATGACACTTTAAGAATCTTGAGAACATATGGAATTCAAAAGTTATAAACACAAAAACCATGTTAAGACTATTCAATTCAAATGTGATGTCCACCCTGATTTATGCATGCGAAAGCTGAAAATCAGCTAAAGAAATAGACAAGAAATTAGACTCTTTAAAAACAAATGCCTAAGGAAAATACTCGGTATAAAGTGGAACGAATTCAAGAACAACGCAAAGATAAGACAGATGAGCAAACAACAACCTGTCTCATGAGTGATCAGAAAAAGAAGATGGACATATATAGCCCAAGTGATGAGAAGAAACAACCAGAGAATACCAAAACAAGCTATCAAGTGCAGCACAACAGACCGAAGAAAAAGAGGTCGACCACATGAAACTCTAAAGAAGACATTGTTAAGAGAAGCCACTTTAGTGGGCATAACATCCCCTTGATGAAGTTGAAAGACTCGCCGAGAACAGGAAAACCTGGCACGAGCCCTATGTGACATTTAACGGCACGGGAAGGATGTGAGATGTAAGATTTAAAATGACGAGGGCGTGTATTCTCATCTGATCTATTCTCATTAAGCAGTGAAAACATTATGAGGGCCAACAAAAATATGAAAGGAATAAAAAAAATAGAGGGCCATAACATCAACAACATATGTGAACGGCATCACTATAATAGCAGAAAGCGAAAATATGTTGATGAAATTACTGAGCAAGATTACTGAAGACAGCACCAAAGATGTTTAGAGCTAAATATCAACAACACAGAAGTGATGGCCAAACCAACAAGAATAAATATATCAAACTGCAACATCCTTCAAATGGGTCTACACTGACACAACTAAAAGAATTCATTTACCTCAGAACAACAGCTGATGGCGGGTGCACAAATGAAATACAATCACTAACAGGTAAGGCAAAGGCAGCTTCTACCACATGAAGAAAATATTAACAAATAAGAAAATGTTCATAACAGTGAAAAAAGAGTATTACAGCACTACACAGAGCCAATTCCGATATAACAGATAAAAGGGATGGCGACTGCAGTATGGCATTGGGATCACATCAATGCCAGAGGAAGACCTTAATAACTTTATCAGTTTTGTTAAAGAATACAATCCTGTCATTTCTTTCACCTCCCATATCTCTGCTACTTCCGCTAACTTTCTTGACATTGCCGTCACTATCGGCCCTTCCGGGCTTACTACTTCTATCCACTATAAACCTACAGACTCTCACAGCTACCTCCTGTACTCTTCCTCCCATCCCAGATCGTGTAAGGACTATATTCCTTTTTCCCAGCTTCTTAGGTTGCGACGTTTGTGTAAGGAGGATTTGGATTTCCAGGATCAAGGCCACAAATTGCTAGATTTCTTCCGTCAACGCGGCTATCCAGATCACGTTCTCTCGTCATCTTGGAACCGCATTAGCCATATATCGCGACAACAAGCCCTCACCCCTAAACCGCATTGTAGCTCGGACAGAGTGAAACTAGTACTCACGTACCACCCCCATAGCTTGGCAGTTAAAAACATACTGTTTCGCCATCTCCACCTCCTCCAGACCGAGCCTGAGACACGTGAACTTTTTGGGGAACCCCCATTGGTGGCCTACAGACGGGACAAGAACCTCAGGGACCTTTTAAATCGTAGTCATCTTAAGACAGATGACACTTTTTATGGTACCAGACGTTGTGGACGTCGTAGATGTAACACTTGTCCGTTTGTTGTCGAGGCCAGCCAGATCTCTTTCCCTAAATCCACGTTATCAGTACAGGAGGGTTTCACCTGTACTTCACGAAATGTCATTTATGTTATCATGTGCAAACGTTGCGGTTTGAAGTATACAGGGGAAACTGGCTTACGTTAGGAGATCGATTTCGCCAGCATCTAAGTGATATTTCTAAGAGGGCCTGGACACCTGTGGCTAAACAGTTTTGCCTTGGTAACCACAGGGGCAAACAGGACATTTCGGTTAGTGCTATCCGCTCTTGTTCCGCAGATGTACGATCTCGGATAGTCCTAGAACAGCGCCTTATTTTCCAGACTGGCTGTCTCCACCCAGCTGGAATTAACAATGTCTTCAGTTTTCTGTAACTTCTTTATTTTTCCACTGGCCTTTTTTTATACTCTACTTTCTTTCTCTATGCTACCCCTCCCTACCACCATCCTATTTCCTTCTCTGCCAACATATTGGTTTTGTCCTATTCACCAGTTTCACATTTCCTCCCTGTAGGTGTTTATGTTCTTCATTCATTATCTCTCCGTGTCCCCTTTTCTCTCCCCTCTCTCCCCTCTCTCCCTACCCCCGACACCTCTAGCGGCTATCATGTTTCTATTGCCTTCCCCCAACCCCTTTCTCCCACTTGTTCTCCTCCTCTCTCTCCGCTTCTTCGCTACGATTGGCTATATCGGGAATCTTTTGTCTGTAGGCAGCGTGGTTTTTTTTCCTCCTCCTCCTTCTTCCACACACATTTCAGGTTCTCACTGGGAGCAAGACTTCAGATAAGTTATATATATTTGTATTTCGTTCTGTATGTATCCTCGAATAAGGCTCACGCCGAAATATCGGATGTTGTATGTTTTTCATTTATACATTCTCATACTTTATATTCGTTTTTTTCTCACCTTGCTCACTTACTCCCTCACTTTGTAAAACTGCACCATACACCTCTATCTACCTTATCAATTCCGATATATATATAGCTGTGAAGAAAAGGAGACAACTCTGACAATCTAGTTCTTAGTTGTAGCTTTGCAGAGTGACTGAATGAGCGAATGAGTTTACATGAAGAATATGAGAGTAAAGTATTTTAGGAAAACATGAATGTATGAAAATTATGTGGTTAGGTTATATAGTAAAATGTGAAGTACGCCAAGATAGGAAAATTATGTGAAGGTTAGGTTATATGGTAGAATGTATAAACTAGGAAAAATGTAGAACAACTTTATTACTTAACGACTACAAAGTTGTGACGTTTCGGCGTGAGCCTTAATCATACAAAAACATACAGGACGAAGAAATAGAGAGAGGAGATAAAGTATAGATTCACATGAATACTATTTTTAAAAAAAATAAATGAAATTTAAAAATTAAACAGAGCTGTAAATTGTAAGGTGTGGCTTGTCCGGCGGTGTGTGTCGGGAATGGATTTAGTAGAACGTGGAAACTGTTTAAATGGAGACCTAGGATATCTGGTAGGTAGGTTGTAACTGGGGGTGGTGGATGGGGAACCGGGGAGAGGAGGGAGAGTGATACAATGTTGACCTAGCCAGGAGAAGTTTAAATAGATGATTGGGGAAGAGGAGTTGCAAAGTGATGCTGTGAGGAGGTTTGAAAAGTAAGAAGGGGTAGAGCTTAGTGGAGAGGTACTATATTGACTGAAGATAATGTTAAGTGTAGCTGAACAGTGAGTTTAACCCATGTGGCTCCAGCGTCCCATAATTTTGAATGCAGCGGTTCTCAAGCGCCAGGCGGTATGTGTCATCTGCGTGACATTGTTTGATGGCTGTTACCAGAAAATCAGATTTGCTTCCGTGGTTGCGGCCATTGAAATGATTTAGGACTGGTTTCGAAGCATGCTGGGCGATGTCGTACAGATGTTTTTGCATGCGGTCCCCTAATCTGAGGCCAGTCTCACCAATATACGTTATCCTGTATCTTTTGCAAACAATGACATATATCACATTACGGGACTCGCATGTGAATCCCTCATGAAGAGGGAGGATAGTTTTGGGAAAGGTGATCGTTTTCGTTTCCCAGACTACCGGGCAGGTAACGCAGCGAGGGCAGTTACACTTTCTGGTGTCAACATATGTAAGGCTCTGCTTCAGGTGGCTGTGGACGAGGACGTCCATAAGGTTTGGCTAACGTTTGTATGCCAACAGGAGTGGATCATGTTATATGGCAGAATGTGAAGTATGCCAAAATACGAAAATTATGTGAAGGTTAGGTTATATGGTAGAATGTAAAGTATACAAAGATACGAAAATTATGTGAGGGTTAGGTTATATGGTAGAATGTGATGTATGCCAAGATACGAAAATTATGTGAAGGTTAGGTTATATGGTAGAATGTGATGTATGCCAAGATACGAAAATTATGTGAAGGTTAGGTTATATGGTAGAATGTGATGTATGCCAAGATACGAAAATTATGTGAAGGTTAGGTTATATTGTAGAATGTGATGTATGCCAAGATACGAAAATTATGTGAAGGTTAGGTTATACGGTAGAATGTGAATTATGCAAAGATACGAAAATTATGTGAGGGTTAAGTTATATGGTAGAATGTGAAGCATACCAAGATATGGAAATAACAGTGATTCAGTATGTGAATGAGTGTGACTAAACATGAAAGTGTTAAAGACACAGTGCATAAATGTGTCACCTTCCAAAAGTGACAATGACATAATATGTGAGTGCACCAACTTGTAAATTTGCAATGCTGGATCTGCAAAACTGACTTTTTTTATTAAGTGTCATTCTGACGGAATAATTCAATATCATCTTTGATTATGTGCAAAGACTATTATTAGAAACTGGAGTGGGGAATAATGCAGTGGACCATAATGAAGAAAGGAAGGCAACTTGAACAGGCAACATCACAAGGAAGCTGGGGTGATATAGATTCTGATGGCATTTGCCACAGAAAGAAAGTTGCCAGTCTCCTGAATGTAATCTATGACATCTATCAAAACAGCTTTCATGACCCTGAAAGCTGGAACTACAAAACATATTATCACATAATCAGCTTCTTGAACTACAGGCACTGACAGGAAAGCTGTAACTACAAAACATGATCACATAATCAACTTCATGAACTACAGGCACTGATAGGAAAGCTGGAACTACAGAATATGATCACGTAATCAGCTTCATGAACTACATTATAAAACTACATATCAGGATTCAAATTTTAAAAATAAGAAAAAAGTAGATAAAAACAGAAACTGCAGAAGAATAATGTCAATTTATTGAAGAGAAAGCCACTGCAAAATCATTTTTTCTTATAATAATTATCAACAGCAAAGAAACCTCTACAAATAAAGGACAGACTACACTTGTTGAAGTATATGACACCAAAATGCTTTGGAAAGAGTGAAACTGAAGAAATATAATATGTGACACGAAGCACTACATACAAAGATAAACAGACTATGAAAAAATGATTTCAGCTTTTTACCTTCAAATATCAGATACATTGCACTTTCTAGTACAAGTTTTTTAACCTAACAGTCCATGAAAGAGTCCATAAAGTTCACTAAATTATTCCTTTTCCAGTAAATTGTCTTCCACTGACTGTAACACAGTGCAATAACAAGACCACTGTAACCTCTCAAACACAGCAGAAGTTTAGATGCAACGTTTTTTAAAACATTAGTTGTTTATTATGTACTGAAAAGCAACAAATTTCACTGTGCCATATTGCTTTGAAATATCTTCTAAGAAATTATAACAAAATGTGACCTTAATATCGTGTGAATATTTCCTCAAATATCACCCTATTTTAAGAAGCTTTCTGTGAAAGTCATAAGGTAAAACACCGTCATTCATTCCAAAAACTTATCCCACATGAAATAACCAACACAGATTTCAGTTTGTTTACGAATAAATGATTCTACACAGTTCTTGCTGTGTCCACGGCTGCACAGATACAGTCACTCTAAGGCTGAGGCAAAATTTAACAGCAGTGACCTCTGTTTGAGAATGTGACAGGCAGATACTTGCTGAGTCTTGTATCTGCAGAGTATATAATGATCAAACTCATCTTACTTCTGGAATATTGCTCTTTCAGTAAAAAAAAAAAAAATTCTGAGCACAAATTAACAGAAAATAACAAATAACGTTTTAGCTGTGTGAAAATGCATTACTAGATTTGAAAGAGACAGCAGTTGGCAACCTATAACATTAGGTCTGATAAACCATAGCCAACCAAGACCCCACCCTACCTCCCACTGATAAACCATGGCCAACCAAGACCCCATCCTACCTCCCACTCTCTCTCGCTCTATCTCTCTCTCTCTCTGAACCATAAGTGCCCAGGGCACATGAGGCTTCCGCAAGTTTTCCACAAATGCCTGTCCTTTGCCTTTTTTTTCCAGTCTTGCCCTGGTGAGTCCTCTATTGTTCAACATCCTCTCTGTTGTTCTTTTTTGTGTCTCCTTTGGCCTACCTTTACTCCTATCCTACTGTGACGTCCATCTTACAGCAGTACAACTTTTGGTAGTGAGTCATCAATCATTCCAAGCACAAGTCCCAACCATTGCTATTACATCCTATAGTTCACCACCACAGTACTTTCCACAATAAACCAGTGACCTTTTAAAAAATTACATTGTTCACCTTGTCTATAACTATTATAAACATAATTTAAATCTCAGAAGATCATAATTATTATTTTAAACTAAAAATTTAAATTTTAAAAATTACCAGAAAAAAATGTTAAATCTTAATCATATGCACAAATACTGCTTACAAAGTGAATAAATTATCAAACTGCTCAAAGTTTAAGCAAAGAATAGTATAGTAAAACAGATACAAAGTCAAATATTTGCTGTTTAATGATATACATAAGTTTTCCAGTCCAATTACTGGCTTCATAAACTAGTTTCTGCTCTCACTGGTTAGTAGATAAATTGGTTTATTTCTGAGTATTGTTCTTGAGTTGTCTCCAGAGATATGGAGATGACTAAACTTCTGTCTGTAGTAACAAGACTCAGCAGTGCAGAACTATGATGGCTGAGGTCTGGGCCATGTTGGAAGATCATTTATTTGAGAACTCTGTCCATTTAAAACATATTTTGGTGACCTTCCAGAACAGTGGTTCTCATTTTTTTTAACCTAAGCACTCTTCTCTAATATTACATGTTAGAAAGTCATCTCTGGTCCCTACCCTCCCCCTCCCCCTCATACCACCTGCCAACCCCTTTTTTCTAGATTGTCTGACTCAAAAGATGCATTCCCAAATAATCTGCACCAACAATATGAGTTTTTTTTTCAGTTCTCCCTCGAAACCCTGTAAGTCTGACTTTGACTGGGTGTCTGAGTTGTGAAGTCATTAGTGCACTAGTCTCTTATGGCAAAGGTTGAGAGTTTGAATCTGGTCTGAGGTGCCCCAGTCACCCGGCTGTAGAAATAGGTGCATGACTTCTTCTGAAACTGGGAGGTCAGGGCAGCCAGGCATGATGCTGACAGGTCAAGGAAAACATGGGCACCAACACCATATTCTTATGTGCCTCTAAGGCATGATATCTTATCTTATATCCTTCCCGTGCCGTTAAACGTCACATAGGGCTTGCAAAGTAGTTCGCTAATTTTTCCTGTCTTCGGCGAGTCTTTCAACCTCATCAAGGGATTTTATGCCTATTAATTTGGCCTCTCTTAATAATGTCCTCTTCAGAGTTTCACGCGGTCTACCTCTTTTTCTTTAGCCTGTTGTGTTCCGCTTGATAGCTTGTTTTGGTATTCTCTGATCATTTCTTCTCATCAAGTGACCAACATATGTCCATCTCCTTTTCCTGACCACCCGTGAGACTGGTTGTTGTTCTGTCATCTGTCTTATCTCTGCATTGTTCTTGAATTCATTCTACTTGATGTCGAGTATTTTCCTTAGGCATTTGTTTTCAAAAGAGTCTAATTTCTTTTCTATTTCTTTAGTTGTTTTCCAGCTCTCGCATGCATAAATGAGGGTGGATATTACATTTGAATTGAATAGTCTTAACTTGGTTTTTGTGCTTATAACTTTTGAGTTCCATGTGTTCTCAAGATTCTTGAAGATTGATGCTGCTTTTGCAACTCTGATCCTAACTTCCTTTCTAGTGTCACCATCCTGGTCTATGTAGCTGCCAAGGTATGCAAATTGATTGACTTCTTCAATATCTGTCCCTTCTATGTGTATTTTTCCATTTTGTTTGAGAGGAATTTTCATTATTTTTGTTTTGTCCTTGTTAATTTCAAGTCCTATTTTGCTAGCCAGTGAAGACAGGCTATCTGATTTTTCTTGCATGGAATTCACATTATTACTGATAAGAGTTATGTCATCAGCAAAATCAAGATTTTCTAGTTGGGTCCCATGTACCAAGTCAATACCTGTCCAAGGCATGATAGAGCTACCTTTATCTGTGTATTTTTAGGATCAGAAAGGGATATATATATATAATAGATATATAATAATATATATAGATATATATAGATAGATATATAGATATATATATATATAATAATAATATATAATAGATATATCTAAGGCATGATAGAGCTACCTTTATCTGTGTATTTTTAGGGTCAGAAAGGGAAGCTACCCAGAGGCTGAAAACCCCAGTTCTAGATGAAAGAGAAATGTGACATACTATGAGATACAATGATATGTCCCAAGAAATATTGTCCCAACAATGATATGTCCCAATAAATACTGTCCCAACAATGATATGTCCCAACAAATATGGTCCCAACAATGATATGTCCCAAGAAATATTGTCCAAACAATGATGTGTCCCAAGAATATTGTCCCAACAATGATGTGGCCCAAGAATATTGTCCAAACAATGATATGTCCCAAGAAATATTGTCCAAACAATGATGTGTCCCAAGAATATTGTCCCAACAATGATGTGGCCCAAGAAATATTGTCCCATTAACCGCAAGATCTTGAAGGAAACTGAAGAAAGACTGAATGTAATTGTGTACATGGGAACTTAGTTACTTCAATAAAAGGTTGTTAAACATGTACACAGCAAATGCAAGTGGAAAGCAAACATGATCTCTTGCTATTGTAGCTGTTTATGCCAAGCACATACAGGCAAAAACAACCATTAAAGAAGTACCCAGCAAAATGATGCCTGATGGTTTCTGCAAACTGCTGCCATCAATGTTTCAAATCTTGGTTTGTGTTAATAATTTCATGTTTGATCTCCCTCTCTCTTACTTTCTCTTCTCTCTCCCTTTCTCTCTCTCTCTCTCTCTCTCTCTCTGTCTCATGCTATACTTACAAGTTGTCATTATTTGGCATGTGAGTAAAGACAGAAGTACCAGAAGGCTGATACAGAGTAGTAAGCCCACTGATATACAAATCCCATAAGTCATTTTGAATGGCAGGCCCTTTCTCATTATGTCTCTCAAGCAGTCATCAGTTACCTCAGTGCTCTGAGGAGATGAGAGAGCAACAAGACATGGTTCTGAGAGACACAGCAACAAGACATGGTTATGAGAGACACAGCAACAAGACATGGTTCTGAGAGACACAGCAACAAGACATGGTTATGAGAGACACAGCAACAAGACATGGTTCTGAGAGACACAGCAACAAGACATGATTCTGAGAGAAACAGAAACAAGACATGGTTATGAAAAACACAGCAACAAGACATAGTTTTGAGAGACACAGCAACAAGACATGATTCTGAGAGACACAGAAACAAGACATGGTTATGAGAGACACAGCAATAAGACATGGTTTTGAGAGACACAGCAACAAGACATGGTTCTGAGAGACACAGCAACAAGACATGGTTATGAGAGACACAGAAACAAAACATGGTTATGAGAGACACATCAACAAGACATGGTTCTGAGAGACACAGCAACAAGACATGGTTATGAGAGACACAGCAACAAGACATGATTCTGAGAGACACAGAAACAAGACATGATTCTGAGAGACACAGAAACAAGACATGATTCTGAGAGACACAGCAACAAGACATGATTTTGAGAGACACAGCAACAAGACATGATTCTGAGAGACACAGAAACAAGACATAATTCTGAGAGACACAGAAACAAGACATGGTTCTGAGAGACACAGCAACAAGACATGGTTATGAGAGACACAGCAGCAAGACATGGTTCTGAGAGACACAGCAACAAGACATGGTTCTGAGAGACACAGCAACAAGACGTGGTTATGAGAGACACAGCAACAAGACATGGTTCTGAGAGACACAGCAACAAGACATGGTTTTGAGAGACACAGAAACAAGACATGGTTCTGAGAGACACAGAAACAAGACATGATTCTGAGAGACACAGAAACAAGACATGGTTCTGAGAGACACAGCAACAAGACATGGTTTTGAGAGACACAGAAACAAGACATGATTCTGAGAGACACAGAAACAAGACATGGTTATGAGAGACACAGCAACAAGACATGGTTATGTGAGACACAGAAACAAGACATGCTTCTGAGAGACACAGAAACAAGACATGGTTTTGAGAGACACAGCAACACACCACCAGATAACAAATATTTTTGAAATTAATCAACACCTCACAATATAGCAAATGTTAGCCAACAAATTGTGTGACTAGCTCCATCAGCAGGTGCACGCTTCATCGGGTGGTGGAGCAGAAGGTGGAGCACATGTGGGAATGCCCAGAGTGCAGGAATGCCAGTCTCTGGTTACAGTTACAGAATTGTCAACAGCATCTGATATAACAGATACTTTTATAGTTAGCCATTAACAATGTCCTCTTTAGAGTTTCACATGGTCGACCTCTTTTTCTTCAGCCTGTTGTGCTCCACATGATAGCTTGGCTCAGGATTCTCCAACTCTTTCTTCTGAACACGTGACCGAAATATGTCCATTTTCTTTTTCAGATTACCCATGAAACAGGTTGTTGTTTGTTCATCTGTCTTATCTCTGCATTGTTCTTGAATTCGTTCAACTTTATATCAAGTATTTTTCTTAGGCATTTGTTTTCAAAAGAGTCTAATTCCTTGTGTATTTATTTAGTTGTTTTCCAGCTTTCGCATGCATAAATGATGGTGATTATCACATTTGAACTGAATAATCTTAACATGGTTTTTGTGCTTATAACTTTTGAATGTTGTACGTTCTCAAGATTCTTGAAGGTCAATGCTGCTTTTGCAATTCTAATTCTGACTTCCTTTCTGGTGTCACCATCCTGGTCAATGTAGTAGCCGATGAATGCAAAATGGTTTACTTCTTCAACAGTTGTTCCTTCTACGTACATTTTTCCTTCATGGTTAATGAGAGTTTTCATTATTTTTGTTTTTTCCTTGTTAATTTCAAGTCCTATTTTACTAGCCATTGAAGACAGAGTATCTTTTTTTTCTTGCATCGATTTCACATTGTCACTGATAAGAGTTATGTCATCTGCAAGATCAAGATCTTCTAGGTGGGTCCCACGTACCCAATCAATCACCGTTTTACCTGTACAACATTTTTTCCTTATAAAGTCTATGGCAATTCCAAAAGCAAGGGAGATAATATACATCCTTGTTTCATGTCTGATTCAGTCTGGAACCATTTGCTCATTCATAAGTTCCACTTACTACTATATTAATAATTACATTGCTATTTTTACTTTCTTGAGAACTAAAGCCTCATTTTAATAACAATTCCTATGTATTACTGTCCATTAATTTTAGTTACTATTACTATTATTACATTTTTTATCATCATCATCATCAGGTGATGAACAAAAAAAAAAAAAAAAAAATACCCATACTACAAGAACTTAATATTGAAGAAGGTTGGCTAATAAGGAAGATTCAACAGAGAAAACTTAAATATTTTGGACATAAAAGACATCATGATAATTTAGAGAAGACCATCTTGGAAGGGTACATAATGGGATAAAAAGAGAAGAAGACCAAGACGATGATCTGTAAATGGATGCATCAGTTGCAGCCCATATTGCTTACGACTGAGAGGCCTGCAGGAGAGCTGTTAGTGAGGCAAAGTTCCGCAAGGGACATTCAAATGACTGACTTGACATCAGGTGCCGTGCCAGTAGTCCTTGGTGGTCATGCTCCTCCACAGATCTCAGTCCTTGAAATTTTCTGTAAAGTTTTGTTGGTGATTTTGTGTCCAACTTTCTTACAAGGAGGAGGCCAAAAAGCTAAGTCTGTATTTTTTTCTTCCACTTTTCGTGTTTTTTATCTGTTGTGTTGTCTTATATGTGACCCTTCAAAAATGCTTTTGCCTTTTGGATTGTTGTACATTCTTCATTTGTATGTTCTCATCTTGCTTTCTGCCCACTTGCCTCACTCTTTCTAACTTTTTGTCAAACTGAAGCATACACCTCCATCTATTGTCCTTATTGAGAAGTATCTGCAAATCAAGGGATGTAACCAATGGAAAATTATATGAAAAGAATCAGGGGATAGTCAGAAAGTCTTTTTGTGTATTTTCAGTGGTTAAGGCCCTTTAAGCTAATTCTACTAATCATGATTTGAACACTGTTACTACTCCTACTGTTATCGCTACTATTCTTACTACTACAACTACCACCGCCACTTCTATTAATATAACTTATAAAATGAACACTGACATAATAATGATGACAACAGTGAGTACTGTTCAGTTTCATAACAATTCTTACATATCACTGTCCATTAACTTTAGTTACTAGTATTATTATTATTACTTTTAGTATTATTATTATTATTATCATCATTGGTTGTCATGCCAATTGGCCTTGGTGGTCATTCATTCATTTATTCATTTGCATGTCCCTTGCGGAACTTTGCCTCCCTAACAACACTCCTGTAGGCCTCTCGGTTGTGAGCAAGATGGCCTGCTGCTGATGCATCCATTTGCAGATTATCAATGATGTCTTGCAGCCATCTTCGCCTTGGTCTTCCTCTCTTTCTTTTTCCCATTATGCACCCTTCTAAGATGGTCTTCTCTAGATTATCATGATGTTTAATGTGTCCAAAATATTTAAGTTTTCTCTCTTTAATCATCTTTACTGGCCAGCCTTCTTCAATATTAAGTTCTTGTAGTATGGATATATTAGTTATTTTTTGTGTCCATGATCAAGATTTGAGGAGAATCATGATTGCCAATGCCAGCCAGCTTGGTATCTAATAATGTTAATGAACTGCTATAAAAAACATTCACAATACATTTTTCAGATATACACAGCAGAAAAAAAAAAACTGCTTCTAGAAGTTATCAATAACAAGGCACAAAACTACAGACAAAGAACAAAATCAGGGTCACATGAATGGTTGCAGGATTAAAAACAAGAGTATTAATTTCCATATTTCATACCCATTTACATCATTGACTTACCAGTTCTAACCAGTAAATAGGAATGTAAGTCACTGACTTACCAGTTCTAACCAATACATAAGAATATGAGTCACTGACTTACCAGTTCTAACCAGTACATAAGAATATGAGTCACTGACTTACCAGTTCTAACCAATACATAAGAATATAAGTCACTGACTTACAAGTTCTATAGAATATAAGTCACTGACTTACCAGTTCTAACCAGTACATAGGAATATAAGTCAGTGGCTTACCAGTTCTAACCAATAGTCACTGACTTACCAGTTCTAACCAGTACATAAGAATATAAGACACTGACTTATCAGTTCCAAACATTTTCTGGACGGAGACACCAGAAAAATATACTACATATCACAGATGCAAACACACTTGGACTACTGCTCCATAGTCTGACATGGTTGTTCCATGTCAAACATGAAAAGACTTTACTCACTTCAAAAATGAGCAGTAAAGCTTATAGATGACAAACATGCAGCACATACTACAAATAAGGACAAACATCTTGATATTCTACCCCTCAGAAAGAGATTTCTTTTCAACAAGGCAAAGTTAATTCATAAAATTCTATCACACAATGCTCTATCCTATTTGTGGTCGTTGTTCAAATCCAACCCAAAACACAGTCAATGCTTAAGCAATTGTATTCTCCCAAAACCAAGGCTTGATATGTTTAAAAAAAAACTTCTCTTACTCAGCTGCCCACCTTTGGAATGCCTTCCAATTCACGTAAAACTTATAAGTAACATTCATTCTTATAACTTTAAACTTTGTCAACATCTGTTTGATATGGACTACATGCCTCCCTACGCATAGTTCAAAGTAGTTTAAAGTATGGCTTGAGTGTTTAATTTTTTTTTTAATACTGCTTTTCTATAAATTTGTTAGTTTTGAATGAATGTAAGAATGCAAATTTATTTCATGTGGTTGTATAAATCAGAGTGTAGAGTGTATGGACATGAGATACGTTTATTATTTATTTATGTAATCATTTAATGTGTCTTCATGATTATTATGCTCATTAACAAATGCTGAATGACTGTGACTGAGTGAAAGCTGTATGATGAAGGGCAGAATATTAGACAGGCCTGCATGCCCAATTCTTAATCCTTTGAAAATAAAGTATGTTCTTTCGTTCGTTCATTCGATTGTTCTAACCAGTACATATGAATATAAGTAACTGACTTACCAGTTTTAACCAAAACAATGGAATATAAGTCACTGACTTACCAGTTCTAACCAGTACATATGAATATAAGTCACTGACTTACCACTTCTAACCAGTACATATGAATATAAGTCAGAGGCTTACCAGTTCTAACCAGAACATAGGAATATAAGTCAGAGACTTACCAGTTCTAACCAGAACATAGTGATATAAGTCACTGACTTACCAGTTCTAACCAGAACATAGTGATATAAGTCACTGACTTACCAGTTCTAACCAGAACATAGGAATATAAGTCAGAGACTTACCAGTTCTAACCAGAACATAGGAATATAAGTCACTGACTTACCAGTTCTAACCAGAACATAGTGATATAAGTCACTGACTTACCAGTTCTAACCAGAACATAGGAATATAAGTCACTGACTTACCACTTCTAACCAGAACATAGGGATATAAGTCACTGACTTACCAGTTCTAACCAGAACATAGGGATATAAGCTTCAGATCCACTGCTCATTTTCTCATGCATATTTATCTGGAATCGTCGCTTCTGACTGACAGTCATGCCAGTTATCTAGGTCAAAGAAGAATAGTTATACTGGCTACATATGGTTGAACAGAAAATGTCGATGCTATTTAAAATAGATTATTAAATCAACTGTTTGCAGTATTTTCATGAAAAGAATGAGCATGCTATAAAAATTCATAAGAAATGAAAATGTTATTTTCATTAAGTTTTACTATTTCTCTCTCCCAAGAAAGTTTACCATACCTAAGGACAATATCAACAACTTTACAAAGAAAAAAAAAACAACTAATGATTATTATTATAAAATATCTTGTAACATGTTTATGACCTTTGCTCACCACACCTTCCTGTAGGCTTAAACCTAGGCAATGATGTGAAATGTTCTACAAGTACATACCCACATCAACATCCCCATCAACTCTCACACTCTGACGTAGTGGAGACTTACAGTTTGACAAGTCACAGACTTCAAACTCTGTATAGTTAGACTACCCAAATGTGGGAGAAAAAGAAATCAAGGTGAAGGTCATCTTGAGAAAGATGCAGAGCAGGAAGACTCAGAAAAATCACGCGAAAATGGCAGAGGCAGACACTTGGAATTTTGCATGTGAAACAACTGTTTAATAACAGCACATAGCTCAAAACTGTCCAGTATTTAAACATTCAGATTTAGCCATTTGATAAACCAAAATTTGCATGTCTAGTAAACCAGAGGCCTAAAGGAGGGCTGTTAGGGAGGCAAAGTTCCGCAAGGGACATGCAAATAAGTGAAATGAAGTAATAGTAGTCACCTAATTATAATTTGAATTTATAACAATGTGAAAAATGAAACAAACAGTTCAGTGTACTCCTTCAGCAGATGGTGCTATTTAAAAACTAAAATAATAAATGTGATGCTACTGACAGTATACCATTTATCATAGCATGGACACATCTATCTGTGATAAATTATCATCTCTTTATGAAATATAACAAAAATATTTGGTTGTCTTTTGTGCAAATACGTGCTTGCAAATAGAAATAATATATGACATATGAAATTATTTCCTATCAAGTACACACATAACAGCAAAAATAGGTCAGGAATTCAAAGAAAGCAAGCTTTTCTTATTCTAAGCCATACATTACAATTTGTTTACTATTACAATTTTATAAAAGTGAAGTTCAGTTTATTTTTAAATCCAGAACAAATTTCATGTACTGTTTTACATTAAACTGATTTTTTAAAATTTTCAGTTTAACTTATTTTTATCATTTTTATTATTATTATGTTTTTTATATTCACTTTTCATGAACATCAGTGTACATTCTAGTGAGCCTCACCATGAAGGCAGAAATTATGCTTTGAGAGGCATATTTCCCAACACATTTATGCCAAGGAGACATGTTTACAGCTCGGGTCAGCTGGAATCTGCTTGTGAGAAGTGTCCAATCTGCAATCCTGACACAGAAGGACAAGTTATTATTGACTGCACTACCCTGCCTCCTAGCCTACATCAGAAAAAAGTTAAAAAGTCCATAGTAGCTTTGTGACTAGTCACTTCATACAGCCCCAGTACTTGCTTTGTCACATACTCTGTCAATGTCAAAAGTTGGTCTGTGCTTGGATTCATCTGGCTGAAGGCCCGTGACCAGCTGACGGTAGTAGGGGTCTGCTCCAAGGAAGTGAGGGAGTGAGACATACCACAGGTCACCTGAAACAGCACAAGGTCATTTTATTACTTTATTTTAAATTTTACACACAATCTCAAATCTTCTAGGTATATAGCCAGACCTCTGTTCCTGGCATGCATTTTCTGCCTTTATTCTGGGCAAAATACATTCCATCCAACTCAGTCTGCTTTATAGCTGTCGAGAAACAACAAAGTACTGTAAATATAAACATAAATATGTATATCTTACATCTTACATCTTTTCCGGGCCATTAAATGTCATATAGGGCTCGCATGGTAATTTGCCAAGTTTTCCTGTTTTTGGCAAGCTTTTCAACCTCATCAAGGGACTTTATGCCTACTAATTTGGCCTTTCTTAACAATGTCCTCTTCATAGTTTCACATGGTCAACCTCTTTTTCTTAGGCCTCTTGTGTTCCACTTGATAACTTGTTTTGCAATTCTCTGACTATTTCTTCTCATTAAATGACTGATATATATCCATCTCCTTTTTCTAACCACCAAGGAGACAGGTTGTTGTTCACTCATCTGTCTTATCTCTGCATTGTTCCTGAGGTCATTCCACTTTACACCAAGTATTTCCCTTAGGCATTTGTTTTCAAATTTCTTATCTATTTCTTTAGTTGTTTCCAGCTTTCTCATGCATAAATGAGGGTGGATATTACAACTGAATTGAATAATGTTAACTTTGTTTTTGTGTTTATAACTTTTGAGTATATTTATATATATATATATATATATATATATATATATATATATATACACACACAGCATGTTTGATTGTCTATCCTACAAAGCTGAAGTGGCTGTACATTTTTATAACTTAGAGATCAGTGTCTGTGATCTTAAAGAAATGAAACAAAAATTTCAAGGATATTATTTACAAAAGAATATATGATTTACAAAAAAAGTGTACCATGTACTTTGTATGGCTATTTTATCTGAATTATAATGGCTTTACTACTCTTAGAAAACATTTGTGAAACCAACGAATGTTTTGTGCTTCATCTGGGAATATGACTGAGGAAAGTGCATTGTCCATGTTGCACTCACCCCTTCTTGACTTCGCTGATCAATTAGCCAAAGGTGGGAGAGAAACATTTCTGTGGAAACTGCGCGTTTCAGATCTGAAGGGAATTTCAGAACAAAGGTAGGAAAGAACCTGACCATCAATGCCATAGGATCATTTCCTTCCAGTTCTCTATTCAGATTCACTTCTCTAATTGTTGGTTTTTCCAAGCCACTCATGAGGAAATGAGTTTTAACACTCTCACTTTGACTGTCTTAGCAGTGATAAAATAGGATATTAAAATTTAAAAATTTTGTAGTGCAATTTTATTCATTTTTCAGAAGCAAAGAACATGCAAAATGTGCAGGATAACATATATTGGAGAGATTGGTCTCAGATTGGATGACCACATGCAGAAGCATATTTATGGCATTTCCCAAGATGCATCTAACCCAGTCTCTAATCTTTTCAATGGCCCCAAACACAAAGGCAAGTTTGACTTTCTATTAACAGCTAGTAAATAGTGTCACTCTGATAACAGAAGCCATCTGGCATTTGAGGACTGCTATATTCAGGAATATGGGATGCTGGAACCACATGGTTTGAACTTGAAATTCATCTAAACCTAACATTCCCTTTATCCCAAATCATATTCCCTCACTACTAAGTTCTACTCTTTCCTCACCTGTAACTTGTTTTCTAGAACCCTTTCACTGCACAAGATTACAAACCCTCTACCCTACCCACATTCATCTGTACCACCCACCATTTTCTTGGTTAGATTATCACTGGATCTCCCCCCCTCTCTCTCTCTCCTTTCCACATTCCCCTCCCCCTTCTTACTACTATCTTATCACACATCCCAGCTCTACCATAGGCACTCCTGGATGCACCTTCTTACAAGTGCTCTAATTTTTTTTTCTAAATTTTTTTCTCTATTCTTATTTCTCTTATATCACTCACATGAATCTTCTATCTTCCTTCCCTGCTTCTTTGTCCTGTTTGTTCTAGTATGATTATAGTGCAAAACCAAAATGTTACAACTGTGTGCTCATTAATTAGTAAATCTGTTCCTACTTTTATCTTAAATAGTTTTAATATTCAGCTGATACTGTGTCCTCCTCTAGCACATAAGTGGTTTTCTTATCTACAGTATTCTCAGGTTTGAATCACAGCCATTTTCTTACTAATTTAATTTCTTTAATATCTAAAATTCTTTGTCTACTTCTTAGGCTAATCATGCATCCTTTTCTCTAACACTTTGGTATTTATCAAATATTAGACTTTTAAACAAACTGGAAGGAACAGATTTATTCAAGCACACACACACACACAAACACACACACACACACACACAGTTGTAATGTTTTGGTTCACATCTTATTTATACACAAAAATATTCAGGACAAAGAAGCAGGAAAAGAAGAGAAGGTTTAAATTAACATTTACTATTTATAGCACCGGGTCTCCAAGGAATACAATTTTTAATACCACAACTATTTTATGTATGTTTCTCCTACAGGCAGCATATAAATTTACACTTCATATGTCAACTTCATATATTGGTCACATGATGAGAAGAAATGATCAGTGAATCCCAAAACAAGCTATCAAGTGGAACACAACAGGCTGAAGAAAAAGAGGCCAACCACTGGAAACTCTAAAGAGGACAATGTTAAGAGAGGCCAAATTAAAAGGCATAAAATCCCTTGATGAGGTTGAAAAGCTAGCTGAAAACAGGAAAAATTGGTGAACTGCCTTGCGAGTCCAATGTGATGTTTAACGGCACAGAAAGGATATAAGATATAAGACGTTAAATTATAAAAAATACTATGTAAACATGGATATCTTCTTACTTTTAGCTTCAGGATGAAAGTTATACTGTCCAGAAGGGACACATTTCATAGCACAGTAACCTTCACCCTCTCTTGGCTCCAAGTCTGTGGAACTTCCAGTAAAGGTCTGAGCTGTAGAGTTAGAGAACTGAGAGTCTGGGATGACGAACCGGTACACAGGTAGATCTTTGAATGACCCAGTGCCAGTGAACTCAAGATCGAATGTTCTGAGGATGTAGAACTTTGTTTGTTACACCAAAAAAAAAAAAATACAAAATATGTTTGAAAACTACTGCTTATTTAGTGGAACATTTAATCAGAAAATAAAATGAAAATAAGAACATGGAGATTAAATAAGATAAGAGAAACCCTTAGTCAAAGAAATAAACACTTATATAAGGAAAATAGAAAAAAAGTTAATTTCCAGAATAATGAAATACATATGTAGTTTAATCAAACTGGAGACACATGAGGCAGTATGTGAAGCATCCAAAAGACTAAACTTTCTCAAGGGACTTGCAAGTACATCCTGGGGAGCTGACAGACTGACAAAGAGTGGAGCCACCATGTCACAGCCCCACATCCCCACCTACATGAGAACAGCTGAACACATTATACACAACAACTGCAAGCAGCAGTGGATGGACAGCTGGGCCAGTAAATCCAACTGGAAGATCCCTATATACACACCTGCCAAAGCCTAACCCTGGAGACCACATAAACAGCTTAAGTTGGGGAGACCAATGCACAATACCCTCTGTAAGCACTTACACAGAGTGACCACTGACCAGGCAACATAATGCATGCACTGCAACAGACAAGAATAAACTGTTAAGCACTACCTGCTGGACTACAATGCATTAAAGGTTCTTTGGAAGAACCTGATACCACCAAACTCTCCAATCACCGACATTCTGTACAGAGATGTAGAACAGCTGAAGAGGACCTGTATGTTTCATTATCTGGCTCAAGAGAAAAAGAGTGAAAATTCATAAACCCAGGGATCAGAAAAGTCAAAAGTCAAGGTCATTCCATTTGTTTTATATATTTTTTTAAAATGTAATAATTTCCAAACTGAAATGTTATTGAAACAAGTGAACTCTCATAAATAACATGCCTTGCTGAGATGCCAACAAATCAAAGAATGCAGCTCAAATATCTGTACAATATGGCAGCTTCCTACCTTAGAAGTCCAGGGTCAAACAAAATCACATGAGATTTTTCATTCAGAAATGGCGAGAAAATTGAACCATCTGATGAAAAGAAATTAAGAATCTCTTATCACCATTTCTGATGGATTTTGTCATCTGCATCAATTTTCAGCTTGGAAAAATGTATCACAAAATCAAAGTAGGTGGGTCTTATAAAACAGATTAACTAGATTTAAGTTTTTCTTGGTAAATACAACAATTTAATTTTATTAACACTCAGAGGCACAGCTATAGTGAGGCAGGTGAGACAGGTGAGATAAGTGGATCAGGTAAGGTAACATCACAAGCCTTCTCCCCACAGAAGGCTGACTGCAATGAGTCCCCAGTCTATTTTGTCTCTTGCCTTTGTTTTATATATATAGTTTTATATAAAACTTGGCAAAGCTGGTCCCTGTTCATCTTTTGATGTTGTCCACCTAACTATGTCACTGTCATCTTCTTGTTCTCTTCCTTCAATCTTGTCCATAAGTAGAGTCTTCAATATAAGTAAAGTCTTCAATATAAGTAGAGTCTTCAATATAAGCAGTCTTCAATATAAGTAAAGTCTTCAATATAAGCAGAGTCTTCAATATAAGTAAAGTCTTCAATATAAGTAAAGTCTTCAATATAAATAAAGTCTTCAATATAAATAAAGTCTTCAATATAAGTAAAGTCTTCAATATAAGTAAAGTCTTCAATATAAATAAAGTCTTCAATATAAGTAAACTCTTCACTATAAGTAAAGTCTTCAATATAAGTAAACTCTTCAATATAAGTAAACTCTTCAATATAAGTAAAGTCTTCAATATAAGTAAACTCTTCAATATAAGTAAAGTCTTCAATATAAGCATAGTCTTCAATATAAGTAAAGTCTTCAATATAAGTAAAGTCTTCAATATAAGTAAAGTCTTCAATATAAGTAAAGTCTTCAATATAAGCAGAGTCTTCAATATAAGTAGAGTCTTCAATATAAGTAAAGTCTTCAATATAAGTAAAGTCTTCAATATAAGCAGAGTCTTCAATATAAGTAGAGTCTTCAATATAAGTAAAGTCTTCAATATAAGTAAAGTCTTCAATATAAGTAGAGTCTTCAATATAAGTATTAGGTCTCCTGACATGCCCACGGTGTCTCAGTTGTCTTGTTTTTATGATTTTCAATATTTCTCCTTTCAATTACAGCTAATCTAGCACTTCTTTGTTTGTTTTTCTTTTCTGTCCACTTGATATGCCCCATTCTTCTGTGTATCCACATTTTGAAAGCTTCAATTTTCTTTTCTCTTGGCCTATTCAGACTAATACACCATAAAGGAATACTGAGTATATGTAGCATTTTATGACACATAGTCTCAGTTCATGTGATCTTCACTTTGACTTAAAGATCTGCATTCTGTTGAAGGTGTTTTTTGTTATTCCTGCTCTTCTGTTATTTTCCATTTCACATTCTTCAACTCTTTTATCATGTGTCCCAAATATCTGAAACTTTCACCTGTCCGAGTAATTCCTCACATTTTTATATCTGGTATTACTTGCGGAGAACAGGAAACCTTGGCAAACAACTATGAGAGCCCTATGTGATGTTTAATGGCACGGGAACGATGTAAGATAAGATTTGGTATTATTTCCTCTGAGCTGATTACCATAACATTTGTCTTTCAAATATTTATTTCTTGTTGATTCTTTTGACTTTTGTTGCTTATTTTTGTCGCTAGATTCTGTAGGTCTTTTCGGTTCTCTGCCACTGATTATATTAGGTAATTGACTGCTGCTCCATTAATGCTTGTTCCAAGTATCTCACTAATTTTTTAAAATACTTTTTCTGTGAGGTTAGATAAGACGCACCCTTGTCTGACACCTATTTTTGTATTTTTAACTGTAACTTTAAAAAAAAGGGCCTAGCTCTGTTGCTGGTCCTAGGGATTGGGATCATGACACTCGGGACATGCCCAGATGTGTTTGGCCTGTGACATCAAGATTTTCATCAATGTTTTTAGAGAGAAGACTCCAATGTTGTGTTGATTGTGCATTGCCCATGATCTAGCATTTAGTTGGGTTTTGCAACCACTGCACTTGGCTACATGTAATGCATTGAGTTGTATGTGATAGGTAATTTGGAGGAAGTTGCCTTGTATTTGTTCACTGAAATGTTGCTTGATGGATTTGTACAGGTCTGATTTGACCATTTTGTAGAGGCCCTCTGGTTGGCCCTTTGGTTTGGCCCTCTGATTTGGCCCTTGCTGGTCAGCTTTATTGTTTCCATCAACTCCAGTATGGTCTGGACAGTATATCCATGTGATGTGTTTGACATGACATTTATTAATTATTTATTGTCATTCACTTCTAAAGCCTTTTTGTTCAACTTTCCTTAATAGAGAGAGAGAGAGATAATGACAAATCTCTCTACATCTATTAGCGCTGAGTGGTTTGCATCAGACCTCACAACTGCTGCCTGTTCCCAGTATAGTTTACTTATTATTCTGATGTCTTTGCCACCAGCATTAATCTCTTTCAGGCATTTGACCAGGTATCCGTGCCTTTCATCACTGCTCCACTCTGTCAAAAGCCCTTTTGTAGTCTACAGATGTCTTTAACTTCCATATACTTCTCAATTATTATCCTAATGCTGAATATTGCTCCTCTCATTCTTATCCTAATGCTGAATATTGTTCCTCTCATTCTTATCCTAATGCTGAATATTGCTCCTCTCATTCTTATCCTAACGCTGAATATTGCTCCTCTCATTCTGCTATTTCTTCTAAATCCACACTTCTGTGCACTGATTTCTGCATTTATTTTGCTTTTCATTCTCTCTAGAACGACTTTACATAATATCTTCATCACGTGGCCAGTTAAATTGATGATTCTAAGGCCAATACATTCTACTGAGTTTGGTTTTTTTTTTTTTTTGGTATAGGAAAGATTATGAGAACAATGAAAAGAGGAAAACTTTTAAGGTCCTGTGGTAGGTATCCCTTGCTGTACACATCATTACACAGAACTGTGATCTTTTCTATTCCAAATTCTTCTAGGGTTTCCAACATTTCTATGCTGATGTCATCCAAGTCTGCAGATCACCTCTTAGATCGCAGGCAACACACAATCAAAACAACATTGAACTGTCTTCCTAAAAACACTGAAGGAGATCCTGATGTCAGAGGCTGAACACGTGCAGGCCGGCCCCGAGTGTAATGAAGCTGCTCCTCAGAACCAACAACAGAGATAGGCCCCTTTTTTTTCACAGTTACAGTTTGACAGCTTTTCCTCTTTTCATTGCTCTCATAATCTTTCCTACTTTTGATTTTAGGGCTGTTGGGCACATCTCATTGACAATGTCATCATCATCATCATCATCATCATCATCATCAGGTGCCATGCCAACTGGTGTTGGCTATTATGCTTCTCCAGAGTACAAGATCCTTCACGCAGGCCATCAGTTTAGTTGGTGATCTCCTCTCACACCATCCCATCAGACTGTCCAGTATTATTTCTCTTGGTCTTCCTCTTGATCTTCTTCCTTCTATTTTTCCTGTTGTTATAATATTTTCAGTGCCTCCTCTTCTCATTGCATGTCCTATGAAAGTACATTGTCTCTCTCTTATTTTTTTTGACAAGATTTTTTGTCTCTCCAGCTCTTCTCATACATTCTTCATTAGTTATTTTTGCTGTCCAGGGATTTGCAACATTCTTCTAATAAAGTACATTTCTGCTGCTTCCAATGATTTTTGTGCAGACCTGCTATTGTCCATGATTCACTTCCATATAACAAGATAGGTTCAATACAGCATTTTAGGACTCGTTTTCTAACACTCATTGATAAAGATGTATTAGCTAATATGTTTCTCATTCTCTGAAATGCAGTCTTTGCTTGGCCTGTTATGTTTCTAATTTCTGTTTGGCATTTCCCATCTGAAGTTATTACTGCTTCAAGGTATTTGAATTTCTGCACCTGCTTTAGAATAGTTCTGTATAATTTTATACTGCATGTTGGTGGATTCTGTTTCTTAGATATAATCATAGTCTCTGTCTTTTTGATGTTCAAAGTAAGGCCTTTCTGTTCACTTTCTTTGGCCACTTTATCCAAGAGATTTTGCAAGATTTTTGGTTCTCAGCTATCAGTACTGTGTTGTCAGCATACCGAAGGTTGTTAATATTGTATTCTCTAATTTTTATGCCTGGTTTTGTGATGATTGTTCTTAGAATATTCTCGCTGTATAGAGAAAAAAGGTCTGGAGATAGTACACATCCTTGTCGCACCCCTTGTTTTATAGGCTGATATTTTCCAGTTCTATTTTCAACTCGAATTGCTGCTTCTTGCTGCCAGTATAGATGTTTTACAATCCTCAGGTCTCTGTCGTCTATACTGATGTCTTCAAGCATTTTAATAATTTCATTATGTTTCACCTTGTCGAGTGCCTTGGAGTAATCAATGAAGCATAAGTAGAGATCTTTCTGTACTTCTAAAGCTCTTTCTGTTAGTGTTCATAAAGCATAAATGGCATTGTGTGTTCCCTTTCCTTCAACAAATCCAAACTGTTCATCTGCTATTTCCATTTTTATCTTTTTCCTTGTTCTTCTCATAATAATTCTCAGAAGTAGTTTCATTATGTGACATGAGAGGCTGATAGTCCGGTGGTCATCACATTCCTTTGCCCCTGGTTTCTTTGGTAGTGCTATAAACGTTGATTTTAAGCAAGTCACTGAACATATAACCACTGTTGTAGATGTCATTCAGTAACGTGGTTATTATTTTTATTCCTATCTCTTCTAGCACCTCTACTTCTTCTATTGTTATATTATCAGGCCCAGTCACTTTTCCTTTCTTCATGTGTTTGATGGCATCTATAATTTCATCTTCAAGTATTGGTGGTCCATCACAGTTTTCAGTATCTGGTGTTAATTCTGGTCTTTCTCCTCCATATAGCTCATCGATATACTCTGTCCACCTGTCCACAATGTCTTCTTTTCCCATTAACATTTTACCTTCTTTTGATTTCAGGCATCCTGTGGTATATTTTGTTTTCCTGCCTGTGAGTTCACTAATTCGTTTGTGCATATTTTTGCTGTCTTTATTATGAGAGTCCTCTATCTGTCTGCACTGTTCATTTAACCATACTTCCTTTGCTTCTCTGCATTTGCATCTTATTTCTTTATTTCTGCTTTCTTATTTCTTATTTATATTCTGCTATATTTTTCTTGGTTATTTTTACTCCTCCTCCTCTTGTCCATCAGTCCTAAGATATTGTCTGCCATCCATTTATTTTTAGGGGCTTCTATTTTCAGTGGTATTATCTCCTTAACATTTATCTATAATCTTTGCTATTGCATTGTATCTATTTGTTATAATAACTTTGTATTGTTCTCGCAGTTCTTGGTCATTTTTAAGGAGTTCTGTATTCAGTTTGACATTTGCTTTCTTTAGCTTTATTCCAATTTTTCCACAGAGTGGGTCGTGATCACTATTGCAGTCAGCTCCTGGCATGGTTTTTGTTGTCAGCAATGCATTCTGGAATCATCTGTCAATGTATGGGGTTTAATTTCTGTTATCTGTGTAAAGCTCACTGATGTATTCTTTCCATCTTTTATTTATGTCTCGGCATTCCATCAAGAGTTGTCCCTGCTTGCTTTTAATACAGCCCCCTGATTACTCTAAGATTTGTGCTTGTGAGTTTCTTCATTTCTTCATATAGCTCTCATATCTTCTGTTGTTTCTCCATCTCCTCTCTTTCTATGCAGCTATTACCTAGCCATTTTGCCTTCTCTGTGCGTCACATCCTGAATATTTTTTTCTCTACATTAATTATAATCTGAAATGTTTTTTTTTGTGTGTTTTATTTCTTCTATTTTTGTTAGTATTTTATTAGTCATCCACTTTTTCCTAGTCTTCTGTTCTTTCTTTGGCATTTTATTTTTTTTTGCCATCATCATACTTAACTTTAAACATTCCCATTTGTTGCTTATTTTGTCTCTTGGGGTTTCTTGTCTATATTGCTCTGTGCTCTATTCTAGCAGGAATTCACTCTATTCTAGCAGGCATTTGCTCTATTCTAGCAGGAATTCACTCTATTCCAGCAGGCATTTGCTCTATTCTAGCAGGCATTCACTCTCTTCTAGCAGGCATTCACTCTCTTCTAGCAGGCATTCATGCTATTCTAGCAGGAATTCACTCTATTCTAGCAGGCATTCACTCTAACAGGCATTCATGCCTGTTCTTCACTTCCTAGATATTTCTGTTTTAAGTGTGTGTTGATTAGGTACTGTAATGTTTATGTTGCCTTGGACTTCTTGTTTTGGTTACTGTTGTTTAGTTTAGCTTCCATTTTCATCACTGCTGGGCTGTTATCAGAATTTATTACACCAAGGCCATCAGATTTATGGGTTAACATTTTTAGGGTTCAAATTATGCTCTGTTTAAAACTGATCTTTTTTTTTACACTGGTCAAGCAACTGAGGCAGGGGGCAGGAATCAGGGCAAAAGTGATAGCTGTAGAAGTGGGAGCAAGAGGATTCGTAGCAACATCAGCATATGACCTATGTAAGCAACTGGGCATAAAGGGACAAGCAAGAACAAGGGCATTGAGAAGCCTTTCAGAAACAGCAGAAAAGGCCTCATGCTGGCTGTGGAGTATGCGAAATAAGCATTGGGAACATAAATAATTTCATTTGCCACAACCAATACCAGTCCTCCATAGCTAAATCGCTAAAGACGCACTTCAAAAAAGTGCAGTGGCAACTGGAAGATCATGGGTTCAATCCCGGGACTGAAAAAAAAGCAACAACTCACAAGACCTCTGGGAGTCATGACCCAGAGGGGCCCACCCCCCTTAGAGTGTCAGGAGTTTAAAGGGCCGAAACACTTGTCTGAGGGGGGGTACTTCCTCTGATGATCTGAAGGAGTTGTGTTGTTGTTCTGCTCTCTACAGTAGAGAGTTTCCTGCACATAACACTGCATTTCTTTAAAGTGTCACCATTTGTCGACCTGACCTGGATGCCAGCAGACCTCGCTAAATCTCAGTTATAACTTCTTTCTATATCTTTTATGTCTCTCTTGATAGAAAATATGTCAGTACCTGTTCCTCGAATCCTACTGGCTTCTTCACTATTCCAAAAAGGCAGTTTTCTGGAGAAAGAGGATGCAAAATATTGTACTAAAATTTCTGAAGTTATGATAATTTTCTGTTAATTAAGACTCTTTTTATTTTCTTGTTTACTCCTTTCAGAATTTCTACTTCTAAGTGTTTCATTTTGTCTCTTTTGTTACATTTTCATAAGTTTGTTCATATTCTAAATTCTCTCTGTCAAATGTCCCTGACCTGGGTTTCTGCCATTATTATTCACATACTACAGCACTATCCTTCACTTTAAACTGCTGAACTTCTACAGCACTATCCTTCACTTTCAACTGCTGAACTACTACAGCACTATCCTTCACTTTCAACTGCAGAACTACTACAGCACTATCCTTCACTTTCAACTGCAGAACTACTACAGCACTATCCTTCACTTTCAACTGCAGAACTACTACAGCACTATCCTTCACTTTCAACTGCTGAACTTCAAATTTTACTCTAAGATGAGAAATAAAAAACCCTAATGTTATCAGGTTCAGCAACTCTTAATTCAGTTAACTTGTGGTAAAAACATGGGAGGTTTTTTTCTCTACATGCCTCCTCCTCCTTCTTCTTCTTCCTCTTTCTCTTCTCCTCCTCTTCTTCCTGCTCCTCTTTCTCCTCATCCTCCTCTTCTTCATCTTCAGTTTCAGACTCTCTGACTATCAGTGACTTACGAACTGTAATTCCATGAGAAAACCTGGTTCAGTTGACTAAAGTTGGATTCGCCTGTGTACACAGTCATCACAAGCTCCGTATCATTCATCTGGGCACAGTGACATAGTTCAGTCAGCAAAAACAATAAACCTGACATTTAGTAAACTATAGGACAAGACCAAACTTTAAAAGAAAATAAGAGAAAAACTTAAATATTTTGGACATATTAAACGTTATGAGAATCTAGAGAAGACCGTCTTGGAAGGGTACATAATGGGGAAAAGAAAGAGAGGAAGACCAAAGGGAAGATGGCTGCAAGATATCGTTGATGATCTGTGTATGGATGCATTAGCAGCAGGGCATCTTGCTTACAACCAAGAGGCTTACAGTAGAGCTGTTAGTTCTGCAAGGGACATGCAAATGACTGACGGAGGACAAGATTATGAATAAACCATGAAAAAAAGAATGATACTGCATATCAGAATAAAGCATACAGAATAACATATTCTGTTATGGTTGACACACTGACAGACAAAAAAGCAGGCAAGTAGGCACAGACAGACAAACAAGCAGGCAAGTAGGCACAGACAGACAAACAAGCAGGCAAGTAGGCACAGACAGATAAAGAAGCAGGCAAGTAGGCACAGACAGACAAACAAGCAGGCAAGTAGGCACAGACAGACAAACAAGCAGGCAAGTAGGCACAGACAGATAAAGAAGCAGGCAAGTAGGCACAGACAGATAAAGAAGCAGGCAAGTAGTCACAGACAGATAAAGAAGCAGGCAAGTAGGCACAGACAGATAAAGAAGCAGGCAAGTAGGCACAGACAGATAAAGAAGCAGGCAAGTAGGCACAGACAGACAAACAAGCAGGCAAGTAGGCACAGACAGACAAACAAGCAGGCAAGTAGGCACAGACAGACAAACAAGCAGGCAAGTAGGCACAGACAGACAAACAAGCAGGCAAGTAGGCACAGACAGACAAACAAGCAGGCAAGTAGGCACAGACAGACAAACAAGCAGGCAAGTAGGCACAGACAGACAAACAAGCAGGCAAGTAGGCACAGACAGATAAAGAAGCAGGCAAGTAGTCACAGACAGACAAACAAGCAGGCAAGTAGTCACAGACAGACAAACAAGCAGGCAAGTAGTCACAGACAGACAAACAAGCAGGCAAGTAGGCACAGACAGACAAACAAGCAGGCAAGTAGGCACAGACAGACAAACAAGCAGGCAAGTAGGCACAGACAGACAAACAAGCAGGCAAGTAGGCACAGACAGACAAACAAGCAGGCAAGTAGGCACAGACAGACAAACAAGCAGGCAAGTAGGCACAGACAGACAAACAAGCAGGCAAGTAGGCACAGACAGACAAACAAGCAGGCAAGTAGGCACAGACAGATAAAGAAGCAGGCAAGTAGTCACAGACAGACAAACAAGCAGGCAAGTAGTCACAGACAGACAAACAAGCAGGCAAGTAGTCACAGACAGACAAACAAGCAGGCAAGTAGGCACAGACAGACAAACAAGCAGGCAAGTAGGCACAGACAAACAAGCAGGCAAGTAGGCACAGACAAACAAGCAGGTAAGTAGGCACAGACAGACAAACAAGCAGGCAAGTAGGCACAGACAAACAAGCAGGTAAGTAGGCACAGACAGACAAACAAGCAGGCAAGTAGGCACAGACAAACAAGCAGGCAAGTAGGCACAGACAGACAAACAAGCAGGTAAGTAGGCACAGACAGACAAACAAGCAGGCAAGTAGGCAAGAAGGTACAGACAGACGAACAAACAGCCAAGTGGGCATAGAAATGCAAACAAGCAGGCAAGTAGGCACAGACATACAAGGAAGCAGGTAGTCAGACAGGCAGATAAACAATCAAAGGTAGGCAGACAGATAGACAAAAAAGCAGGCAGGCAAACAATCAAAGGCAGGCAGACAGAGAGATAAGTAAGCAAGCAGGTAATCAGACAGTCAAACTCACTATAAAACTCTGAATTGGAATTCTTGGTGCTGGTCCCACTGACAAGCTTTCTTCAAAAATGACTGTTTGCCGTTCTCTGTAGGACACACTGAAGTTCTGATGCCAAGTGATGTTTTCTTTCTCAGTGATATAGCTGATGATACAGTAAACAGATGAGTGTTAGGATGAGTGTTAGGATGAGTGTTAGGATGAGTGTTAGGATGAGTGTTAGGATGAGTGTTAGGATGAGTGTTAGGATGCTATAAATGAATAAAGAAACCTGGAAGAGATCTTAGTCAGCTTCCAAGAAACTGTTGTGGTGTTTTCATAGCTAAAATTTGCATAAATGTACTTTCCAAGATGACTTTATCCCAGTAATAGAAATGTCATTCACAATCTTATCCTTCTTTACCTTTGTTTTATGGGAGTGACAGATTTTTCCAATGAGGGCATTCACTTTGTAAATAAATATGTCATTTATATGTATCTATAGTACACTTTCAAAAGCATATTCCTAACGATTCATTAATGTGAAGAGTCATATTATCTGAAAGCCATAGAAAAATGACAAAGTTTACAAACATCTTGTGAATCACAGTGTAGTCATAGAACAGTAGCTTGTCACACAAGAGACCATGATTCATTTCCCACTAAATGAACTTAATTTTTTAAAGTTTATTAATTTCATCTGGCACTCATCACTCTTAGTTATTCTTCTCCTTCAAAGCATATCGCAGTCTATTTTATGGCAACGTTATTACTTTAAATATGCACCTCCCCAACAAATCTGCCACAGGTTTTTCTGCTCTTTATGTTTGTTTATGAAGTACAGCTACTTTGCTTTAACAGAGCCCAGTGATCACACAACATAGTCAGTGCTATATTCTCATCAGAGACCTTCTCGTCTTTAGTGTGTCTCTCTAGAAATACCAGCTCATGTTATCTTTACATGTTGGAAGCTGATAATGTTACAGTGATTGGTTTACAATCCCATGCAGACCAAATAAGCAGACTTTTCTGTAGACTTCACCACCATTGGGCCAAGTCTCTCTCTCTCTCTGAACCTTAAGTGCCCAGGGCACATGGGGCTTCCGCAAGGGTTTTCCACAAATGCCAAGACTGCCCAGGTAATTCTCTTGTGATTTTTCTTTCTCTCACATCTAAAAGTCCTCTGTCTATGATTTTTCTTTTTCTCATGTCTAAAAGTCCTCTGTCTATGATTTTTCTTTCTCTCACATCTAAAAGTCCTCTGTTTATGATTTTTCTTTCTCTCACGTCTAAAAGTCCTCTGTCTACGATTTTTCTTTCTCTCACGTCTAAAAGTCGTCTATGATTTTTATCGAGGTCTAATCTTACAGCGCTGGGTTCTGTTATTTAACAGCCTATTACAAAGAGAAGTGCAGAGAAATGGGATAGGGTGTTGGCCAGGTCTGATTCACTGGCTTTAGATGGATGGATAGACAGATAAGACTAGACTAGACAAGACAAGACAAGAATGGACAGATAGATATATCTAGATCCTTGACTATTCTGGGTATCTCTGATAGTACATCGTGCAGTGACACATAATAGATTCAATCACACAGAAAAGTTCTAGCCTACATGACAATAAACTCACCGATAGACATATGGTCCACTCTCAGAAACAGAGATCTTGCCATTTTCGAAGTTAAGTTCAAACTGGTACAAGGACAGGAAAGCACTGACTCTGGGTTGTGTCCATGAGATTGATGACCTTTCCCGTAGAACAAGACTCTAGGATGATATGTACAACAATAGGAAAACAGCACATACTAGGATTATTTATGTGAAAGCAACTTGGCACTGTGAGGAGGGTGCTGAAAAGTTATCAGCCTGATCCAACAGGGACTGACCTAGAGCCTTGAAACTTGCATGACGTTCCACATGTCACCCTAAAGTTCAACGCATTTGGCACGTCATATGCTTTTCATCACTTTGCTCTTTCGTCAGTTTTCAGTTATAATGAAATTTCAAACTTTCATCGGTGCTCAACTCTTTCATCATCCTTTCATCACCAATATGCTCATGCATCATTTAATTTTTTCCACATTCTTCAGTCATTGAATAGGAGTCAGATGGTGTACTCTGGGCTTTTGAAATTGTCATTTCTTATATTTGTTTGTGCTAAAATCACCAAAACCATAGAAAACAAGTTGAATTCTTTCCAGACTGAATGCTTACAAAGAATTAGAAAAATATTTTGGCCAAACACCATAAGAAATAACATTTTGTTGGCAGAAATGCAGATCAAGCCACTGACAGCAATTATTGAGGAAAGACACTGGCAATGATTGGGACATGTGCTCTGAATGACTGACAACTCACTACCAAAAACAGCACTAAGATGGACAACACAGGGGAACAGAAGTAAGGGTAAACCAAAAGAGACATGGAGAAGAACAACAGAAAGGATGTTGAGCAATAGAGGGCTCACCTGGGCAGCAAGAGTAGAAAAAAAGGCAAAGGAAAGGCATTTGTGGAAAACCCTTGCAGAAGCCCCATATGCCCTGGGCACAAGGTTCATAGAGAGAGAGAGAGAGAGAGAGAGAGAGAGAGAGAGAGAGAGAGAGAGATATTTGTGCAGTAACATATTTTTTTGCCATTTTTGGGATTAAAAGTATATTATTTTTTAGAGTATATACTCTACTATAAACAATTCATAATAATGATGATCTAACAATGTAATTAAAGAGTTGATATGTTCAACACTTCAGCATTTAAGACACATGAGCAGTTCTTATTATGGGTCCTAGCAATTTATTTTTGTGCTCGTTTTCTGTGATCTCATGTACTCAAGGTGAGCCCTAAGTCTAGTAACAAAGTTGAAAGTCTGTAAGGTTCTTCTTTTGATGAGCCTTGGCACTTTTCTCCTTCAGATTTTCTCAATCTATGATCCGGCTAATTTATCATCTTTACTGTACATATCTACTTATGTGAGAAAGAAAAAAGTTCATGTAAGCTTTTGTTTGGTACATAATTTTTTAATTCTTTTATTTCTCTTTATTAAGTGTAGTGGATATTTGCAAGAGTTAACAATGTTAATAATTTTTTAATTCTTTTATTTCTCTTTATTAAGTGTAGTGGATATTTGCAAGAGTTAACAATGTTAATAATTTTTTTTAAGTGCCTTAATACATTTTCTTTCTAAATAAAGTCTATATTTTGCTTTTCATTAATTTTCACTTTTTGTTGGGTGCTCTGGCCCTTAACTGTCTTAAGAGCAGGCTATGCCTGTATTTGGAAAATTATGTAACCAGAGAACATAAGCATAAAACGATTTCAGTCAAATAGTTTATTATTTTGCGCATACTATAAACATACTAAAGCGTTTTGTAAAATGATTCTGAAAAGAATTAAGGACGTAGTGGATACTTCAATGAGAGAACAAGCAGGATTTTGAAAAGAGAGAAGCTGTCTCAACCAGATCTTTAATCTAAGAATAATACTTGAAGAACATATTGAAAAGCAGAAACCATTAATACTGAACTTCATAGATTTTAAAAAGGCATTTGATAGCATACACAGATTTTCATTGTGGATAATTTTAAAACTAAATAGAATACTATCTAAAATGGTCAACATCATTAGAGAACTCTACAGTGGATATGTTTGTGCAGTCAAGACAGAAGAAGGAATGAGCAAATGGTTTCAGGTTGAAACAGGTGTGAAACAAGGATGTATATTATCTCCCTTGCTTTTTGGAATTGCCACAGACTTTATAATGAAAAGATGCTGGTAAAACGGCCATTGACTGGGTACATGGAACCCAAATAGAAGATCTTGATTTTGCAGATGACATAACTCTTATCAATGACAATGTGAAATCAATGCAGGAAAAAACAGATCCCCTGTCTTACTTGGCTAGCACAATAGGTCTTGAAGTTAACAAAGACAAAACAAAAATAATGAAATTTCTCATTAATCAAGAAGGAAAAATATATGTAGAAGGAACAGTTGTTGATAAAGTAAACCAATTTGCATACCTTGGCAGCTACATAGATCAGGATGATGACACTAGGAAGGAAGTTAGAATTCGAATTGCAAAAGCAGCATTGTCCTTCAAGAATCTTGAGAACATATGGCATTCAAAAGTTATAAGCACAAAAACCAAGTTAAGATTAATCAGTTCAAATGTGATATCCACCCTCATTTATGCATGTGAAAGCTGGAAATCAACTAAAGAAATAGATAAGAAATTAGTTTCTTTTGAAAACAAATGCTTAAGGAAAATACTCGGCATCAAGTGGAATGAATTCAAGAACAATGCAGAGATAATACAGATCAGCAAACAACAACCTGTCTTATGGGTGATCAGAAAAAGATGGACATATGTAGGCCATGTGATGAGAAGAAACAATCAGAGAATACCAAAACAAGCTATCAAGTGGAGCACAATAGTCCAAAAAAAAAAGATGATGATCACGTGAAACTCTAAAGTGGACATTGTTAAGAGAAGCCAATTTAGTGGGCATAACATCCCTTGATGAAGTTGAAAAAACTCACCGAGAACAGAAAAACTTGGCAAACAACTATGCAAGCCCCATGTGACATTTAACAGCATGGGAAGGATGTAAGATGTAAGATGTAAGATAAACATACTAATTTACTGACAGCCTGATCAAAGAATACAACAATTGTGCAGACATACAGGAACTGAAGACTAAATGAGGAAGACAAACTGTTTGTGAGGATAAATGCTTCTAATCTTCAGTGCTGCCATGACACAAGTGATGCTAATGTTGATGATGATGTTTATGATAATGATGATGCTGTTAGTGGTGGTAGTGATGTCTTTTATATACTAAGGGAAGGAAACTTTTCAAGTTTAACAATGACTGACAGCATTCTTACAAAACAAAACTAGTTATGAAAGACAATCTACAACAAAGCAAATTATGAAAGACAATCTACAATCTACAAAAAAAAAACTAGTTATGGAAGATAATCTACAAAAAAACTAGTTATGGAAGACAATCTAAAAAAAAAAAAACAGTTACGGAAGACAATCTACAACAAAACTAGTTATGGAAGACAATCTACAAAAAAACCAGTTATGGAAGACTATGTACAAAAAAAAACAGTTATGGAAGAAAATCTACAAAAAATCTATTTATGGAAGACAGTCTACAAAAAACTAGTTATGGAAGACAATCTACAACAAAACCAGTCATAGAAGACAATCTACAAAAAAACTAGTTTATGGAAGACAATCTACAAAAAAACTAGTTATGGAAGACAATGTACACCAGACCAGTGGTTTTTAGCCTGGGGTTCATGGACCCACAGGGGGTCAATAGAGGTCTTTTTTGAGGCTTCACAGACCAACAGGGGGTCAATAGAGGTCTTTTTTGTGGGTCCACGGACCAACAAATGGACTGATGTGATTTTTAAGAACCTTGGCGTCATCTGGGTTCTATTTATTGCTTTATTTTTAATGAGAAGCCCACAACTGCTCCCTGGCTAGAAAGGGGGTCCACGGGCAAGAAATGTTAAAGCCCAGTGTAGCAGACGATGACTGACATTAGAACCTTCAAAATGATGGCCCATATACCAAACACTAAACACTGAGTTTTATGACAATATCTTTCTCACTTCCATGGTCTCTTCTTGTAGACGTCTAAGCACAGCCGTCATTGTGACCCAGTTGACAGTTAAACAAGTTGCAAGAATACAAATCCACAACCAAAGGAACTTGTTATCAGAGATGCACTTGGGAATCTTTCTAGTTGAGATTGCTGGCATGATCAAGTCAGTATAACTGGTGTAGATGTCACTGCCATCATGAGCAAGTTCATTCATGTCTGTTCCATGTGAAGGGCTGCCCATGTCAGTGAGAGGTACAGACTTACTGCCAGCTGAGATGGTCTTACTGCCTTCTCCCATCCTGCCATCAGAAATCATGGTTACTTCTGTCACAGATAAGAGAAGGTATTAGATGTAGCCATTATCCTTAGCATGAGTATCCAAGTTCTTTGCAACTATAAGATATCATGGCCATTAATACAATATCATCTTTTATCACAAAGTCATCAAGTTCAAAATTGACCTTAAAATTAACATCATATTCAACATCAACTCTGACATCAAATGCAAATAATTAATAATAATGACATCATAATGATCAACCTGCTTGTTGGTATCAGTGTAATATGGTATTGGGCACTACCTTATTTATATGAGCTTTGATATTTGTTACTGCCACTGATGATCATAAAATAAAGAATTCAGAAGAGTATATACAGGATCAATCATTCCCAGTAAAGATCCAGTCAGTCATCAGTCATTTGCATGTCCCTTGCCAAACTTTGCCTCCCTAACAGCTCTCCTGTAGGCCTTTCGGTTGTAAGCAATGTGCCCTATTGCTGATGCATCCATTTGCAGATCATCAACAATGTCTTGTAGTCATCTTCGCCTTGGTCTTCCTCTCTTTCTTTTTCCCATTATGTATCCTTCCAAGGCGGTCTTCTCTCAATTCTCATGACGTTTAGTATGTCCAAAATATTTAAGTTTTCTCTCTTTAATCCTCTTTTCCAGCCATCCTTCTTCAATATTAAGTTCTTGCAGTATGGATATATTTGTTCTTTTTTCATGTCCATGATATCTGAAGAATTCTTTTGTAGCATTTACATTCAAAGGCATTTATGCATTTCTCAGGTATTTTGTTAAGTGTCCAGGTCTGACAAAAAGATTAAACAATCAATAACTTCCAATAAAAATTAAGCAATGTGTAAAAAGATAAAGCAGATAATAACCTCATTTATTTCTCAAAGATTATGCTTGAGGAAAGTACTGCTGGAAATGTTACAAGCAAATATATATCTCAGTCTCTGTCATCAGTACATTGTCATTCACAGGTGTCATTTAGTAGTGTGAAAGGAATATCTTTGAATGTTCAAAACATACCACAGCATTTTATCTTGTAAAAGATCTATTTACTGTGCTGTCATACTACAGCATTTTATCTTGTAAAAGATCTATTTACTACCCTATCATACCACAGCATTTTATTTTGTAAAAGATCTATTTACTGCCCTATCATACCACAGCATTTTATCTTGTAAATGATCTATTTACTGTGCTGTCATACTACAGCATTTTATCTTGTAAAAGATCTATTTACTGCCCTATCATACCACAGCGTTTTATCTTGTAAAAGATCTATTTACTGCCCTATCATACCACAGCATTTTATTTTGTAAAAGATCTATTTACTGTGCTGTCATACTACAGCATTTTATCTTGTAAAAGATCTCTTTACTGCCCTATCATACCACAGCATTTTATCTTGTAAAAGATCTATTTACTGCCCTATCATACCACATCATTTTATCTTGTAAAAGATCTATTTACTGCCCTATCATACCACAGCATTTTATCTTGTAAAAGATCTATTTACTGCAATATCAACCACAGCATTTTATCTTGTAAAAGATCTATTTACTGTGCTGTCATACCACAGCATTTTAACTTGTAAAAAATCTATTTACTGCAATATCATACCACAGCATTTTAACTTGTAAAAAATCTATTTACTGTGCTGTCTGGCAGGTATAAAATATTTGTGCATTCAGAACACTATATCACAGGATTTTGTGATTTCTGAAGCTATACTGATGATATTGTGACTGCAGACCAGGGCCTCTGAGAGAAATCTTGTAAGCTGGTACAAAACATAAACCCTTGGATCTCCTGTCCACCTTCTCCCGCTTATATTTTGGTCCACCCCCCCCCCCCCCAAGCCCTTCAAGCCAATCTTAAAAGAAGGAAAACCCTCTGGGTTCCATAGTAATGCACCAGCTGGGCTCCTTCCCCACCCCCCACCCCCACACTCCTGTGGTACTGCTGCAAACATCTTGTCTTCTTGGCTTGTTAAAATTAATCTAACCTCTGTAGACAGCAATTTCTGGTTCGCCATGTTTGTTGCTGATGCTGTATGATCCATTTCTTTCACACATTGTAGAAACTGTGAGCAAGTGTGCCCGGCCTTACAGCCTGCAGATGACAGAGACGTATTTTAGTGTACCAAGGATATGCTGTTTGGGCATACAGTGTTTTATGTTGAGTAAGGAAAAGTTACTGCCTTAGAATGTATGTTTGGCGTGTGATGATAGTTTTCTCTTGTCCACTTCTTCTTCTTCTTCTTCTTCATTCGATGTTGTTGGTAACATAAGATCCTAATCCCTGTCGACATGGCAAAGCCCTCAGTCTTCTCCAGATCCTGATAGGAGCCCCAAAGCTTTTGAAAGCTACTCTTCGGCTTCTCCCAAGCTTGTATGAGAGCGAGATTTATTAACATGCGAAAAGCAAGGACAAAAAGTCAATGAATAGAAGTCTCGGCTGAATACTGAACCAACATAATGCAACGATTTTTCAGCCTCTTATCCTATAGGGTTTGTATGACTCTTCCAAGAAGTGGCGCTTAAATATCTCCTAACACGAATAATATATACATTTACTTCTTGACCTTGCTCTACTCCTGAATGAAAATAGAAGTGTCACCACAACTTGAATGCATAGCCCAACCCTTGCAGCGGGAGATCTGCAGGACAACGGAGTGTTTCCTTGTTCGTTTGTTGTCTGTTCACAGAAAATCTCTTTAGAGTCTGGCCTCCCACCACCTCCCACCTGGTACACATGACCGTAAGGCTAACGAGTTCCTTCCAACAGGAGATTTTCGAAAACATCTTCAGGAGTCTACAGCTACGTTAAATTATTCAAATTCTGAGAGACTGCGGTAAAACTGGTCATAGTAATGAAAGTGGTTCAGCTTCAAAGAAAGGTAAAAAGTGTGAGGAAAGAAGGTAGAATCAAGAATGGCAGAAAATAAGACGAGCACATCTTAATGAAGAACATACAACAATCCAATATTTCGGCAGGAGCCTTTTTCAAAGAACACAGACAAAAACAGCACAACAGACAAACACGAAAAACAGATGAAAAATTGAAACACTTAAGCTTTTTTGGCTCTCCTCCCTGTTGAAGGCCACAAAATGCATGTACAAACACGTGGTAACAACGTCACAAAACAATCTTTAAGGTCACGTGATAGTAACTTTACTTATTTTAAATACACTTTCACCTACTCAGTTCTAAAGTAGAAAACATTAGGTCAACCATTAGATGGCGACAAAATATCAACTGTAAGAATAGCAAATTTAGAGAGAGTTACATAAATACACTATTACTTGTGTCACTGTTTACTAGACTGCGAAAGCCACACAGTTATGTTTGTGAAATATTTCGTAATTGCTGGCAGAAAGTAGAGGAACTTTAGGAACTGAGAGATATTTGTTTTCAAGTTCATAACTAATTTAATTAGCTCTGGTTAAAAATTAGAATTATTTTTACTTACAAACAGAACTGGGTCTAAGTATCAGCACGCAGCCCAGTGGCCGAAAGGTTAGAAGTGCCTGTCGGGTTTAGCAGCGTGACCTAAATAAAGCAGCTGACATAAAGCTGTTGATCACTTAGGTCTGGCGTGGAATTTGATCAGAACATCTCCATAGAGCTAGACGACATAACACGTGACAGGAGGCGGGCACTGGGAAAGTGGCCAGAAAATCCGCATAATACTCCTCAAAGATGCCGAGAATATACGCCCACGTCTTAGTACAGGGGTTCTCCATCGCTGAGCAAGGCGATTTTTATGATTAAAAAAAGGCGGGGGTGGGGGGGGGGTAGTGAGGGATTGAAACCACATACTGACAGACTAAGACTACTGGAATATTATATGAATATGTATGTGGAATGCACCTTTTGAGTTGTACAATTTTGGAAAAAAGAGATTGACATTCTGACACATGGTGAGAAAGGGTGCATGGAGCAAAAAATGTTGAGAACCACTGCCTTAGAAGATATAAGATGACTAGGTCAGTACAGATCCCTGAATTGTTACAGTTTCACAAAAATGCGCATCTGTCACGGGCATAATTCTCTTGTGTGCAGTAGGTAACAATAACAAAGCAGGAACTTGCCATTTAGCGAGGCAATTTATATCTGACATCCAGAAAGTGCAGGTCCCCTAGTGACTTAATAAGTCGGACTACTGGAACGCGAGATCATCTTGAGGATGGTTGACCATAGACTCTGTGAATTAGAAACTACAAAACGAGCCATAGCAACCCCTCGCTTATCTGCCATCATCTAACCTATCTCTGCAGGCACACATTCTACGTATCTAGAGGCGAATCACTGTACCTCTAATGATGTGTTTTTGATTGTTTTCTTCTCTATGCTGATGGGTAAAATCTGTTGACTTGTTGATGGCTCTGGTCTCTGTGACTGATCTAGCAGGCTCACTTCTGTTACATTGACATACTCTGTGTAACATTACATAACCCAGGAACAAGTAAGGTAGAGTTCATACACGGCCTTGAATTGTATAGAAAAATCAGCTGAACATGTCACCTCACAGCTGTGTTACAAACATAAAATCAACAACCACCTAACTCTGGCCACTACAGGAAAAAATCAAATTTATCAATGAAAGCACATTTGTTTGTGAGTGTTGCCAGAATGGGAGTATGTGGAAAGGACTGATGAAGGTTTACAATTATATGAAGGGGTGCCCGGGCGACTTGATGTCGCCATGGGACGATCTCTTACATGGCGAGATGGTGAAGGACATTGCTTCTTACAGATATTTCTACACTCAAAACTAAAATAAATCTGAGGAACTGTCCTGAAAAGGACAATCTTAACAACAACTAGACATTTCTACAAGGACAGACTACAAAATCTACTTACTATTACGAGAGCACAACTAACTATAAAGGAAAACTGTGAATCTACATTTTGAGGGCTTCTCACTTCTCCGGTTCTGATCGTTTGTTTTTTTTTTTATTTTTCTCGTCTGCTATTTCCTGCGTCTCCTACCAATCCGTTCATCACAAGTACAAATGCGTGCAATTTTCCAACGGATTTTCCCGCTGCCACACTCCTACAGTATCCAGCATTGTCTCTGCGAGGGAGACTCTCTCTCTCTCTCTCTCTCTCTCTCTCTCTCTCTCTCTTTGAACCTTAAGTGCCCAGGACACATGGGGCTTCTGCAAGGGTTTTCCACAAATGCCTGTCCTTCGCCTTTTTTTTTTGCTCTTGCTGCCCAGGTGAGCCCTCTGTTGCTCAACATCCTTTCTGTTGTTCTTCTCCGTGTCTCTTTCGGACTACCCTTACTTCTGTTCCCCTGTGGTGTCCATCTTAGTGCTATTTTTGGTAGTGAGTTGTCAGTCATTCGGAGCACATGTCCAAACCATCGCCAGCGTCTTTCCTCAATAATTGCTGTCAGTGGCTTGATCTGCATTTCTGCCAAAAGATGTTATTTCTTATGGTGTTTGGCCAAAATATTTTTCTAATTCATTTAGTCTGGAAAGAATTCAGCTTGTTTTCTATGGTTTTGGTGGTTTTGCAAGGGAGAATACTAGCTTATTATAATTCCAACCCTACTACATAATCCTCTACTGTTACATATACATACACTGCGGTCATCATGTGTCCTCTATGGCAAAACCCACATGCCTGGCACAGACAATATGGCTTGATTTAAGAGATGGTTTCCCAGTGTTACAGTCCTGAAGAGGGCATACTAAACTCGGTGTCCAGAGAGTTTTGTCCGTCTTATAAAACAGATTTAATTTCTGTTTCTTTCTTCGCAGTGAAAGCAGCAAGTTTGACCGTACAAAAGAGACGGAATTGTTGGGATTTCATAAGACTCAGAAAAACGTGATAAGAAATCAAGAGCTATGAGCTGTGGCTGGCGCAAGATTAACTGATATAGATATATATAAAGGCAAAATATGAGGTAATTTTAGGAGCCAAACCAGGGTAGGCAGCTGCAACATCAAAATACAAGAATACAGAAGCAGAGTCCCCAAGAATGTTATGGGTAGTCAGGGAGAAGATGAACCTTATGATATCATGGACAGATGGGGAGAAAGAAAGTTATCCTAATGATGTTATGGACAGATGGGGAGAAAGAAAGTTATCCTAATGATATTATGGATTGAAAGTTATCCTAGTGATCCTATGGACAGATGGGGAGAAAGAAAGTTCTCCTAATGATATTATGGATTGAAAGTTATCCTAATGATGCTATGGACAGATAAGGAGAAAGTTATCCTAATGATGTTATAGATAGATGAGGATATATTTATCCTAATGATGTTATAGATAGATGAGGATATAGTTATCCTAATGATGTTATAGATAGATGAGGATATAGTTATCCTAATGATGTTATAGATAGATGAGGATATAGTTATCCTAATGAGAAGCAATACAACGATATATAAGACATCACCCCTAACATTTAACTGGAGATGAATTCTCACAAATTATTGTTCTTCACACTAGCTGTATCTCTAGAACAGAATGCTAGACTGTTTAGAACATAATTAGGAACACGAGTATACAGTCGTGCGCACTATCGTGTGTTTTAGTAGAACAAAAGGGCTGTACAAATACTTATTGGCCTCTTCCTAAAAAAAATATTGCACACGTCAACAGATGGAGACCCTACACTGAGAAATGAAGTTATTCTCAGATATGGGGACAGGAACATCGTGGAGTCCGTCCACAGGTCAATGACCTCGTCACAGATACTGCATGGTTACGATAGCCACAACAACACGTTCATTCTTGTTTATCTCCGTACTGCAATGCACCAAATAACAGGTTATCTGAGACGCTGGCTAAACAGGCTGTAGGATTACAATGACCCGGCTAAACAGACTGTATGAATACAATGACCTGGCTAAACAGGCTGCAGGATTACAATGACATGGCTAAACAGTCTGTATGGTTACGATGACCTGGCTAAACAGGCTGTAGGATTGCAATGACCTGGCTGTCAGAAATGAGTTCATTTTAATGCACTGTTTTCCAAAGATTCACTGACAGCTGTATTTACTCACTGAAAATCGAACTCTTCAAGACTGCATTCTTTGTGTTCACGAGTATTAATTTATACACCCCACGTGCAAGACGGCAGTGCTAATGGGGCAAGATCCAACCATTTTCATGCTGAGAAGCCACGTCGTTATCTATTCTTCCACTCCAGCCCTGAATCGAAAGAAATTAAAGAAATAATTTCTTACAGAAATTTTTTTTAAAAAAGAGTAATATTGGTTTATCTGTAATATTGTGGCAGCGGCAAGGATGTACTCAGCTTGGTGTACATATATAATTTGGGGCACGCCACGTCATTTAGGTGATGGTGATACTGTAACAAAAACACATACTGTCTGGGTTCAGGACAAGAGGCTAATAAACAAAGAAAGAAAGAAAAACTGGAGCAAAGAAAGTCAATTACAAGCAGAGATAAACAAATATCTACTTACGGTCGGACTGAGCTGTCAGATGCTGGCAAGAAAATAGCTGAATCTGACCTAAAATGTTAAAACGACACAGGGTCAAGCTTGATCAGAAGAGATAAAGTCACTTCCTGGTCAAGTTAATGAAGAAGTAAAACATAAAAAAAAATCAGAACGCTTCATTAAAAATAAAAGGGAGTCTACAACACTTTAAATCTCTGATCAACAATCACGTTTGCATCATCACGCCATTGTTTAGCAACTGAACGTTCGACTTCAGAGTTTCTTCTACTTCATGAAATACTCGGGCTCCTTCGAACATAAATGTTAGCATAATTTATTGATCGGCCTGCTGAGACATAATGTTTCTAGCATTTAGAAGAAATTAGGAATGGCTTAAGCCATCTGTGATAGTTATGGTAGTGAATTCTTCGCAGCTGGCCTTGTTTCCCATTGGTTCTGCGTTGGATAATGTTTGAACGGAATTCATCTAAGCAATAATTTGTTTCTGTTGATTCACAACTTGCACGGCAAATGTCTGAGCGCTGTCCGCGTCCAGTTGTTTGACCGCAAAAATGGGTCAGTCTGTAAGCCAGCTTTCTAGGGCGGAAAAAAAGATGTTATCTTACTCTCTAACGGTTGTCAGATATGAAGAGACCGTAAATTGTTCAGCTTAAGGTACCACGAAGTTCAACTTTTGGATACGTCAGCAAATAACTAATAACAGGGGTTTTCAAATAGTTTTATCTTAATATTTTCTTCAAAGTACCATTTGAGTCAGTATGTCGCAGTTTGTTAACCACTGAAGTTTGTTCTCACTACATTAGTGCCGTTAATTCTGTGCTTATTGATATAATATGTATAGTATGATATAGTGTTATAGTATGATATAGTATGTATAGTATGATATAGTATGTATAGTATGATATAGTATGTATAGTATGATATAGTATGTATAGTAGGATGTAGTATGTATAGTATGTATAGTATGATATAGTATGTATAGTAGGATATAGTATGTATAGTGTGATATAGTATGTATAGTAGGATATAGTATGTATAGTATGATATAGTATGTATAGTATGATATAGTATGTATAGTATGATATAGTATGTATTGTATGATATAGTATGTATAGTATGATATAGGGCCAGCAGGCAAGTACCTGCCCTACTTTCATGAAATCTCCTTGACAATAGAATGATGTGCCAAGAGTCTGGCGAAAAAACATATCAGATGTGATTTATCCTACCGTAAAAATTAGATGAGATTTATCCTACTGTAAAAATTAGATGTGATGTATCCTACTGTAAAATTAGATGTGATTTATCCTACCGTAAAAATTAGATGTCATATATCCTATCGTACAATTGAGTGTGATGTACCCTACCGTAAAATTAGATGTCATTTATCCTACCTTAAAACTTTGACAAACATTTCCTTCCAATTGTAAAAGTGGATGTACGGCATGCTTGTAATGAGGGACATTGCCACCGCAATACAAATAATACAAATGTGATTCCACGGCGAGGTAAACTGGATTATACTGTATTCTTCGGCTGTCAGTTCATCTAGACAATATGTTTATGTGTTCAGTGAATTATTATTTAAACATCGCATTATTTTAATGTTACTGATTTATAAAACTCAGGGTTTCTCATAATTCTTTCTGCTCTTGCCCTCCTCTTGTGAGTTTAAATTTTCTCAGTCGCACTCTTCCATATCTGTTACTTTAGAGAAAAAAAATGTTGCTCAAGTAGTTTTGTGGTGGCATAGAAATCTTCCACTGCCCCTCCCCTCCCTTCCTTCTCCCTCAACAGAACAGTGTGTTCCTGGCTGAGCAAGTTTGACTTAAACGATACATAACCTGCTTTATATGTGCCGTATAAGAACTGTTAAGTAAGTTCATGTTTCGTGATTTTGATTCAGTAAATGCCTGCATCAGCGGCAGGCCATCTTGCTCACAACCGAGAGGCCTACAGGAGTGCTGTTAGGGAGGCAAGGTTCCACAGGGGACATGCAAATGAATGAATGAATGAAATGTCTGGGATCTAGTTCTTGACTCTCTTGACGAACCGCAACCGATTAGGAGAGTTTGAGAAGAGCTGTACCACTCACACACACACACACACACAAACATACACATACACACTCACGCACGCACACACGCACGCACACACGCACACACGCACGCACGCAACGGCTAACGCTAAGATGTTTACAGCTACCAAACAAGGGTCTTGTGTGGCGAAGTGTAAAGCAAAATATGGCCGCGTCTTTATTTCCGGGACGACTATGGCACCATCATGCCACCCGGTCTTCACGTACGAGACAGAACATTTCCGAGTCTAATGTTCATAATACACATAAACTAGGATCCTACTAACATATAAACTATGCGCGTTTGTGAAATTTACTTCATAACATAAAGAATATGATTGAATATTCGTTCATCTAATTCGTCTGTCTGTGTGTGTACTTTTCTGTCCGTCTGAATTAATTGTTTCTCTCGCTGAAATGTAACGCTCTGAATAGCCTGCAACAGTTTGAGCCAGAGAAAGGCAGCATCAAGGTAACCAGAGAAAGTCAGAATCAAGGTAAACAGAGAAAATCAGCATAAAGGTAATCAGAGAAAGTCAGCATCAAAGTAACCAGAGAAAATTTGCATCAAGGTAACCAGAGAAAGTCAGCATCAAGGTACCCAGAGAAAGTCAGCATCAAGGTAATCAGAGAAAGTCAACATAAAGTAACCAGAGAAAGTCAGCATCAAAGTAACCAGAGAAAGTCAGCATCAAGATAACCAGAGAAAGTCAGCATCAAGGTAATCAGAGAAAGTCAACATAAAGTAACCAGAGAAAGTCAGCATCAAAGTAACCAGAGAAAATCAGCATCAAGGTAACCAGAGAAAGTCAGCATCAAGGTACCCAGAGAAAGTCAGCATAATGGTAATCAGAGAAAGTCAACATAAAGTAACCAGAGAAAGTCAGCATCAAAGTAACCAGAGAAAGTCAACATAAAGTAACCAGAGAAAGTCAGCATCAAAGTAACCAGAGAAAGTCAGCATCAAGGTAACCAGAGAAAGTCAGCATCAAGGTAACCAGAGAAAATCAGAATCAAGGTAACCAGAGAAAGTCAGCATCAAGGTAACCAGAGAAAGTCAGCATCAAGGCACACAACGAAATCATCAGAAAAACTAACTGATAAAAACCCGCCAATATTAAAAACAACGTCCACGTGTAGAACAGGTTGTCTGGGTGTGGAACAGGTTGTCTGGGTGTAGAAAAGGTTGTCTTGGTGTAGAACAGGTCGTCTACGACTAGAGCAAGTTGCCTTGGTGCAGAACAGGTTATCTGGCTGTAGAACGGGTTGTGTGAGTGCAGAACAGGTTGTCTGGGTGTAAATAAAGGTGTCTGGGTGTAGAGCAGGTTAACTGGCTGTAGAACAAATTGCCTGGGTGTAGAATAGGATGTCTATGTGTATAACAGGTTGTCTTGGTGTAGAACAGGTTGTCTATGTATAGAACATGTTTTCTGGGTGTAGAAAAGATGTCTGGGTGTAGAACAAGTTGTCTTGGTGTAGAACATGTGTCTGAGTGTAGAGCCGGTTGTCTGGATGTAGAACAGTTTGTGTGGGCCTAGAGTAAGGTTGTCTATGTGTAGAACAAGTTGTCTAGGTGTAGAGCAGGTTTCTGGGTGTAGAACAGATTGTCTATGTATGTAACACGTTGTCTGGGTGTAGAAGAGTTTGTCTGGATGTAGAACAGGCTGTCTGGGTATAGAACAAGTTGTCTGGATGTAGAACAGGTTGTCTGGGTTTAGAACTGGTTGCCTAGGTTTAGAACTGGTTGCCTAGGTTTATAACATTTTGTCTATATGTAGAACAGTTTGTCTGAGTGTAAAACAGGTTGTCTGGCTATAACAGGTTGTGTGGGTGTAGAACAGGTTGTTTGGCTAGAACAGGTTGTCTGGGTGTAGAACAAGTTGTCTGAGTATAGAACAGGTTGTCTGGGTATAGAACAGGTTGTCTGAGTATAGAACAGGTTGTCTGGTTATAGAACAGGTTGTCTGGGTGTAGAGCAGGTTGTCTGGGTGTAGAGCAGGTTGTCTGGACACACAGAGAAAAATATTTACAGAAAATCTTGTTTCGTAATATTTGCTCATTTAAAAAAAATACTTATTGAGATGAGATTTGTTTCTGTTATTCAACTGAAACTAATTTTGAATCACTGAATTCTTGAACAATTTTGCGAACTGGTGCTGCCGTGGTGTAACTGTTAGAGCACCCGCCTGCAGATAAGAAGGTCCAAGACTTCATTTCCAACTGGATCAGAACTTGTCCGGGGATCAAGCCAGCCTCGAGAAACAGACACGGAGTGAGGGTTTTCTGGGAATGTGCAGACAGTAAGTACAGGGGCTAGCCTTTCTGGCTCACAAAACTGTGGCTTAGAAATGTGAGGGCAGGAACACTTCATATACTTCAGTTCACTTCGAATGCCATGCCGCGTGGCGTAGGCGATCATTTCTCTCCATAATTCCCTGTCGTTTGCGTTGATTATGAGATCCGCCGGTGACTTTCTTCCTAGCCACACTGACCGCCTATCCAGTAACTTCTTTCTCTGTCTTCCTCTATGTCTTCTTCCCTCAATTTTTCCAGTTGCCACAATGTGTTCCAATTTTCCTCTTCTCACAAAATGTCCTACAAATCTCGCTTGTTTGCCTCTGATCTTTGCTGTAATTTGCCTTTTCATCCAGCCTGTCTTAAGACTTCTTCGTTGGTTTTCTTAGCTGTCAACATCCTTCTTTCAAACTACATCTCCATGGCCTCCATGTCTCACTGTACTCTCTTATTCATGGACCATGCTTCACACCCATAACACAAACTTGGCTCGATGTAACATTTAATTACTCGGAATCTTGTTTCCATTGATATGGATCTGTTGCACAAGATGTGTCTCATTGTCTAGAATGCTGACTTGGCCTGAGCACGTCTGTTTTTTTTTAATTTCGTTGTGACATTTCCCATCAGCTGTTATAATTGTTCCTAAGTACTTGAATCTATCAGCTTGTTTCAGATTTATGCCATCGATGATAATGCTACATTTTGGTGGTATTCTTTTCTTTGAGATGACCATCACTTCAGTCTTCTTTTTGTTCATGATGAGACCTTTACTTTTACTTTCACGAACCACGATGTCCAGAACAGCCTGTAGCTCCCCTTCACTTTTAGCAATCAGAACTGTGTCGTCTGAATATCTTAAGTTGTCAGACCTGTCAATTGATATTCCTGGCATGTTCTCTATATTTCTCATTATGTTTTCGCTGTACAAGGAGAAGAGGTCAGGAGATAGAACACATCCTTGTCTCACTCCCAGCTGTATGTCTTTGAATGCTCCTAATTGGTTCTCAATCTTCATTGCTGCTGATTGATAAGTTTCAGATGTTTCCCATCTATATTGATGTCTTCCAACATTCTTATAATTTCTGTGTGTCTCACTTTATCAAATGCTTTACAGTAGCCTATGAAGCATAACTATACTTACTACATGAAAATATCAAGGAATATTACTTCAGCGGCATATTACATTACTTGTTCTGAAACCACTACTTTTTCTGCATTTTTGTTGTTGTTTTTACTTTGAAGAACTCCCAATTTTCTGAAACTAAAAAAAAAAACAGGTTAAATGCTGGGCGACACTGAACATAAACATATATGTTTCTTTATGGATCTAGCTAGAGAGTGGTGTTTGCTTTGACAAATCCGTCGAGGTAAGGGACATAACAGAAATAAAATGTACAGATACATCTTTCTCTTAGTTAGCGCCCTTCATTCATTTTTTCATGCCTTTAGATTTAATGATGTCAAGTGTTCCTTATATGGAAGAAGAGGTGTTCGTCACGTATGTATATAGTAGTGGTTCCCAATCTCTTTTTTTATAGACCCTAAACTATTGACATGTTACACTAGACCAATAATGCTAGGTGACCCGCGACCATAGACCAACAATATTAGGTGACCCGCGACCATAGACCAACAATATTAGGTGACCCACCACCATAGACCAACAATATTAGGTGAACCACGACCATAGATCAATAATGTTAGGCGACCCGTGACCATAGGCCAACAAGATTAGGTGACCTGCGACCATAGACCAATTATGCTAGGTGACCCGCAACCATAGACCACTGATGTTAGGTGACCCGCAACCAAAGACCAATGATGTTAGGTGACCCGCAACCATAGACCAATGATGTTAGGAGACCCCCAACCATAGACCACTGATCTTAGGTGACCCGAAACCATAGACCAATGATATTAGGTGACCAGCAACCATAGACCAACAATGTCAGGTGGTCCGCGATCACAGATTAACAATGTTAGGTGACCCGCGACTATAGACAAATAATGATAGGTGACCCGCGACTATAGATAAATAACGTTAGGTGACCCGCGACTATAGATAAATAATAATATATGACCGCAACACTAGACAAATAATGATAGGTGACCCGCGACTATAGGCAAATAATATTAGGTGACACGCGACACCAGACAAATAATAATAGGTGACCGCGACACTAGACCAATAATGTTAGGTGACACGGGACATTAGACCAACAAAATTAGTTGACCCACGACCATAGACCAACAATGTTATGTGACCCACCACCCTACACCAACAATATTAGGTGACCCAAATCTCAGAAAATACTTTAAAATATCGTTAAAATCTCGACAAAGGATTTGAGACGAGAGTTTACTAGGACTTTCCTAACTGTTCATGCTGTGCACATAGACATTGTAATCCGTTCTAACAGTTTATCATCATCGTCTGTTGTGACATAAGGTGTTTCTAATAAGCATTTGGAATAAGGTGTTTCCAATAAGCATTTAGAATAAGGTGTTTCCAATAAGCATTTAGACTAATGTACTTCCCATGAGCATTTAAAATAAGGTGTTTCCCATTAAGCATTTAGACTAATGTATTTCCAATAAGCATTTAGAATAAGGTGTTTCCAATAAGCATTTAGACTAATGTACTTCCCATGAGCATTTAAAATAAGGTGTTTCCAATAAGCATTTAGACTAATGTATTTCCAATAAGCATTTAGAATAAAGTGTTTCCAATAAGCATTTAGAATATTGTGTTTCGAACTAGAATTTAGAAGAAGTTAGAAATGCTGTGCGCCAGTTCTGCTTGTCATAGCAGATGGTTTTTCTTCTGGCTGGTTCTGTGTTGGTTAATGTTTAAAAGCAAATTTATTTTAAAAATAAACTATGTTTCTGTTTATTATTTCTTACATTAAACATAACCTAACCAGTACCTGGCTAATTACTTTTGCAGATTACATAGATATCCACTTTTTTCCATCTTTTCAGATTGTCGATTTTATTTTCTTTAATTATAAGATGAATTAGAGCGACAATTTTTGGAAATGAAAAGTTTAGGAAATTCATTGTAGGCAAAATCATGAACATCCAAATGTAGAAGAAATTCATATATTGTCAAACACAGGAAATATCAGCCAGAATTTCATTTCTGCTTGACAGGGCATTTTTTTATTGAATTTCAAGGCTGCATTAAGGCGGCAAGGATCACGTGACCTCATGGCAGCCTGTTAGATAGAGACGGAGTGGGGCTTGATTTTCCGTCCTTCTACAATCTTTGCCGGGCGTTATTTATTTGTTAAATGAATATTTTGTGTTATTTTCTTTAAAAAAAAGTTGAATGTCCCTGATGTGTTAAAAAAAAAACTTGAACAAGAAACAGAATAAATCCAATTCAGATATAAAATATAAAAACAAGTATCTTGTTGTTGTGAAAATGTTTAAACAAAAACGAAACAAAACACAGATATTGCGTGAGCTATGCAACTTGATATACTTAAAGCAGAGATACATACCCAAGCAAATATCCTCACAATTTTTAAGACTTGCCGTGTGACACGGGAGCCACAATTTTACGAAACAATTATCTGGTGCTACAATTTTTTTTTTAAATTGAAGAATATTTCCTCGTTTTGTAACATTGACAGTGCATTCTATGCTAGAAAACTGCTATTATCATTCAAATTCAGGAGACAGCAAAGATGATTTTTTTTTATTATAACATCTTTAACTTTAACATTTTTTTTCTCTTCAGAGAACTTTTTATTTTATCTTTTCGAAAAAAGGCTTTTCTTATCTTTACACAAATAAGATTCTCTGCATTTAGTGTTTAAAATTATGATTTTTTCTTTATGGGTGAGAAGTCTAGTAATGTGGAGTTTTTCATTTACATGGATTAGCTCCCTTTTTTGTGAATTCGCAGCTTAGAATCTTAGCAGCTTAGAATCTTAGATATGTCCATTTCTAGGAACAGACTGGAGTCTCGGTGTGGATACTTTACTGTGTGTGAGTGTGTGTGCTTGTGTGAGTAGCTAGCTTTGATGTGTCAGAGACGTAACAGGCGTCTTCTACTAGCTAATTACTTGACTCCTGTTTTTGTTGCTGTAAGAATAAACACAGATAGACAGACAGACAGACAAACAGACAGACAGACAGACAGATAGATAGATAGATAGATAGACAGACAGACAGACAGACAGACAGACAGACAGACAGACAGACAGACAAACAGACAGACAGATAGATAGATAGATATAGATAGATAGATAGATAGATAGATAGATAGATAGATAGATAGATAGATAGGCAGGCAGGCAGACAGACAGACAGACAAACAGATAGATAGATAGATAGATAGATAGATAGATAGATAGATAGATAGATAGATAGATAGATAGATAGATAGATAGATAGATAGATAGATAGATAGATAGATAGATAGATTGTTTAAATCTTTTGAGCCACATCAATTTTAAAATGATGAACAAATTATTGCTAATGCAACATAACAGAGTGTAATGACCACATAATCCCAGATTAATGAAAGTTGAAAAATCTCTGGTTTGTGGGAGCGTTGATTCAATAATGAGAGGAAGATTCTCCACACTTTTAGAAGCCTTTCGTGCCAAGGACTAAAAAAACGTGAACAGTCGGTGGAAGATGCCAACCTGAAGCCAGTTCTTGGGGTTGGATTCATGGCCAAATGATTTCTTCATAAAATTGTAAATTGAGTTTCTGTTGACAAGAAAATTGTTTCAAGGGGCCACAACTGTTTTTATAACGTGACATGCCAGCCTCTGAGCCTCTTCGTTCTCTCCCCTTGTTTCTCAATCTATGAGAGAAAAGGAGGAAAGCAATTTTATAAATAATCGGGAAGATCTGTAAAAGCGAAATTGAATTGTATTCCGGAAGGGTTAGCTGGGAATAAATTCATTTCATGGCAAGGGAGAGAATTCCCCATTTATTTCTCATACATCAGTTGTTCTCCCTTGTGACGTATGTCAATCACAGAAGAGTCACAATGGAATCCGATAGCCACACGATCATTTGTTCGCGGGCAGGATTTGGCTAGATCTAAATGACTTCATTTCGTCTTGTACATTTATTTGTACTTTATCTGCCAGTAGAAGGATACGGCAGTTGTTTAGTCTGTAGGATGAATCAGACAGACGACCAGATAGTCGACGCAGATATCTGGATTACCACTAGAGAGGGCGAGGAACTCATCTGAGAGAGTGACGCCTTAGATATCTGAGCTACCAGCTAGAGATGACGAGAAAATTATCTCTGAGACAGACCATAGAAGTTTATCTGTAGCACTGCTAGCAAAATATGCCGCATGTTTAAAAAAAAAAAAGGTAAGGTAGAGGTAATCCTGTCATGTCTTAGAGGCACATAGGGATATGGTGTTAGAGCCCATATTTTCCACTTGACCACTAAAACAAGGACCCCAAGTGGTCTTCATGACAGTGGAGCCTGTTGAGACTCGGGTCCATCTCACATTAGCCACCGTAACCCACTCCACATCCGTAACGATGTCTGTGTTTTAAAATCATTAGAGCCATCGATTGCAGAGAATATTGGAAAGCTACCACTTAAAAAAGAAATACATTTTAAAAAAGCAGAACACAAATGACAGATCTGTCTGCTGATGTTGACTGGCAGGTTATGCAGTCCTCCCAGCTTCAGATTCTGATGTGGTGAGGTGGTGCGTGGTCATGTCTGACGGATCTCAGCTGGCTAAGACCCTCTCAGACATCCTCACTAGTGTTAACTAGAAGAAGGTTTAGCCTGTTTAATGTGACGGTTCTCAGTGAGATACATGTGACAGAGAATACTAACATATGGTCCGTATTTCCTAGTTATCAGATCCTCAGAAACAGGGCACGGCATTTTTGTACATCACCCTTTGTCATGGGTTTCCATGCATTATTCAGCAACAAGAAAATTTCCATCTATCTTACAGAGACATCACAGTCTTTATCTAACCTACGCTGACAACAGTCTCCATCTATCGTACAATGACAACACAGTCTTTCTCTAACCTACACTGACAACAGTCTCCATCTATCGTGCAATGACAACACAGTCTTTCTCTAACCTACACTGATAACAGTCTCCATCTATCGTACAATGACAACACAGTCTTTCTCTAACCTACACTGACAACAGTCTCCATCTATCGTACAATGACAACACAGTCTTTCTCTAACCTACACTGACAACAGTCTCCATCTATCGTACAATGACAACACAGTCTTTATCTAACCTACGCTGACAACAGTCTCCATCTATCGTACAATGACAACACAGTCTTTCTCTAACCTACACTGACAACAGTCTCCATCTATCGTACAATGACAACACAGTCTTTCTCTAACCTACACTGACAACAGTCTCCATCTATCGTACAATGACAACACAGTCTTTCTCTAACCTACACTGACAACAGTCTCCATCTATCGTACAATGACAACACAGTCTTTCTCTAACCTACACTGACAACAGTCTCCATCTATCGTACAATGACAACACAGTCTTTCTCTAACCTACACTGACAACAGTCTCCATCTATCGTACAATGACAACACAGTCTTTATCTAACCTACGCTGACAACAGTCTCCATCTATCGTACAATGACAACACAGTCTTTCTCTAACCTACACTGACAACAGTCTCCATCTATCGTACAATGACAACACAGTCTTTATCTAACCTACGCTGACAACAGTCTCCATCTATCGTACAATGACAACACAGTCTTTCTCTAACCTACACTGACAACAGTCTCCATCTATCGTACAATGACAACACAGTCTTTCTCTAACCTACGCTGACAACAGTCTCCATCTATCGTACAATGACAGCACAGTCTTTCTCTAACCTACACTGACAACAGTCTCCATCTATCGTACAATGACAACACAGTCTTTCTCTAACCTACACTGATAACAGTCTCCATCTATCGTACAATGACAACACAGTCTTTCTCTAACCTACACTGACAACAGTCTCCATCTATCGTACAATGACAACACAGTCTTTATCTAACCTACGCTGACAACAGTCTCCATCTATCGTACAATGACAACACAGTCTTTCTCTAACCTACACTGACAACAGTCTCCATCTATCGTACAATGACAACACAGTCTTTCTCTAACCTACGCTGACAACAGTCTCCATCTATCGTACAATGACAGCACAGTCTTTCTCTAACCTACACTGACAACAGTCTCCATCTATCGTACAATGACAACACAGTCTTTCTCTAACCTACACTGATAACAGTCTCCATCTATCGTACAATGACAACACAGTCTTTCTCTAACCTACACTGACAACATAATCTAGATCTATCGTACAATGACAACACAGTCTTTCTCTAACCTACACTGACAACAGTCTCCATCTATCGTACAATGACAACACAGTCTTTCTCTAACCTACACTGACAACATAATCTTCATCTATCGTACAATGACAGCAAAGTATCTTTTCATAGCACAATAACAACACATTCTCCCTACATACAGACAACCACAACAATATCCCTATATCGCACAATAATAGCACAATTTCCCTACACCACATAAATGACAATAAAATCTCCATACATCAAAAACAGGACAAAAATATCCCTACATCACAAACATGACAACAAAATAACCCTACATTACAAACATGACAACAAAATAACCCTACATTACAAACATGATAACAAAATAACCCTACATTATAAACGTGACAACAAAATGTCCCTTCATCACACGCATGAAATCAAAATGTCCCTTCATCACAAACATGACAACAAAATAACCCTACATCACAAACATAACAACAAAATGTCCCTGCATCACACAAATGACAACAGATTATATGCATATCACAAACATGACAGCAAAAATATCCCTACATCACAAACATGACAACAAAATAACCCTACATTACAAATGTGACAGCAAAATGTCCCTTCATCACAAACATGACAACAAAATATCCCAACATCACAAACATGACAGCAAAAACATCCCTTCATCACAAACATGACAGCAAAAATATCCCTACATCACAAACATAACAACAAAATGTCCCTGCATCACACAAATGACAACAGATTATATGCATATCATAAACATGACAGCAAAATCTCGCTACATCATACAAATGACACAAAATTATCACTAATTCAGACAAATGGCAACACATATTCTCTACATCACACAAATGACAACACACTCTCCCTACATCACACAAATGGCAAAAAAAACTTTTTACATCTTACAAATTTCAAACAATCTCCTTACAGCATATTAATGACAATACAATTTCTTTAGATCACACAAATGACCACACAATCTCCTTCCATCAATGAAATGACAACACATTCTATTTACATCATTCAAGTGGCAGTGCAATCTCCTTACATCAGTCAGATGACAACAGTCTCCTTATATCGCTCAGATGACAACACAGTCTCCTTATATCGCTCAGATGACAACACAGTCTCCTTACAACACTCGAACGACACCAAAATCTCATTTCATTGCATTAATGACAATTACATCACTTTATACGCGTATCACACAAATGACAAGACACTCCCCTTAAATCACTCAAATCACGGCACAGTCTACTTACATCACCAAACAGTCATCACAGAAATGACAACACAATCTCCCTACATAACAACACAGTCAAGTTACATCATACAAATAGCAATACAATCTCCCTACATATCTCAATAATAGCTGAGGTAAAGAAAGAGAACTCAGTTTCTTTATGCCGAATATTTCTCGCAATCACGATATGAAGGTCAAGGGTCGTACGCCATTTCTTCTGTGTATTGATATCTAGGATACAGACGCGAACCAGGAATTAGATGTGGCTGCTCTGTTGATTACAGGGGCGTAGATGCTATGTGGGAAGGTTTTATATGAGCATATTATGATGAGAAATATTATTTTAAAAGTATGATTTGCTAGGAACACCGAGCTCTTCCAGCTTAGACAGTATGAGGGAAGGGGGAGAGGACATATAACGCAGCCTGCCAAGAAGACTGTTTTTATTTTCACTCTGAAAACTAAAACACAAAAGAGGAAAAGAAGTCAGCAGAGCCCAGTAACACACAATAATTAGTGTATAAGTATACAACTATACACGGAGCCACTGCAGATAAAGATGTGATACCAAAATGTTTAAACTAGGAAAAAAAATAGGAACACAATTATTACGTAACGACAACAAAGTTGTGACGTTTCGGCGTGAGCCTTCATCAGACAAACACAAACAGGACGAAAATTCAGAGAGAGGAGACAAATTATAGATTCATATGAATCCTATGTTAAAGAAATAATTTTAAAAATGAACAAATTAATGAAAAATTGCGATGTATGGAAAACGTAGCTTCAGTCTTGGAAGAACACAAGTTGAAACTCGTATGCACACTTCCAATAACGAATTTGATATGCGACCGTTGCTCCTTTCAGAATGCGTAAGTTCACTACCATCATCTAATATCATCTACTATCTACTGTTATCACAAGTCTCTATTAAAATATTTTCTACACTCAACCATGCATATTTTTGCACCTTTCAGAACGTATGCATTTTGAACGTTGCAACGGTCATATATCAAATGTGTTATTGGAAATGTGCATACTAGTTTCAACTTGTGCTCTTCCAAGACTGAAGCTAAGTTTTCCATACATTGTAAACTTTTATTAATTTGTTCATTTTCATTTCTTTAACATAGGATTCATGTGAATCTATACTTTGTCTCTGATTCTTCGTCCTGTTTGTGTTTTTCTGATGAAGGCTAACGCCGAAACGTCACAACTTTGTTGTCGTTAAGTAATACAGCTGTTCTTACTTCTTTCCTACTTTATACATTTCAGTATAGCGCACTTCTCATCCGATTCGGGAATAGCATTGAATATAAAGAACTGAAGCTGACTGTTACTGGTACATGAAGCAACCAATCAGTTTCATGTTGAAGCAACTGATCAAATTCATATTGAAGCAACCAATCAACTTCATGTTGAAGCACCCAATCAACTTCATGTTTCTGTTCTCTTGTCAAACTCTGATTCATCTAAATATGGAGATATCGCCATGTGCTCCGTCTTCAGCACAAGTCCTTCATGTGTGTCCCGTGATTTTTCATCTTTGTTCTTTTTATTTTTCCACGAGGTCAGGCTTTGGTCCAAGTCTTTACGTGAACCATTAGCTTGCAGGATGTGTTCTGGAGGCTTCAGGTTGTGCCAGCATGTGTAAAGGTCGGGCTAACTCGGCCTTCAGTTTCTGGATGGCTTCTTGTCAGAAACAGCATGTCCAGAGCATGAATTTTATTATGTTTGTTTTATTTAGCTTTACAAAGGAATATTTAATGTCCTGGTAGAAACTGGTACATACAAATCTATCTTGAAAGCTTACATTTCCATATAAATTCATACTGTCATTGATTTAATTTAATTGTATTTATGTATTTGTTTCAGTGTAAGCCCCATTTTTCGATGTTTGAGAACATTCATTATCAGCTGCTTCATGTAGATCTTTCATGTAACTGCTTCACGTAACTCCTTCTTGCAACTGCTTTATGTAACTGAAGCTACACCATAATTTAGTTGCTTTTTATTCCTTTCTGTTTATTATGTTATCTCTGCTTTGTTTAAAGTTGTCCTTGAAATCTTCAGTTCCATAAACCTGTTCATCAAGATTCTGTCGAATGTTCCGCGTCTCTTTGACATTTTGTCTGGTATCTGAAATTATGTACGATTTTCACGACTTTCGTATAGCAGTCCTTTTTATTTGCTTAAAAGGAAGGAACTGTTCTCCGTTTATTAAATAGTCCCGTAGAACTGAACTCATCGGAAACTGTGTGATTAATATGTTTTGATTTTATGTCAGTTCTTTCTAGCAAGTTTACTAATTAACATCGGCATGTGAGTAACAAAGTCAGTCAACGATTTCAGTACAAAGACAAAACTGATAGTCAAATATACTATATAAATTGAAAGGATGGCTTTAAATCAGTGTTTCCCAGGCTTGTTTGGGGTGCCGTCCTCATTTCTCTTACGCCACATCCTCAACGCTTCCCCCCGCCCCCACTATGTACTACTCATAGAATGACCTTTTAAACTAGGATATGCATTACACAACTAAAAAGTTCAGCTAGCAAACCAAGTTATTTAACATTATGAATGAGTGTATTTATAACTCTCCTACTGCGTTATTTTCTCAACTTTTAACGTGATGAATGAGTTTTCGTGTGGGTCACAAGTTTCTTCAGGTTGAGAAGCCCTGGGAAAGGGGGGGGGGGAGGTATTACTGCCCCTAGTCTGCTGCTTTGTTTTCCACGAACGCCCCCCTCCACTACCCCCTCTTAATCCACTATACGCCTACTGCCCATTTTTCTTTCATCATCAATCCCCCCACCCCCACCCGGTCCTTCCCAACTCCCACGGGGTGGGGGGGGGGGGCGTGATTGCGCACTTTGGGAAATACTGCCCTATATCCTGACGTCACCAACAAACAATTTACAAATAGGGCTCTTGAGCAGCAAGAAATAGAAAGTTTAGTACAAACAAGACTAGAATATAACGAACTAAAGTTTAGTACAAACAAGACTAGAGTATAACGAAATAAAGTTTAGTACAAACAAGACTAGAGTATAACGAAATAAAGTTTAGTACAAACAAGACTAGAGTATAACGAAATAAAGTTTAGTACAAACAAGACTAGAGTATAACGAAATAAAGTTTAGTACAAACAAGACTTGAACAGCAATAAATATAAAGTTTAGTACAAACAAAACTCAGGCTGCAAGAAATATAAAGTTTAGTACAAACAAGACTCAGGCAGCAACAAATATAAAGTTTAGTACAAACAAGACTCAGGCAGCAACAAATATAAAGTTTAGTACAAACAAGACTCAGGCAGCAACAAATATAAAGTTTAGTACAAACAAGACTCAGGCAGCAACAAATATAAAGTTTAGTACAAACAAGACTCAGGCAGCAACAAATATAAAGTTTAGCACAAACAAGACTCAGGCAGCAACAAATATAAAGTTTAATACAAACAAGACTCGAGCAGCAACAAATATATTAGCACAACAAGACTCAGGCAGCAACAAATATAAAGTTTAGTACAAACAAGACTCAGGCAGCAACAAATATAAAGTTTAGGACAAAGAAGACCTGCTGAACCAGTGGACCGAGTTCCCAGATTCGTGGAGCTGCTGTCTTGTAGTTACCTAGTAAACTGTGATGTGTGTACACAGTGCCATAATGTAGATAATAATTACCTGCAATTCTAGTCACACCAGAATATAATGATGATGCATACATGAGCATCAGTACATAATGTATAAAAAATATTTATTTCCATGTCTCTACACAAGAGAGTCCATATATACTCGTGTGTATACATATATATATATATATATATATATATATATATATATATATATATATATATATATGAACGGTTTTTAAAAACCTATAGCCACATAATAGAGCAATATTATAACTGAGTCCCACACTAAAGTCAACAATAAGAAATAATATGACCTGATTGCGCACTCATATAAACAGTAGAAATAAAATATCAGACAAGAGAGATTATTCAGGAAAAGAAAGAGAGCACATGTCTGAATTACCTCCACTTGACCTTTATAACAAACTCATCAACAACTGATGAAAATCTTTTATCATAACATCTTATAACAACTGAAGATTGTGTGCAGCCATTGGCTAACTATGAATATGTTTTGATGTATGTTCAAACGTCTCTGAATATATTACAGTTGTGAAAACTATTGCACAACGCAGACAAACAGCAGAGTGGAGATTCACTGCAGCCAGCCTTTCGTGGGGAGGCGGTACTAGATGATGATGATGATGATGATGATGATGATGATGATGATGATGAAAATGAAAGGCAGGGGAAGTTAATGGACTGCAGCAACTTTTTTTTATGGGATGCGAGCACATGATGATGACGATGTGCTATTTCTGTGATATAATTATACGCTTGTGAAGTTATAATCTGTTAGTTCAGGCACCACCCAAAGTGTGCAACTTAATACTCCGTGGAGACATTCCGAACAACGCAAAAAGAAATAAAAACACGACGTGTTTTTACGAGTATATGGGTGCAAGAGTAAAACAAAGGAGAGAAATGGTGCAAGGAAATCGACGATAAATTTTTAAAGAAACAAATTTATTGATCAGTTTTGAGATTTTTGGGTAGTGGAATTTATTTATTTATTTGTATTTTAAACTGGCATAAAGCTAATTTGAAACAGAATTAGAATCCCCAACATCCTAGTCTGTGAATCTGCATTGCAACATGCTAACTCGCGTAAGAAGACAATCACAGGTTTGTGCAGCTGTACAGACAAGAGCAAACGATGCAATAACTTTCTCTGTTAGCCACAAAAAGAACTGTGCAAGCAATATAAGATTCAGCCTCGTTTAGGATTTGTGAATCATCACTGACGCCATTTGCAAAACTATATTACTCCGCCATGCGTTCAGGCCGCCACTGTATCCTTCCGCGCGGTAAACAGGTTCGTATCAAAGCTGGGGTCCCCGGGGGTGGGGGGGGGGGGGACAGCAGTGAAAGAAATTGGTAGGGGAAAGCTAAGTCAAACTGGCAAACATTTATCTATCTGGATCTATTGGGTAGAACTCGGTGACAGGAGCCACGCAGGCATGGGAAAGGGAGAACTGCCAACAAGAAAAGGAGAGGGGGAGATGAAGGAACTAGGGTGGAAAAAAAGGAGGGGGGAGGGAGGAGGGAAATGAGAGAGAAAGTGAAGTAAGGAAGCAAAGTTTACAGAGGAAGATTACTCTGTCTGGGCTTATAAAAATAAACTTGTTAGGGCTCTATGTGTAGGGGAGTTAACCTGTGAGGAAAACAGAGCCAAGGGGGACAAAACTTACCCAAGAAATCGAAAGTAACACAGAATTGAACTTAGCAACCAATAAACAAATGATGGACGAAGTTAAATTGAACAAAGATGTTTTGATAAGTAGAAGCACGTGAGTGAGAATTTATAAAGAAGAAATGTTATAAATCAACTGTCGTTTGCATACATTTGTGTACTAGTGTGGGAAGAATGAAAGATGGAGTGATGAAGGGTAGAATGTAAGACGGGCCTGCGTGTCGAATTCTTTACCCTTTAAAAGTAAAGATTATTCATTCATTCTAAAAACTTTATAAATTAAAAGATTGCTCATAAAATATTTCTGACAGAAGGCAGTGTATAGCATCCTAAACAAGACTGTGTATTAGGACCTCTGTTTGTCTAATTTGACAAGATTTTAGAACTAACATCACTTACTTAGAGGAAACACAAATTTTAGAGAACATAATGAAACAGTTCTTACGTTTCCCAGCTCTTCTGTCCTTTACTTATATCAGTCTGTCACATTTTGTGCGAAGAAATTAGATTACATTAAATTTAGCATTCAAAAGGATGTTTTTTGATATCGTCAAGTACGGGAGAGGTAAAAGAATGTAAAGAGTTTACTTTGAAAGGGATGACGATTTTAACTCTCGTATCCATCGGACATTCTGCCCTTGACCTCTCACCTTCATCAGAGCTTCATTGTCGCTTCTGCCGAGTTTACACGTGACCGGCATGAGTAAAACTGTTGAATGATAAAATATAATGTTCAACTTCTTATCCACACATTTATCTTTATAAATGGACTCAGTAGCCGGGACAGTGTTATTTTAGCACTCTTGCGCAATGATTTCTGCTAATCGCGTGCACACACTGACTGCACATTCATAAGTAAAGTCTGACATTTCATGAATAAACACTGACTGCAGTTCCTACGTAAACACTGACTACTTTACACGTTTTAAACTATGAGAGAATTACGTACATGTTGTAAGGATATATGATATATATATCATATATCATATATATATATATATATATATAGTCGATGTTATTATTATTGCGCAACCTGAGAGTTCGTTTATTGTGTCTAATGTTGAGAAAAGAAAGGCATCAGGGAGCTATGTACAAGCATCTAAAGGTCATGACCACGTTTGTGAAATGAAGCGTCTCTTTTTGAATGCTAGGAATTTTAGCAGCGTCAACGTTTCAGAAGACTAGAAACGGTATGTGGTTGTTCCGCTGTCCTTAACAGACAACGCAGATGAGTGAAGTACAGACTTAGTGCAGAGATGGATTATATAATAACATTCATTACAAATATAGAAACATCCACGACAAGTTCGGTGAAACGGAGAGAGATAGAAGTATTAAGAGAATTATATATATGAAAAGTTTAAATACAACGTTTGTGAGAGCACTACGCTTGGCAACTACCTACCTACTTTACAATCTCAGATTAGAGATGCCAGGTTGGCTTGTGGTAACCAGAGACTGGTGCAGAGGGGAAAAAAAAACTCCAGACACATTTGTCTCTGTCCCGTAAAGAGAAAACGTATTTTGGCCTACATCAGATATTCTACAAGACCTATTACTCAGAGTTTGGTCTCGGAGTTTGGTCCCAGAATTTGGTCTCAAAATTTGGTCTAACTGGCTACTACTGACTGGGACGCTAGTGTACTAGAGTTTAGTCATTTCAGATTCGGTTGCATTCACTCGTTCGCTGCCTCGCTAGAAAGTTCGATATTAATTTAGATTATGCTCCTATTTTTCTTGAAAGTATAAATGAAAGAGAAGAAAAGAGAAGAGAAAGTATTTATTTGAATGTATGTATGTATGTATGTATGTATGTATGTATGTATGTATGTATGTATGCATGTATGTATGTATGTATGTATGTATGTATGTATGAATGTGTGAAGTGCAGAAAATAGCATACTCGCCTTTAGTTGGCCATTCCATGATGGTCTTGAGACTTGGGGCCCAAGCTTTTTCTAATCCTCCTTCCCACCCACCCTCACCCCCCCCCCCCAAACTCGTTGCCTCAGAAACTGAAAACTTGTGGTCCTGGCACACCGATGTAATGATTACCTTGAATCTCAGGTATCATGTTGGTTTGGAAATGGATAAGAATTGGTTGGTTAAAGTCCAGGGCTGGAACCCAGGAAGCAAAATTGTCAGCAAAATCCACAACTGCTACACCGAGTTCTTACCACCGTGGATCTACTTAACTGGCAGGAAAACTGGATATAACAAAAACTTGTGGATATACTGAGTTCAACTGTAGAACACTTCTAGAATAGAAGAATTATGATTTTAACTAACTTACTAACTAAACTAACTGTACTAACTGACTGACTAATTGACTTACTGACTAACTAACTGACTAACTAACTAAACTAACTAACTAACTTACTAACCAACTGATTAACTAACTAACTACGAGGGGCGTTCAGATAGTAATGCACCACATTGTTTTTTTTCAGCTAATAATGAAAATAAAAGCATGGAATTTTGCACTTTATATATGGCATGTGCCGATTGTGTGAACCAAAATGCATCGCAGCCGGCCAAAGAATATGGTTGCCATAACAGTTGAAATGGAGAATGTTAGCAACTTTTGTAATATGCAGCGAACTGTGATAGAATTTCTCGGTGCAGAGAAGGAAACTGTTGTGAACATACACAAGCATCTATGTGATATGTATGGAAGTTTTGCAGTGGACAGGATTACAATCAGTCGCTGGGTTCATAGAATCAAAGATTCAGTACGTGGAGATAGGAGTTGCATGATCGACTGCACTATGGACGTCCTGCCACAGCCACCAAGGCAGAAATGTTTAAATGCACTGAGGGCATTATTCTTAGTGATATACTCAACAACTGGCCTTAAAGCTGTCAGTCAGCAATGGTAGTGCAAGTGCAGTTATAAAAGGTCTCAGATTTTCTAAGGTTTGCGCAAGGTGGGTTCCTCGAAGTCTCACAAATGAACATCGATTGCAAAAGAAAGCAATTTCTTCTGAGCTGTTGGAGCGCTGAAACCAGTGCTGAGGGAGAGAACTTTTTGGCTAAGATCGTAACAGGTGACGAAACCTGGGCACAACATTTTTAACCTGAGACAAAAAGACAATCAATGGTGTGCCATCATCTGCAATCACCATATTCAAGATAACTCCTTCAGTTGGAAAGGTCATGATCACCGTCTTTTGGGACACTGAAGGTGTGGTTCTTGTGGATGTTATGCCAAGAGGAGAGACAATCAATTCGCAAGCTTACATTAAGACGTTGAAAAAAACTCAATCAACGTTTTCACAGAGTTCGACCGCAATAGAATCCAGTAGACCTGACAAGTCTAGCAACACGGGAAGCAATCATCAAATTGGGTTAGACTGTACTACCCCATCCAGCCTACAGTCCTGCTTTGGCACCCTCTGATTTCCATCTGTTTGGTCCACTTATAAACGCACTCCGATGGATAAGATTTGAAGATGGCGAAGGAGTGATTCATGCAGCGAAGAAATGGCTACATAATCAAGAGAAAATCTGGTACGGGCTAGGAATACATGCACTTGTTTCGCGCTGGCGTAAAGCCGTACAAGTTGATGGGGATTATGTAGAATAATACCGATGTTTACACGACATATCCATGTATATTGTGTATAAATTTAATGCTTTTTTAATAAACAGCTCCTGAGAAAAACGATGTGGTGCGTTACTTTCTGAACGCCCGTCGTAACTAACTGACTAACAAACTAACTAATTAACTTACTAACTAAAGGACTGTCTGACTGACCAACTGAAGGAATGACTAATTAACAGACTAATTAACTAAGTAACTGAAGGACTAACTAACTAGCAAACAAACAAAGTAACTAAATGTCGGAGTAAATGAATAACTGATTAACTAGACAACCAACTATCTGAAGAATTAACTAACTATCTAACTAACTGATTGAAAAACTATCTAATTAATTGAAGAACTAACTAAGTAAGTAACTAGCTCCAGCAAAATAATTATGCACCAACACAATAAGTACAGAACAAATATGGAAACGAATTAACGAAGCAAGAAAAACCAAATAAACCTACAAGTAACAAACGAGGAAATCAACTAACTGGCCACAGGAATTAACTTCTGAAATCCAATAAACTGACACGTTTAATTATTTTTCTTTAGAATCTCAACATAAATAAAACGTCGCCTAACGTTTCTATATTTGAGTAAGTTTATAGAAGAAACTTTGCAACTTTGTAATAAGTTCTGTTATATGACCAGTATTATCTCAATGTGTACAGAACTTCATTGGACCAGTGTTTCAGTCGCTCAAGGGGATTTATATCGGTCACTATTTTTGTTTCAGAAAATCATAGGAAATTAAAGATTAAAAAATATTTTCCGGGTTATGGGAAAACTTTAATGTAAAGCAAAGAGAGTTTTTAGTTTGCAAAGATCATGAATAAGTGTTTTATGTGAGTTCTTCTCACTGATGTTGCTTCACTCGCATCTTTAGACATGTTAAAACGGTTCCTTGAATTGTTGCCATCTAAGTGGGACGTTATGCAACATCTGTGAGTGATACTGGCTGTCCTTATACGTGAAAGATGCCCTACAGTTGTACATCTTAGTCAGTCAGTCATGTACATGTCCCTTGGGGAGCTTTGCCTCCATAACAGCTCTCCTGCAGGCCTCTCAGCTGTAAGCAAGATGCCCTGCTGCTGATGTACATCTTAGTCTCCGCTTCAGATATGGGCAGTGGATTTATTTTAACGTATTAATGTCATTTTATGGTTTATTTTTGTGAGTAAGACAGAGTTCATTTGTATTTAATTTCTTCACTTAGTTTTGTGAATCAGATTTGACTTCTTGGAACTTCGTGTGGCTGGAGAAATGAAGTGTATAAACCATCTTCTATGCGTAAATTGTGATCTTGGTAATGTATTACTGTCTGATCTTGGTACTGTATTACTGTCTGATCTTGGTACTGTATTACTGTCTGATCTTGGTACCGTATTACTGACTTATCTGTGTACTGTATTACTGTCTTATCTTACTATTGTATTACTGTCTTATCTTGGTACCGTATTACTGTCTTATCTTGGTACTGTATTACTGTCTGATCTTGGTACTGTATTACTGTCTTATCTTGGTACTGTATTACTGTCTTGTCTTGGTACTGTATTACTGTCTTATCTTGGTACTGTATTACTGTCTTATCTTGGTACTGTATTACTGTCTTATCTTGGTACTGTATTACTGTCTTATCTTAGTATTGTATTATTGTCTTTTCTTGGTACTGTATTACTGTCTTATCTTGGTACTGTATTACTGTCTTATCTTGCTTCATTGACTTTTAATTCCTTCTTTTCAGTTGAAAACATTTTTGCAAAGGTTTGGTGTCTAATTTATGCTTTCAGTTAGCGATGCGCACGCACTATGCTAGATTAGATTTTAAACAAACTTAAAAATAAAATACCACCTGATGTCCTGAGAAAAATCACACACAAAGACAGAAAAGCTTCACAGGACATTGTGAGGTAATTGTAGCAATTTTTACTGTGTATCACATCTTTTGATCTCATTGTTTTCTTCAGACAGGCTTTTTTCGTTTTTTGTTTTTTTGTTCACTTATCACTCTGAATCAGATATATTCCTTATGAAACTTCATATCAGTGAAAAAAAACTGAGTGCTTTAAACAAATAAAATGTCTTCATGTATCACATATGCATAAGTCTCCAGTGTTAGAGAAACAAAACAAAAACCAAAAAAAAAAACAATTCCACACTGTTTACTTAGCTACACACAGACCACAGACTGGATTAGAATGTTTCCAAGTTTCTGAAATGCAGAATAGGGCTTAAAAATTATACTCGGCATCAAGTGAAATCGGCATCAAAGAAATGGAGAGATACCATCTAGACATACTGGGCATCAGCGAAATGCGATGGCCAGAAGCAGGCAAAAGATCGGCGGAAAACGGTAAGTTAATAATACATTCAGGCAGAAATGATGGTAAATTCCGAGACGGAGTGGGCATTATTATGTCAAATGTAGCTGCAAAGAGCCTTGTAGAATGGGAACCGGTGAACAGTCGTATAATAAGAGCACGATACAACCTACGACACGGAAGAATGACAATAATACAGTGTTATGCACCCACGAATGATGCAGATGATGATGTGAAAGACGACTTCTATCACCAACTACAACAAATCATCAACAAAGTCCCTAAACACGACATCCTAATTGCTATGGGGGACTTCAACGCTAAGGTAGGAAAGGATAATACCGACGTTGAAAAAGTGATGGGGAAAGAAGGAATTGACATGGTTAATCAGAATGGAGAAAGATTAATTGAAGTATGTCTAACAGAGGGCATGGTCATTGGAGGCACAATATTCCCACACAAAGAGATACATAAAATAACGGGGATATCTCCAGATGATAGAACTAGAAACCAGATAGACCATTTTTGTATTAGAAAGCAATACAGAACATCTCTCATGGATGTAAGGGCTTATAGGGGTGCAGATGTCAACAGTGATCACAACCTGTGCATAGGGAAAATAAAACTAAAATTGAAAGATCAACACAAGAAATCAGTACACAGAAAGATAAACAGCCACAGCCTATAAGAAGAAAATACTAACATTAATTTCAATCAGGAACTTGCCAATCATTCCAAAACACCCAGTGAAGTTGAGGAGATAGGTATAGATGAGTTATGGAATTCTTACAGCACAGCCATAATCACAGCAGCAAAAGTAAGCGCTGGATTAGAAAAACCAAATAGAAAAGCATGGATATCAGATAAAACATGGAAGTATATACATGAAAGACGAGCAGTCAAATTAGACATGTTGAATGCAAAAGCAGATCATGAAAGAGATTCGGCAAAAGCAAAATACAAAGACATAGACAAGAAAGTAAAAAGTTCAGCTAGAAGGGATAAAAGAGAATACATAGACAATATGGCGAAAGAAGCAGAAAAAGCAGCAAAAACAGGAGACAGCAAAACTTTATATAACATACAAAAGAGGCTAACAGGTACTATTACATCTAAAGAAAGACCAATCCTTAGCAAAACTGGAACACTATTAACATCAAATAAAGACCAAAAGCAAAGATGGGCTGAACACTTCCAAGAAATACTCAATCGACCACACCCAAAAGAATTGTTAAACCTTGAAACTGACTTACCAGCCCCACAACTAAATGTCAACCTAGATGAAATTAAATTGCATGAAATTGAAACAGCAGTGAATTTAATGGCTAACAACAAAGTTGCAGGTGAAGGTGAAATAACAGCCGAGATGCTAAAAGCTATCAATAGTGACAACATGAGACAACTACAGAGAATGTTTAATAAGATTTGGAAAGAAGAAAAGGTCCCTTCTAATTGGAAGAAAGGAATAATTGTTAAAATACCAAAAAAAGGGCAACCTTAGTGACTGTAACAACTGGAGAGGAGTAACCTTAATATCAGTTGTGTCAAAAGTATTTTGCAAGGTCATTTTGAATAGACTCAAAGATATAGTGGATACTGCAATGAGAGAAGAACAAGCAGGATTTAGAAAAGGGAGAAGCTGTCTCGACCAGATCTTTACTCTCAGAATAATACTTGAAGAACATATTGAAAAGCAGAAACCATTAATACTGAACTTCATAGATTTTAAAAAGGCATTTGATAGCATACACAGAGATTCATTATGGAGAATTTTATGTCTATATGGAATACCATCTAAAATTGTCAACATCATTAAGGACTTACACAATGGGTATGGTTGTGCAGTCAAGACAGAAGAAAGGATGAGTGAATGGTTCCAGATTGAAACAGGCGTGAACCAAGGATGTATACTGTCTCCTTTACTTTTTGGGATTACAGTAGACTTCATAATGAAAAAATGCTGCACAGGTAACACAGGTATTGACTGGGTACATGGGACCCAACTAGATGATCTTGATTTTGCTGATGACATAACTCTTATCAGTAATAATGTGAATTCCATGCAAGAAAAAACAGATAGCCTGTCTTCACTGGCTAGCAAAATAGGACTTGAAATTAACAAGGACAAAACAAAAATAATGAAAATTCCCATTAATCAAAATGGAAAAATACACATAGAAGGGACAGATATTGAAGAAGTCAATCAATTTGCATACCTTGGCAGCTACATAGACCAGGATGGTGACACTAGAAAGGAAGTTAGGATCAGAATTGCAAAAGCAGCATCAATCTTCAAGAATCTTGAGAACATATGGAATTCAAAAGTTATAAGCACAAAAACCAAGTTAAGACTATTCAATTCAAATGTAATATCCACCCTCATTTATGCATGCGAAAGCTGGAAAACAACTAAAGAAACAGAAAAGAAATTAGACTCTTTTGAAAACAAATGCCTAAGGAAAATACTCGGCATCAAGTGGAATGAATTCAAGAACAATGCAGAGATAAGACAGATGACTGAACAACAACCAGTCTCATGGGTGATGAGGAAAAGGAGATGGACATATGCTGGTCACTAGATAAGAAGAAATGATCAGAGAATCCCAAAACAAGCTATCAAGTGGAACACAACAGGCCGAAGAAAAAGAGGCAGACCGCGTGAAACTCTGAAGAGGACATTATTAAGAGAGGCCAAGTTAACAGGCATAAAATCATTTGATGAAGTTGAAAGACTCGCCGAAGACAGGAAAAATTGGCAAACTACTTTGCGAGCCCTATGTGACGTTTAACGGCACAGGAAGGATATAAGATATAAGATGTAAGATATAAGATCAAGTGGAACGAATTCAAGAACACTACAGAGATACGATAGATGACTGAACAACATGGGTGATCAGGAAAAGGAGATAGACATATGTTGGTCACGTGATGAGAAGAAACGCTCAAAGAATCCCAAAACAAGCTATGAAGTGGAACAAACAGGCCGAAGAAAAAGAGGCAGACCGCGTGAAACTCTAAAGAGGACATTGTTAAGAGAGGCCAAATTAATAGGTATGATGAGGTTCAAAAGCTCGCCGAGGACAAGAAAAATTGGCGAACTACCTTGCGAGCTCTATGTGACGTTTAACGGTACGGGAAGGATATAAGATATAAGATAAGACCAAAATTATTATTGCATGAAACAAGAACGAAACTATCGAGACAAAGACTTGAATATCTGCTGCATTCAAGGGAAAGTCACACACAAACAAACATACTTGGCAGAACATTGTAAGGCAAGTGTCAGTTCTTCGCCTTTCATTTTTATGTTAACTGGATTTCTATGTTTGAATTTAATTTGTTTATATGTTGTTTATATGTTGTTAAACGCATATGCTTTCTTCATATTTCCAGTTTTCCTGACAAATAACTCCAAACTGCTTTGGTACACGTATACAAAAGATTGGATGAACTGAAAAATCTTAACTTGGTTATTCATAATCTTAATATGACTGCAGTGAGAAAATAAATACGAAATAAGAAAAGTATGTGAAGGTATCGGCGCCTGATTAAGAAAAATGTTCAAAGTCTATTCTTTCACAGTTATGTAAGGTAGTCAACAGGAATCATTAAGTAAATGTAGTCAAAAAGAAGCATTAAGTAAACAGCGAACTATTACGTGAAGTAGTCAACAGGAAGCATTGAGTAAAAAGGACAGTTTTATATGAAATATTCAACAGGAAACACTGAGTAAAAAGAACAGTTTTATATGAAATATTCAACAGGAAACATTGAGTAAAAAGAACAGTTTTATATGAAATATTCAACAGGAAACATTGAGTAAAAATAACAGTTTTATATGAAATATTCAACAGGAAACATTGAGTAAAAATAACAGTTCTATATGAAATATTCAACAGGAAACACTGAGTAAAAAGAACAGTTTTATATGAAATATTCAACAGGAAACATTGAGTAAAAATAACAGTTCTATATGAAATATTCAACAGGAAACACTGAGTAAAAAGAACAGTTTTATATGAAATATTCAACAGGAAACATTGAGTAAAAATAACAGTTTTATATGAAATATTCAACAGGAAACATTGAGTAAAAATAACAGTTCTATATGAAATATTCAACAGGAAACATTGAGTAAAAATAACAGTTTTATATGAAATATTCAATAGGAAGTATTAAGTAAATAGAACAGTATTATGCCAGGTACTGACACTTGATTATAAAAGGGCTTAATGCCCCTGTTGTACGCAGAAAAGTGTCTTCTGATACGACATGAAAGTTAAGATTCGGGACCAGAGGCACACATTTACACGGACTAACTCTGCAGCCCATGTACCTGTTTTAATTCATGAGCTCTCATTACATCCCAGACGTGAACTACATTGTCAGGAAATAATACTGTCAATCAAATATTTCTTTATTATCATGGCTGGACTGCTTATTTTTATTTGCATTTAATCTGTTAATCTTTGGGCTGATGATGTTTCTTACATAATGGCAGGGTTTTCCTTGCACTCTGTTTCCCGAGGTAGCGCCGGACATACTTTATATGTTTGTGGCTGTGTGTTCTTCCATGCAACAAGTAATAATAATACACAACCAGGACATAACGGAATCCTGGGATTATGATCTCGATCCGCATGACCGATCACGATAGATGACCTATAAAATGACCTGAAGAAGACGAAATCGAAGAGTGGCGTTAAAGAAAATTAACAAAAGTCCAAGAACGACAACCGGAATTTCATCTGACGCCTTGCTCCCAGTTCGATCCATCTCCCCGCCCAGCTTCTGCCGCTCCCACCCCCCTCCCCTCTCCTGTATTTACAAAAGCAACGTCTTGCACTGCTAACAAATAGGCAATACATTCAAGTGTCCTTTCTCTGGCCACGTAGAATCAATGTTTGCTTCTTACCCATAGCATCACCGACCATTACCCCGCGGGACCATCCTACGAAATGGATGCGGCATATCTTGGAATTGTTTCAGATCTGTAAAATAAAATATCCAATTTACCCTCTCGAAATATTAGATTCAACGTCAGGATATTTTCTCTAGCAAGAAAGTTTGCGGGTGCTGAAAGAAGGTTTGCTTACATGTGCTGAAAGAAGGTTTGCTTGCAGGTGCTGAAAGGTTTGCTTGCATTTGCTGAAAGAAAGTTTGCTTACAGGCGTTGGAAGAAGCTTTGTTTACAGGTGCTAAAAAAAGGTTTGTCACAGGTGCTGACGAAGCAGAACTAGCAAAGTCTGTCTCTAACACATGGGCGAGAAGTCTGGCGATCAATCGCCATTCGTGAAGAAGTGGTCATAGAAGTGTCGTGAATAAGTTATATATAATTCTCTTTTTAAAGGAGAGTGAAGTTTGAAATATTTCGCTTGTTTTTAGTTTGATGAACTAGTCTTCCATAATGCGGTTAATTTCACTTTCCATTAGCAACTCTGTGAGACGAAGGGTACCTAGATTTGCCCATCTTTGATCTCACATCTCCGAGTCTGTTCTAGTTATATTTTTCTCTGCACACACAGAACATCCTCAGATAAAGCTTGCAAATAAATGGAAGCTAAAAATTGGAAACATTGAGACTTAGACATGATGAAAACAGGGTGAGATACAGAAAAACATGGAGCAGGGTGAGATACAGAAAAACATGGAGCAGGGTGAGATACAGAAAAACATGGAGCAGGGTGAGATACAGAAAAACATGGAGCAGGGTGAGATACAGAAAAACATCGAGCAGGGTTAGATACAGAAAAACATGGAGCAGGGTTAAATACAGAAAACACAAAATGTGGGCTATAGATGAATGAGATGAACAAAAACATGATGGAGAAATGTGGAAAGCTTCACATTTGCCACGTCATTGAGAGAGAAAGAAACGCCAACAGACTCTTGCTAAGAAACAAATATGATTATCACACGGGACAGAAGAACCGTCCATCCACGAAAGAACAGCACATTACAAATTTAACTACAAATCTTCTTCCTGAAATAGATACTCATATAACTGTGTGCTTCATGCAGCAACCTCATTCTGCTGATACCTGGCAAAAGAAAAAAAAAAGAGCGAGCGACACGATGTATGGATTATTCTCTTAGAAATGAATTTGTGTCTAAATTGGGCCGGGGGGAGGTACGGTATTAAATATACGGGTTGGATTATAATTTTTTAAAATTTTATTGATAACTTCGCCTAAATATCGCTGGGTGTAATGAATCACATAAGTGTTCTATTTATACCAGTACTTTCAGTGTTGCTATAGACTAATAATCAGTGGTCATATCTTTAGTATAATTGCCTATTAAAATTCATTCCAGGCACGCCAGCGTATTTTCATTTTTTTTCTACATTTTTGCTCGATAAAATTGGTAAAAACGTCCGTTGACTCTTGACGCATTTTACGTTAGGTGGCGCTGTTCTAATAGTGGACGTACCAAAAGTAAACTGAACGCGCAGGAGTTTTTTTCCAAGCGTGTTCGGTTCTCAAGACGATTCGCTTACATCCCTTTGCGCATGTAATCTCGTTTACAGCTATACTTGCTGCACGTCCGGATACGAGTCAGAAATTAAACTGCCCCTCTCCATCGAGTCTAGTTGAGTAGGATTAAAAGTTCCGCGGGTGTCTCTCTTGGCCCTGGATTAGCATACGAGATTGGACCCGTGGCGGACAGGATTTGTTTGAAGTGTTGTTTGATGAAGTGATTTATGTAATCGGTGTTTAAGATTTTTAGTTTGTGGTGTAAATTTGATAAAATTACACATTTTGATCTTTTTATTTGATACATTTACATAACTGTTGCCGATTTGAGGTGCTAACAATTTATATTTGAATGTGTAATGTGATGAGCAAGTATGTCTTAGTTATTAAACAAATGATTTTTAAAAGGAACTAAATTAAACATTACATTTTTTTTATGTTAAAAAAGAACAAGAAAACTTGAAATTAATTATGTGTGAATATATCTTCCTGAAAACTTTATTCTCGTGATATCTGAAGTTTAAAACTGTCAGGAAAATCGTGTAACATGTTCCACTGTTTATTTCAATTTTTTAAAGTGTATACATATAAACTGGCGAACTACTTTGCGAGCCTTATGTGACGTTTAACGGCACGGGAAGGATATAAGATAAGATAAGATACATATATAATACTGTGTATAGAATATTCTAGTGCATTTATATAATATTTTTGTCAGGTTTGTTATTCAAATACTGTATTGTAAAGTAATGCAGCTTTAAACTTTCCAAGAAAATGAACATTAGTAATTTGTTTCAAATTGCGTGCACAATCCTGTTTTGCTTGTCTATAACCCCAAAGTGGCAAATCACGACGGTAAATGCAAATGCAAATTATGCTCTTCTGTCTTTGTTGGCCTCCTCAGTCTGCTAGTTATCCTCACAGGTTAATTGATCTTCCACTTCATCCCGTCACGGGGAAACACTCCAGATTTATCTTTTTACCTTGTTCATGTTATCCAACTTCTGATTCTTTCTGAATAAATTATCTTTATTTTCATCGATTGTCCTACAACTTGTTCCCTGCGGCTGGCGTCCGGGATGGTCACGTGGTACGGTGGTTGGCTGCAGTATCGACCATGAAGTCACGTAGCGGAGCTTGTTGCTCAGCAGGCTCCACTATCCTCAAAGGCCAGACTGAAGGTGAACCACGAAGAGGAAAGATAGAGTCTTGGCTAACTCTGGGGCCTCTTAGCCAGTGGTTCTCAACCTAGGGTCCATGAACCACCAAGGAATCCATGAACTACCAGAAAGGTCCACAGAAGGATTTTAAGGGTCCTGAGACCAGAACATGAATTGTTTGATTTAAAGAAAAGTCATCCGTGTTCTATTTATTATTTTATTATTAGTGAGATGTCCACAGCGGTTTTCATGCCTCATAGGGGGGCCCCTGGGCAAAGGAGATTAAGAACCACTGCTCTAACCTGATCACTGAGGCATCTTTCTAGTATAAGGGCTCTTGTTTATGGTTTGTAGTCTGGCTCATCATCATCATTTCACTCCGGGCAAGTCCATGGTGTCAGACCTCACCTTACCCCCCCCCCCCCCCCGCCTCCTCCCAACATATCCATCAGTGTTTTACGGCTGGTACTCCCGTCCTTTGTTGGTTGACAGGTCCTGTTTTACGTCCAGGTAACCATCACCTTCCTGGTCGTGCTTAACCATAGATACACCATACCACCTGGAGGTAGGAGAACTAAGGATATCCATACCACTTGGAGGTAGGAGAACTAAGGATATCCATAAAACTTGGAGGTAGGAGAACTAAGGATATCCATACCACTTGGAGGTAAGAGAACTAAGGATATCCATACCACTTGGAGATAGGAGAACTAAGGATATCCATACCACTTTGAAGTAGGAGAACTAAGGATATCCATACCACTTTGAAGTAGGAGAACTAAGGATATCCATACCACTTGGAGGTAGGAGAACTAAGGATATCCATACCACTTTGAAGTAGGAGAACTAAGGATATCCATACCACTTGGAGGTAGGAGAACTAAGGATATCCATACCACTTTGAAGTAGGAGAACTAAGGATATCCATAAAACTTGGAGGTAGGAGAACTAAGGATATCCATACCACTTGGAGGTAAGAGAACTAAGGATATCCATACCACTTGGATATAGGAGAACTAAGGATATCCATACCACTTTGAAGTAGGAGAACTAAGGATATCTATACCACTTTGAAGTAGGAGAACTAAGTATATCCATACCACTTGGAGGTAGGAGAACTAAGGATATCCATACCACTTGGAGGTAGGAGAACCAAATGATGGGGATATGGTGCCCGATCTCTGAATAATTTTTTTTAGAAAATTGTTGTTAGTTTACAATGTCCTTTCATATATTATGTTACTTGCTGTTCTGTTACAGCTGTTACAAGTGTAAAGTAAATCCAAGACATTGCCATTCTGTACAAGAAATATTGATAACAGAACCTATGATGATGATGATGGTGATGATGATGATGATGATGATTTAGCCAGACTGACGAAAAAGCTGGGAGATTGTATAGGACACAGCAGTGGGAGGCGGGTCTCTAATAGTTCAGAGGTTAATTTATCAGTGGCATTCTCTTACTTTTCTCAAGATTATCGTATAATCTTTCCTTATAAGGAGTAAAAGTAGAAAGAGGAGTAAAGGTAGAAAAAGGAGTAGAGGTAGAAAGAGGAGTAAAGGTAGAAAGAGAAGTAAAGGTAGAAAGAGGAGTAGAGATAGAAAGAGGAGTGCAAGTAGAAAGTGGAGTAGAGATGGAAAGAGGAGTAAAGATAGAAAGAGGAGCAGAGGAAGAAAGAGGAGTAGAGGTAGAAGGAGGAGTAGAGATAGAAAGCGAAGCAAAGGCAGAAAGAGGAGTAGAGATAGAAAGAGGAGTAAAGGTAGGAAAGAGGAGTAAAGACGGGAAAAGGAGTAAAGGCAGAAAAAGGAGTAAAGATACAAGGAGGAGCAAAGTTCTGTTTTACAAAAGATGGAATGATTAAGGAAAGAGGAGAAATAAAAATAGCAGAATAACAGAAAGGAAAGACAACTCGAACAGCCTAGTGATAGGAACTAAACGCCTTTATCACGAGCAACTGAGAGGAGAACGCAACAAATAAATGTTGGAAACAGTTGTTACAAGATATCAGATCCATGTTGCATTTCCGTTCCTGTTAGATAAGATTGCTATTTTTTCCCCTAAATTTATCGGCTGTATTGTTCTCTACTGTCCTTGATGAAGACAGCACTGTCGAAATATTGGACTGTTGTTTTTTTTTCTTCTTTTTATTTGGGCGTGTCTTTCTGTTGTCTTCTGTTGGCGCTTCTTCTCTTTTGTTTTGACTATTTCTATTTTCTGCTGGTGGGAACATACCTGTCTACTTTGTTCTAGCTCACAAATAACAGTTATCATCACACTCATCTTTCACGCTATCAGAATAAAGTAACATTCATCCTACTACATTCGTCCTACTACATTCATCCTACTACATTCATCCTACTACATTCGTCCTACTACATTCATCCTACTACATTCATCCTACTACATTCATCCTACTACATTCGTCCTACTACATTCATCCTACTACATTCATCCTACTATATTCGTCCTACTACATTCATCCTACTATATTCGTCCTACTACATTCATCCTACTACATTCATCCTACTATATTCGTCCTACTACATTCATCCTACTATATTCGTCCTACTACATTCATCCTACTATATTCGTCCTACTACATTCATCCTACTACATTCGTCCTACTATATTCGTCCTACTACATTCATCCTACTATATTCGTCCTACTACATTCATCCTACTATATTCATCCTACTATATTCATCCTACTACATTCATCCTACTATATTCGTCCTACTACATTCATCCTACTACATTCATCCTACTACATTCATCCTACTATATTCGTCCTACTACATTCATCCTACTACATTCATCCTACTACATTCATCCTACTACATTCACCCTACTACATTCGTCCTACTACATTCATCCTACTACATTCATCCTACTACATTCATCCTACTATATTCGTCCTACTACATTCATCCTACTATATTCGTCCTACTATATTCGTCCTACTACATTCATCCTACTATATTCATCCTACTACATTCGTCCTACTACATTCATCCTACTATATTCGTCCTACTACATTCATCCTACTACATTCATCCTACTATATTCGTCCTACTACATTCATCCTACTATATTCGTCCTACTATATTCATCCTACTACATTCATCCTACTACATTCATCCTACTATATTCGTCCTACTATATTCGTCCTACTGGATTTTTCCCCTTGTTTCGTTGATACCGCTGTGGTTTTGTAGTCGGTGTATTCGTCTCCGACCAGAAGGTCCCTGGTTCGATTTCGCACTCGGACGCAGTTTTCTCAGTACAGACTGCCACCTGGGTTAGCCCGGCCTCAGAAAAGTTGGTACCTGGGGTACCTGAGCTGACATCCCTACCTATAATGCTGTAGTGGCCTAGAAATATGAACACTTACCCCCTCTCCACCCCCCCCCCTGCTCCAGCGGCGCGTAATCCCATGGGACTTTTTTTCTATATTTTGTTCTTTGCGATTGAGCAGCACAGAAAGAGCATGCAATACGGGACTCACGTTTTGTGAAGCGTTTCACGTGCGTACAGATACTTTGCTTTATGAAAACATTTAACTTACAGACAAGACAAAAGATACAAGAGCAGTGGTAATATGAATGGCTTAGTCAGCACACTACATTTCTTTCTCTTCTTCCTACTTTCATTGACAATGTTATCTTTATTTCAGTCAAGTCTTCCCCAACACAATAATGTTCCTCTTCACGTCATTCTCATTCACTGTTTGATTGTTTCGCTGTCATCATTATTTTAATCGTTATCATCAGTCATCTTACAGTTTTATTCATAGTATCGTCATACCTAAAATCAAATATTCTCTTCTTTTTTTTTTACTTCTTTAACCTTTACAATTCTGGTGCAGTTTTATGCGTGACACCAATAGTGATCTGTCCGTTAGCCTGATGGTTTTTGTATGTCAGATAATTGTTGATTTCCCTACATCATATGGCTGTTTTTCTTTCTACATCAGATGATTGTTGGCCTCTTTAAATCGGATAACTGTTGGTCTCCACATATCACATAATTGTTGGTCTCCCTACACCAGATAAGCACTGGTCTTCTACGTCAAATGATTGTTGGTCTCACAAAATTAGATGTTTGTTCGTCTTCCTACATCAGATGATTGTTGGTCTCACTAAATTTGATGTTTGTTCGTCTTCCTACATCAGATGATTGTTGGTCTCACTAAATTTGATGTTTGTTCCTCTCCCTACATCAGATGATTATTGGTCTCACTAAATTTGATGTTTGTTCGTCTTCCTACATCAGATGAATGTTGGTTTCCTTACATCGGGCGATCGTAAGTTGGATACATCATACTGATGTTGTCTTTCTACACTAAACAGTTGTTGCGCTGTGAGTAGTGATTGGCTCTCCATATTAGATGGTGGCTTCTTGCATGTTAGGTGGTTGCCTCTTATGACTGCATGCTTTATGTTTGGAAGATGATACCTCTGCGCCAAGTACTATCACTGCCTGAACTACATCACTGGTCTGTCTACGTTGGATACTTGTTTTCTCTGTGTCATGTGGTTGTCTGTTAGATATCAAATGGCAGCTTCCCTCTTATTAGATGGTTGCTATCTTACTACACTGGATAGATGTCCCACAGAGGATGGTTTTCTCGTCTCTAATTCTCGTAAAAGCACAAACACAAACATATATATATATATGTATATATATATATATATTGACAGGATGGTATATACATATATACATATCCTCTAATTATATGTACATTATCTTTTTCTAAAATTATTATATTTTATGTGGCCTGTTTCTCTTCTTCTTCTATCAGTTTCTCTAGTAAAGTTCTATTCTGATGTTGTAGTAGGATGGTGCCATTAAACGCCACATAGGGCTCGCACGATAGTTCGGCAAGTTTTCCTGTTTCGGCGAGCTTTTCAGCATCATCAAGGGATTTTATGCCTACTTATTTGGCCTCTCTTAACAATGTCCTCTTTAGAGTTTCACGTGGTCTGCCTCTTTTTCTTCAGCCTGTTGTGTTCCACTTGATAGCTTGTTTCGGGATTCTCTGACTGTTTCTTCTCATCACGTGACCGACATTTGTCCATCTCCTTTTACTGATCACCCATGAGACAGGTTGTTGTTTGCTCATCTGCCTTGTCTCTGCATTGTTCTTGAATTCGTTCCACTTTATACCGAGTATTTTCATTATGTCTTTCTTTTCGAAAGAGTCTAGTTTGCTGTGCATGTCTTTAGTTGTTTTCCAGCTTTCATATGCATAACTGTAGGTGATATTACATTTGAACTGAATAATCTTACCTTCGTTTTTGTGCTTATAATTTTTGAGTGAAATATGTTCTCAAGATTCTTGCTTTTGCAATTCTAATACTAACTTCCTTTCTGGTGTCACCATCCTGGTCTATGTAGCTGCCGAGGTATGCAGATTGGTGTACATCTTCAACAGCTGTTCTTTGTACTTATATATTTTCCTCTTGATTAATGGGAAATATCATTAGATTTTTGTTTTATCCTTGTTAATCTCAAGTCCTATTTTGCTAGCCAGTGAAGACAGGGTATCTGTTTTTTCTTACATCGATTTCACATTGTCACTGATAAAAGTTATGTCATCTGCAAAACCAAGATCGTCTAGCTTGGTCCCATGTACCCAGTCAATACCTGTTTTACCTGTGCAGCATGTTTTCATTATAAAGCCTACGGCAGTTCCAAGAAGCAAGGGAGATAATATATATCCTTGATTCACGCCTGTATCAATCTGAAACCATTCACTCATTCCTTCTTCTGTGTTGACTGCACAAACATATTCATTGTAGAGGTCTCTAATGATGTTGACAGTTTTGGATGATATTCCATATATTCTTAAAATTCTCCGCAATGAAAATCTGTGTATGCTATCAAATGCCTTTTTAAAATCTATGAAGTTCAGGATTAATGGTTTTTGCTTTTCAATATGTTCTTCAAGTATAATTCTTAGAGTAAATATCTAATCGAGACAGCTTCTCTCTTTTCGAAATCCTGCTTGTTCTTCTCTCATTGCAGCATCCACTATATCTTTAAGTCTATTCAGAATGACTTTGCAAAATACTTTTAACACAACTGATGGAAAGGTTACTCCTCTCTAGTTATTGCAATCGCTAAGGTTGCCTTTTTTGGGGAGTGGGGTGGGTGGGGGTATTTTAACAGTGATCCCTTTTTTCCATTTAGAAGGGACCTTTTCTTCTTTCCAAACTTTATTAAACACTCACTGTATATATATATATATATACACACATACACATATCCTCTAATTATACCTACAGTATGTTTAGTTAGATCGTTTTCTTTTATTATATTTTATGTGGCCTGTTTCTCTTTTTTATCTATTAGTTTCTCTCGTAAAGTTCTGTTCAGTCCTTTTGTCACCTCTCTTTGCGCATAAAGGTATGAGAATTCTCTCACCCAGTCTCTCTCTTCCCCCCCCCCTCTCTCTCTCTCTCTCATACACGCATAAGCACGCAAACACACACACACACGCACAAACACATAATATTTATGCACGCATTTGTAGAATATAGTGTTGTACCAACACAAACTCTTATCTGTTGTGTTGTTTGTTTTTTTGTTTTTTGTATATTAGAGATTCTGTATTCCCGGTACCTGGAGACAGGGGAGGTAACTGGGCCCATGGTAGTATTCTAGATTATGTAGAGTACAATCTTGTGTGGTGGTTTTGTTTTCTGTATATATCAAAGGGTATGAAAGAAGTTTTAGAACAGTAGAAACTATTTAAAATTAGAAGAAAACAAGAGTTAGAATTTCTTGGACATGTCACGATAAGACAGAAATTAGAGAAGTTTCACATGTCGTCAGAAGACAGAAATTAGAGAAGTTGGACAACTCGTGAGAAGAAAGGAGTTAGAGAAGTTGGACAACTCGTGAGAAGACAGAAGTTAGAGAACTTGGACAGGTCATGAGAAGACAGAAGACAGATAACCGACATGTCGTGAGAAGACAGGAGTTAGAGGACTTGGACAAGTCGTGAGAAGATAGAAGTTAGAGAACTTGGACAAGTCGAGAGAAGACAGAAGTTGGAGAACCTTGACATGTCGTGAGAAGACAGAAGTTGGAGAACTTGGACAGGTTATGAGAAGACAGAGGTTAGAGAACTTTGACATGTCGTGAGATGACAGAAGTTAGATATCTTAGTAATGACTGCAAAATTCAAAGAGAAACTAAGTAGAGGGAAACCAAGAGAAAAATATCCCGGTGGACTAAGCAAAATATCTCAGTGGACTGCGACCAAAATATCTCGGTGGACTGACCAAAATATCTCGGTGGACTGACCAAAATACCTCGGTGGACTGACCAAAATATCTCGGTGAACTGACCAAATGGCATGGCAAAGAGGGAAAGCGCGTGAACCAATGGGAAACACCAAGAATATTCAGCTGTGTGACCTTAGAGGTCCTTGGTCTAGAAACGTCCAATGTTTCTCTGCCATGTTGTAGAACTTATGAAATACCTTCTCTTGTATTTGCTTTCCTCTAGAAAGTCATCTCAATCCCACAGTTTCTGGTGGCTTTTTTCTGTCTCTGCTTCTTCATTTATTTTAATGATAGCTTTATGGCCAGTGCTGTCTTTATTATCATAAATATTTATTTCAGACAGGCTGTTGCTTTAGGTCGCCACATAAAACAGTTGACCATTTCCGGGACATTTGCGTTCCCCGCGTTAAAAATTAAAAAGGAATCAGAGTAAAAGAAATAATTTTTGAAATTAGACGGAATGAAAAAAAAAACTGTAGAGGATGGCTCTATAACTATAAAATTTAGTTCGTAAAAAAAAATGTTCTGCGTAATTTTTCACCTGTTTTGACAATTTTATTTGTACAAAAATGGTGCAGGAAGGCTGTCCCGGTGCTCTCTGGCTAAAAAAAAAAAGCTCCGAGTTTTGCTGGCCATTTCTCTCTTTAGGTTTTGTCGAGTATTTTATTTTTCTTCTGTCCATTTCTTTGGTGAGGTTTTCTCAATTTTTTTACTCCTTCCGTTTTTCTCATGCCTGTCCACTTTCTTTTCTTGTTCTGTTTTTTCTTTTTTTTTAATCACTGTAGTTTCTACTTTAGATTATACTTTGGTTCGTGAAAAAAAAACGAAAATAAGTTAATGTTTTAAACATTTTCATGACACAGAGTGTCTAAATATGCATTAAACACAGATTGCTTAGGCATTCATGAAACAGAGATTGTTTAAACATTCATGAAACATCTGGAATTAACACATGTATGACAGATATATAAACACTTTATAATTATATGTTCTTGAAAACGTAGAAACCACAATGAAGATTTCAAATATGATACACATGGGCTATTCCCATCCTTTCCTTTTCAGCACTGTTACAAATGGTATCTTACTTTAACACGGTACGGTTACTTGTACTAATTTGCTACAAAATACGGCCAAACACAGAAACAAAACAAACAATATAAGGAAATACTAAAAGCGATATTGGACGCAAACACCATCAGCCTTCTATCGCAAATAATCATACAGACGGCCATTTTCAGTGTAAACTATTTACATTTCCGGCGTCTCTTGGAAACTGTTTACTACTTCAACAAACAAGTCTTCGTCTGTTTGTGATTCTGACACCGGATATAGATTTTCTCCTTCCGTTTCAATTTGCAATCAAACAGACTCCAGTAATACACTGTCCTATTCTTTCTGTCCCTTTCTGCCCATTATTCCAATCAAATTCTTTTCTCTTTTTGCTGCTTTTCAAGTTTCGAAAGTGGGAAGAAAAAAACCGCAGAAATTACCTGCAAGTCTCTATTATATTTAAACTTTACCTGCTCTCTCTATGAACAATGGCCCGTCTCACATCGATGCCTGGAAGATCAAATGATTGGCTTGAATTATTAATTACAACGTTGCATCAAGATTCAGATATCATATTGGAAATTGAAAACTCTCTGCTATTAGCAGATACAGTAATATCTCTGGAGAGGTTGCCGGAGGAAGAGGGAGAATATGGGAAGAGAAAGACCTGTAACTCATAGTAATGAGGACCTTGCTGCGATATTCGAACTCATTTGTAACTTAGGAACTTTTATCAACATTAAAGTCCTTTATGAAAACAAGGAATCGGTCAACGAATACCATAATCCGGATTCTGGGATATTTTTACGATTCTAAGAATACACTTGAAATGTCACGGAAAATTGAAGGAGATCATATATGAAACAACGCTGGAAGATCTGAACCGAGCATATTTTAGACTAATAGAAAACGAGTGACAGAAAGGATAGTTCTTAATGTTGGTTATTTCTTTATAAAACATGAGAGACAGGAGTTAAACCATTCAACCAGTGGATGAATTAATAAACTGACTAAGCAGTGTGTACAGATTTTGATAGACAGATGGGTAGATGTACAGACATCCATTGGATAAACAAACCCAAGCAGACCATAGAACAGACAGACAGCATGCACACAGCAAAACCAAGCAGACCATAGAACAGACAGACAGACAGAAGACTAGGTAATAAGAAAATATCCATTCAGAGTGAACGGCAGACACACAAACAAATTGATAACAATCATGTAAAGAGACAGACACACAAACAAATTGATAACAATCATGTAAAGAGACAGACACACAAACAAATTGATAACAATCATGTAAAGAGACAGACACACAAACAAATTGATAACAATCATGTAAAGAGACAGACACACAAACAAATTGATAACAATCATGTAAAGAGACAGACACACAAACAAATTGATAACAATCATGTAAAGAGACAGACACTTAGAAGACAAGTAAATAATCAAAGTCATGCAGTCAGATAGACGGATAGCAGATGAAGAATATCAGGTAAACAGGCTGAATGACGGACAAGACAACAACAAATAAACAGACAGATACACAAACATATACACGAACAGACAGATACATAAACAGGCAGATACATAGACAGACAGATAAGGACTGATACATCTTTATTTCTCTTTTCTTTCTGTCTGTTCTTAAGTTAGTTCGTGTTTTCTCATAAATTTTCGTAAACTTAATACAACTTTGTGTTGTTTTGTTTGGCATATTCGGTTAAACCAGAACTATAAGCAGGCTGTCTTATAACTCAAACTTTACAAGCAGTGACCCACATTGATACATGTCTAAAATATTTTACATTTTCAAACTCGTAAACCTTCCTCGCATTATTAACATTTTTATGTGTAACCTAACACAACACGGAGACATTAAATATGAATAATTGAAGAACTATTTTGTACTATGTTACAAGTTTTCTTTGATTGGTTGAAGTTTAGCATCGTACTACGCCACAGGCTCAGACCCTCGGGTTGTGTTCGTGCGCCACCCGAGGACACCACGAGAAGCAAAACTATTGAAGAATGAAACACTAATGGTGGATATTGTTAACATTTGTTTATGCGCTTGATTCTATAATATACAGTTTTACATTATAAAATCATTATAGAAACAGTACACTATTACGTTAAATGTCATTTCACTTAGACTTCTGTGTTTTAACACATCATGTGCTTGCTTTTTTTTAAATCAGAAAAATAGTAACTGACATTGTTTCTAAATTCTGCTTAAACATTTACAGAATGTGTGATTGATTTTCTTTCAAGGAAACTAGAAAAAAAGTAATACATTAATAATATTAAACATTTATATAACAGAAAAAGTTATAAGGGTTTTTTTTTCATCTTTGAAGATGTGTTTTAAAGAAGCTAGATGTAAACTGTTTGTGGAAGTTGTTCATTATCTTCTGTCATGACTAACAACTTTAGTCACTTTCTATGACTGTGTGAAAGTATCACATTCGGAGCAGAGATTTGTACATTAACTTGTGAGAAATATGTGGTCCACAATGTGTACCTCTTAAGTGGAATGCTACAAACTCTGATGACAAAATAGCTTGTACAAAAATGGATGCTTTTCCAGCCTACATGACCAGCATCTCAAGAATCCTGTTCTGGCTACTCTTCACTTCTGCTTATGGTAAGTAAATACCTTCATTTGTGGTTAGTACATCTCTTCACTTTTACATGTGATATGTATCAAATTAAACAGAGATGAATTATTGGTCCTACTCGAAAGAAATTTCCACTTCTAAACTAGACTACCTTGTTCTAAGAAATGTGAAATAGTAGATTTAGAAGTAAATAGATTAGTAAGTAGATTTAGAAGTAAATAGATTAGTAAATAGATTTAGAAGTAGCCAGTTAGCGTAAACTGCGGTGAGCTGCCGTACGTTTAACAGCTTCTGGAAGTTTACCGTCTGCTGCTACAAGTGTGATACATGCTTCTAGAATTTTACCATATATTGCCATAAGTTTAACAGCTGGCTCCATGCACTTACTTTCATCAGCCACAAGTTTAAAACTCGCATCTATATGTTTGACAGCCTGGTTAGCTGAGTGGTTAGGCGCTTGGTTTACTAACCTGGTGTTACCGGGTTCAAGCCCCAGTAGGGAGATTTTTTTTTCTGGTACGCACACCAAAAGGCCCCGTTGTCCACTCAGCCTCTGAAAATGAGTGCCAGAGAAATCTGGGAAGGTTAATACGGCCAGGCGTGATACTGACCACATCACACCTTTCATGTGTCCAAGGTCTTGAAAATGCGGGCTAATATCGTATCCCCAGTATTACTTAATGGCACGGAAACGGGGATTTTACCTTTTCTCTTCACATGTTTACCATACATTGAATACATGCTTTCATAAGTTTACTATAGACTCCTGTAAGTAACGCAGGTTTTCAGAACATTACTTTATGCTTCCATAAGTTTACTTTAGTCTCTTGTAAGTTTAAGACGTCTTTTTTTTCAGTTCATTACTCTAAGCTAAATATGCTTCCATAAGTTTAAGCTCCTGTAGGTTTAACATGAGTTTTCAGAATATTAGTATATGCTTCCATAGGTTTAACATGAGTTTTCAGAATATTAATAAGTTTAACATGAGTTTTCAGAATATTAGTATATGCTTCCATAAGTTTAACATGAGTTTTCAGAATATTAATAAGTTTAACATGAGTTTTCAGAATATTAATATATGCTTCCATAAGTTTAACATGAGTTTTCAGAACATTACTATATGCTTCCATAAGTTTAACACGAGTTTTCAGAACATTACTATATGCTTCCATACGTTTAACATGAGTTATTGGAACATTACTATATGCTTCCATAAGTTTAACACGAGTTTTTGGAACATTACTATATGCTTCCATACGTTTAACACGAGTTTTTTGAACATTACTATATGCTTCCATACGTTTAACACGAGTTTTTTTAACATTACTATATGCTTCCATAAGTTTAACACGAGTTATTGGAACATTACTATATGCTTCCATAAGTTTAACACGAGTTTTTGGAACATTACTATATGCTTCCATAAGTTTAACACGAGTTTTTGGAACATTACTATATGCTTCCATAATTTTACAAAATGCATATACACGTTATATCACGTATTTATCCGTTTAAGAATTGTATTTTTCACAGTATAAATTTTAAAGTGAAACATGATCTAGAAATTTTCTTGTCCTGATATTGCTATAGTGCAGACTCTTTTTACAGAAGCTACAGCATACACGCATGTGGACTTCTTCTTCTTCTTCTTCGTTCACTTCTACCACCAAAAACCGCACTGTGAACCTACTGAATTCACGCATGTGGTCCTCGTTAGGTCCCGTGGTCCCCTGTGTGGTCCAAAATAGACCACACGAGTTCCACGAAAGGACCACAAGGGGTTCAGAGTATCACAGTGCTTTAGCCTGTATTCTTGGTGGGTCTCGGAAGCGGGATTGCGTGACACCGTGGTTTTCATTGCACCAGTTTGGTCTAGGGTTGGACTTTCTCACCGGAAGACCTCGACGTGTTTGGAATATCAGTGCATCCCCGCTGGGTGAGAGGCGTTAGCCCACCCAGGCCAGAGTTGGACTTTCTCACCGGAAAACCTCGACGTGTTTTGAGATACCCGTGTATCACCGCCGGGTGAGAGGTGGTTGCCCATCCAGTCCAGGGTTGGACTTTCTCACCGGAAAACCTCAGCGTGATTAGGATACGCAGACATCCCCGCCGGGTGAGAGGTGGTTGCCTATCTAGACTTCCCTGGTCCAGTGTCTCCGACTTCAGCATTTTGCGGTCGTGGCCGCTACCCTTCCTAGTTGTGACCAGGATGGAGCTTTTGTCCAGGAGGACGAATCCTCGCCACTAGTGACTTCTACCCCTGGGTTGAGCCGGTTTAGGCATTATCCCAGTATGGGCGTGTTTGGGACGGGACCGACCTCTGCGGCAGAGGTACTGTGACATTCATAGCCTTCAAGATTCACCCCTGGTATGAGCCGGTTTAGGCAAAATTCACCAGTATGGGTGTTTATCAGGCGTTACCGACCTCTAGAGCGGAGGTGGCATGACATGTCTAGCCATCGAGTTCCACCCCTGGTGTGTGCCACGCATGTGGACAAAATAACTATAATTCCACAGCTACTAGCTACACCCACCATTACTGTTGCAGGTAGCTGCACTGGGATTTTCTCTTCCTGTGTATATATTCCTCCTTATTCTTTTTCGCTTTTTTCTTTCTATCATCATCATCATCATCATCATCATCATCATCATCATCATCATCAAGTATTTCGTCTTCGTTTCTCTCCCATTTTTGTTTTTCATCGCGAAGACAAGTCAGTCATTTGCATGTCCCTTGCGGAACTTTGCCTCCCTTACTGTACTTCTGTAGGCCTATCGGTTGTGAGCAAGATGGCCTGCTGCAGAAGCAACCATTTGCAGATCACCAACGATGTCTTAGAATATTCTTCGCCTTAGTCTTCTTCTTTTTATTTTTCTGATTATGTACTCTTCCAAGACGATCTTCTCTAGATTATCAATACGTTTTATGTGTCCAACATATTTAGGTTTTCTTTGTTTAATCCTCTTTACTAGCCAGCCTTCTTCAATATTAAGTTCTTGTAGTATGGATATATTTGTTCTTTTTATGTCCATGATATTTGAAGAATTCTTCTGTAGCATTTACATTCAAAGGCATTTATGTGTTTCTCAGCTGTTTTGTTAATTATCCAGATATCACAGGAGTTTGTTGCGGTGGGAAAAATGCATGCCCTTAAAAATCTTATTTATGTAGTCCTGTCTGTTCCTCTCCACAGATTCTTTAGTTGTTTTACTTCCTGCAGAGCGATAAATGTGCTCCTTTTAATTTCCCTCATTATGTCTCCATTATTAATTAGTAATGATCCAAGATATTCAAAACTCTCCACTTCTTCCAATTTTTCCTGATTTATACATATTTCATCTGCCTTGTTTGTTTTGTCAGTTGTCATCAATTTAGTTTTCTTCGCATTAAGATAGAGGTTTTGCTCTTCACTATTCTTACGGACCGACATAATAAGTTTTTCCATTTCTTTTTGTGTTGTGGACAGTAATACTGTGTCATCAGCATATCTAATCTCTGATATTTCATAACCTCCAATTGTTATGGCATCGTAATATTCTTTGTCTACATCTTCTCTAACATTCACCGGGAAGACCATCTTCTCAAATGCTAGAGGAATAGATACAAGAGGAATAAATACAAGAGGAATAAATACAAGAGGAATAAATACAAGAGGAATAATATCAGTTCCCCTACTTTCCATTCCTCTCTGAACTTGCGTGCTGTTCACATACTCCTCCCTTGAACTGCTTTGCGACGCTGTCTGATCGCAGACATTGTCTTACCACAACTGTCTTAGTCTGATCTGATCACAGACATTGTCTTACCACAACTGTCTTAGTCTGATCTGATCACAGACATTGTCTTATCACAACTGTCTTAGTCTGATCTGATCACAGACATTGTCTTACCACAACTGTCTTAGTCTGATCTGATCACAGACACTGTCTTAACACCACTTTCTTAGTATGATCTGATCACAGACACTGTCTTACCACAACTGTCTTATTCTTATCTACAAGAGAGCGTCCAAAACACTGTTTTGTCTTTTGGTGTTCATTTTTTACAAGTCCTTACACTGAGTCATTTAATATATTCAATAACTGATTATTGAGTCATTCAATGTATTCAGTAACTGAATATTGAGTCATTTAATGTATTCAGTAACTGAATATTGAGTCATTTAATATATTCAATAACTGAATATTGAGCCATTTAATGTATTCAATAACTGAATATTGGGTCATTTAATGTATTCAATAACTGAATGTAGAGTCAATTAATGTATTCAGTAACTGAATATTGAATCATTTAGTGTATTCGATAACTGAATTAATAGGTTCTTTATCGTATTCAGTAACCGAATTATTGGCTTATTTAGTGTTCTCACTAACTGAATATTGAGCCATTCAGTGAATTCAGTAACTGAAATCTTAGGCGTTTATGATATTCAGTAAATAAAACGTTAAATTTTATTCATTAATTAAAACCTGAGTTATTTAACTAACCCAATATCGTAGAAATTTGCAACATTTGTTTCTTTTTTTGAGAAATTGAAAGAATTTGAACTTTTTAACGCACTTTTTCCGCAGAGAAGGTTGAGTATTTAGACAAACTGAACACAAAGTACTATCTGACATTTAAGCTAGAAGATCCAGACTACATTTTTGTTTCTGGAAAAGGCACATTTATGAATCTGTTAGTTCCAGATGTTTGTATAGAATATAGATCAAATAAATTCTGCACAATTTCCTACCATCTTCTCCCTGTGATGTATGATAAGGAGGTGATATTATCTTAAAGTTGAATGGTTCTCGTGTGCCTGACCTGTCGCTTCGCTCTCCCTGACCGTTGTTCTGACAGCATCAATCAATTCGATCATTTTGTTTTCAAATGTATTTGGACTGTTGTTCATATTTTAAACGTTTGTAGGACGCGGGACTATGCTAGAAATACCAGAAAAAAACCGAAGATAGCGTATTACCATGCCATACATCAGCTGATGTATCACATCATACATCAGCTGATTTATCAAGTTATATATCAGTTGATCTGTCAAGTCATATATCAACTGATTTATCAAGTCAAGTCCTACATCACTGATTTATAACGCCATACACCAACTAATTCATCACTTCATACATCAGCTGATTTATCAAATCATACATCAACTGATTTATCAAGTCATACATCAGCTGATTTATAAAGTCATACATCAACTGATGTATCAGGTCATACATCAACTGATTTGTCAAGTCATGAATTAACTGTTGATTTAGAGGGCATTGTTACATAAAAATATTTGATATTTACTCTCTCTCTCTCTCTCTCTCTCTCTCTGAACTTTAAGTGCCCAGGGCACGTTGCTTCCGCAAGAGTTTTCCACAAATCCCTGTCCTTTGTCTTTTTTTCGCTCTTGCCCAGGTGAGCCCTATATTGCTCAACATTCTCTGTTGTTCTTCTCCGTGTCTCTTTTTGTCTACCCCTACTTCTGTTCCCCTGTGGTGTCCATCTTAGCGCTATTTTTAGTAGTGAGTTGTCATGATATTTACTGCTCTATATTAAACGCAGTTCTTAAATAATTTCATAATTAAAAGAATATCTTTGGAATTTTTTGAAGCTAGACAGCTTAACCAAGCTGATTTCAGGCAAGGAAGAGGATCAAGAGATCATATATTCAATATAAGATTAATAAAAGAGACATGCAGAGAGTTTAATGTGAATCTATATTTATCCTTTATAGACTACTCAAAGGCATTTGATTGTGTTAAACACCAGAAACTTCGGGAAATAATGGGAAAAATTGGATTTCCAACACATTTGATACAATTAACATCACTGCTGTATCTAGACCAACAAGCAGCAGTAAGAATAAATGGTGAAACAACAACTTGGTTTGACATAAAACAAGGGGTCTGTCAGGGGTGAATACTGTCACCCTACTTATTTAACTTGTATACTGAAAATATAATGAGGAATGTTATAGAAGATGTAGACAAAGAATAATACGATGCAATAACAATTGGAGGTTACGAAATACCAAAGATTAGATATACTGATGAGACAGTATTACTGTCCACAGCACAGGAAGGAATGGAAAAACTAATTATGTCAGTTCTTAAGATCAGCGAAAATCAAAACCTCTATCTTAATGCGAAGAAAGCTAAATTGATAACAAATGACAAAACAAACAAGGCAGATGAAATATGTATAAATCAGGAAAAACTGGAAGAAGTGGAGAGTTTTGAATACCTTGGATCACTACTAACTAATAATGGAGATACAATGAGGGAAATTAAAAGGACATTTATCGCTTTTCAGAAAGTAAAACAACTAAAGAATCTGTGCAGACGAACAGACAGAACTACAAAAATAAGATTTTTAAGGGAATGCATTTTTCCCATCGTAACATATGCCTGTGAGACCTGGACACTTTACAAAACAGCTGAGAAACATAAATGCCTTTGAATGTAAATGCTACAGAAACGTTCTTCAAATATCATGGACAAATAAAAAAGAACAAATATATCCATTCTACAGGAACTTAATATTGAAGAAGGCTGGCTAGTAAAGAGGATTAAAGAGAGAAAACCTAAATGTTTTAGACATAATAAACGTCATGATAATCTAGAGAAAACCGTCTTGGAAGGGTACATAATGGGAAAAAGAAAGAGAGGAAGACCAAGGCGAAGATGGCTGCAAGATATCGTTGATGATCTGCAAATGGATGCATCAGCAGCAGGGTATCTTGCTCACAACCGAGAGACCTACAGGAGACCTGTTAGGGAGGCAAAGTTCCGCAAGGGACACGCAAATGAATGAATGAAATGAATGAATGAGACAGCTTAAAATACTGATCTGATATTACAAGTTAATATATCAAGCATAAAACACTGATTAATATTACAAGTGAACATATCGAGCATAAAATACTGATTTGATATTACAAGTTGATATATCAAGCATAAAACACTAATTTGATATTACACGTTAACATATCAAGCATAAAATATTGATTTTATATAACAAGTTAACATATCAAGCATAAAATACTGATCTGATGTTACAAGTTAACATGTCAAGCATAAAATACTGATCTGATGTTACAAGTTAGCATACCAAGCATGTCGTCATGTTAAGAGAAACAGACAAGACACTATGATTCGTACTGACTGAAAGGAGAAAGTGGCAATGGACTGGTCACACTGTGAGAATGACACACGAAACCTTAGCACGAATAACTCTGAGGTTGACTTCACAGGGTAAAAGAAGCATGGGCGACACTAGCCACCGACAACAGCGGAACTCTCTTGATACAAGAAACCCCGTGTCTTGGGCGCTGAAGACACAACAGAGAGAAAGATATCAACCATGCATGTGTATTTCTGTCATGTTCATTGCATGGAAGATGGGCGTATTTCGTAGGACAAGTCACTGGAACCTAACAACATCTCCTGATGTTACGACTTCACTCTGCATATACTCTGTGTAAAGACACTAGTTCTGTACTGATGTACATCTTTCCTGTACTTTTAACATATTGTCTGTGACAGACCATCCTTTTTACTGCCAATATGTCCATACTAGTTAACATTACAAGAATAAGACCAAAAAAAGAACTTGTTGGACGTGTCAAGAGAAGACAAACGTCAGCTAACCCAGTAATGGTTGGAAAATTAAAGGAGATGTAAGCGAAGAAGAAAAAAACAAATGTTTAAATGAAGTGAGCGAGTAGCATGGAGGAAAGCAAGGATTTGAATTAGTTAGAAACACCACGGACCGCGCGAGATGGAGAAACATGATCACCAACGCAAATAATAAATGAAAGAATACTTTCATTCTTAACAGAAATGTTTTGTGACTGTTTCTTGTCCAAATCTTCTGTCGTATTAACAATAACTCTGAGAATTAACGATGTATTTCTGAAGATGTTTTACGTGGGTGACTAGTACATATAGAAGTAGAACAAATGAAGTAGACGTTTAGCTGAATGTTGTGTGGAAATATTTATGGAAGATCTGAAAACTCTTCAAGCCAAGATGCGTCTTGAGCGATCTCCAAGTAGACACGTCTTGAGACGTCAGCAAGTAGAAAGAAGTCTTCAGCCATCAGCAAATAAAGAAAAGTTTTGAGCCATCAGCAAATAGAGACAAGTCTTGAGCCATCAGCAAATATAAAAACTCTTGAGCCGTCAGCAAATAGAAAGTAGTCTTGAGTCATCAGCAAGTAAAAAGAAGTCCTGAGCTATCAGCAAGTACAAAAAAGTCTTGACCCATGAACAAATAGAAAAAAGTCTTGAGTCATTAGCAAATAGAAAGGAGTTTTGTGTTATCAGTAAATACAAAGAAGTCTTGAGCTATCAGCAAAAAGAAAGATATCTTGAGCCATCAGCAAATATAAAAAAGTCTTGAGCCATCAACAAGTAGAAAAAAGTCTTGACCCATCAGAAAATAGAAAAGAGTTTTGTGTCATCATCAGTAGAAAAACGTCTTGTGCCATCATCAAAGCCTAATCTTTGACAACGACAACAAAAAATGTTTTGCAGGTTTTCATTCGCCGCGGTCTCAAATTTGACACATCGCTAGCTTCAGTGATCGATGACTCAACTTTATGAAGACTTAAGCAATAAAGCTATGGGCGTCAATCATTTTCCCAGATTCAGATGAAAATATCGTGTATACCTGTAACTGACTGTATTATTTCAGCACCTGATCTTCTGAGGTGCCTTTTGTGGCGTCTTTCAAAAATAAAATTCTCAGTTTATGAAGATACTGGCCCGGCCTAAAGGAATAGTTAATCCTGGCTTTCCTGAAACACTTCATTGCCTGTTTTATTTTCCTCTCTTTCTATGGAGTGAAAAAATGAATGGGCAAACCTACACGTTTCACAAACTGAAGCAATAATTACAACGCACCCAATTACTGTCTCCTTGACAATGTCTCCCCTCTGTGTATCGAACCATTTCCACCTCGAGGACTTTATTCTGTGATTTCTATTCTACTCTCAGTATGTTTATGTAGTCTATGGACGTTTCATTAGTGGACTTTGCAGAAGCAAAGCTTCTTACAGGATGACAAGAGATAAATGTTCTATAAAAAGAATGTAAACTACGGCTGTGGCCTGCACCAGGAAGTGTAAGGTGTGTTGCACTATATAAATCTACCTAACAGGTAGATGGGGGAGGGGGGGGGCGCTGTCTGATATGACAGTCATTGACCCACAGCTCACATCCTGGTTGTCAGGGTTGGCGAACTACAGCTGGCTAAGACCCTGTCCCATCTCTCCGTTGATGCCTCCAGGAGCAGGCCCCTAGCCTTTCTAACGGGACAAGGGTCTACGTGGTCCCTGTGGTGGTGGAGCCTGCTAAAGAAGCACTGAACACCTCTTGCATGTTAGCTCCACTCAATGACATAAAAAATAGCCGCCATAACCCACTCCTAATCCGACACGATGCTGTGGCCTCAGCGTCTTTGCAACATTAGCTTCAACATCTTCACACTACGACTGCAAACATCACCAGCTCGCATCTGCAGGGAAACTAAATAATAATAATAATAATAATAATAATAATAATGAGAAGAAGAAGAAAGAAGAAGAAAGAAGTAGAAGAAGAAGAAAGAAGAAGAAGAAAGAAGACAGAAGAAGAAGAAGAAAAATAAAAAAGAAGAAGAAGAAGAAGAAGCAGAAGAAAGAAGACAGAAGAAGAAGAAGAAAAAAAAAGAAGAAGAAGAAGAAGAAGAAAGAAGTAGAAGAAGAAGAAAGAAGAAGAAGAAAGAAGACAGAAAAAGAAGAAGAAAAAAAGAAGAAGAAGAAGAAGAAGCAACTCCCCGGAGAGAAATTTTTTAAGCTTATGTAAAACTTCCCCCTCTTCTCTCTTTGGTCCCCCCTCCCTCCCCTTTTTTCCTTACAACAGGGAAAACTCTCTGGCCCGGAGCGATGCACATGTTGGACCCCCCCCCCCCCGCCCCCGGGAAATCCTCTGATATGGCCTACCTTCATGTATGAAGCAGGCTAAGATGTGTGGCGAAATTTGTTTTAGACAAAAGATAAAGAAAAATAAACGTTGGAACCGGATAGTTAAATAATTTAGTCATATCAAGAGGAATGATAACTATACTAAAGGAAAGAGGAAGATGTAGACAACGTTGCAGATTAGTAGACATTTTTTAAAAATAGACTAATTCAGCTTGGTGTAGTGCCATGTGAAGATAAGGACAGGGCAAGGTGGAGGGCCACTGTTACCAATCTTCAGGGCAAGGTGGAGGGCCACTGTTACCAATCTTCAGGGCAAGATGGAGGGCCACCGTTACCAATCTTCAGGGCAAGATGGAGGGCCACTGTTACCAATCTTCAGGGCAAGATGGAGGGCCACCGTTACCAATCTTCAGGGCAAGATGGAGGGCCACCGTTACCAATCTTCAGGGCAAGATGGAGGGCCACCGTTACCAATCTTCAGGGCAAGATGGAGGGCCACCGTTACCAATCTTCAGGGCAAGGTGGAGGATGCACACTGGAAAGGATTACGAATCCAATCGTACGCTTTAATGTCTTTGGACATGAAGTATTTGTCAAAATATTCAGCAAGAGATGTCAGATGCCATTTTATTACACCATTGACCCCTTCCAGAATCTCGCCATTAACTTCTTTGCTCTCTATAAACTCACAGAACACGTGAAACATGTCTTGTGATTTGTTCTCGAATCGCGTGCGCCAAAGTCGTAGTTTCTTCTTAAAGGCTGCAGCTTTGTCGTATGTCTTGAGTATACTGGCATCTTTACCCTGCAGTGATATGTTCAAACTGTTCAAAAGGCTAAAAATGTCAGCAAGATATGCCAGGATGGCAAGCCACTCAATATCATCGACCTTACCTGCCAGGTCGAGATTGTGTTCTGTCAAAAACTGCAACAATTCTAAACAAAGCTCAAACACCCTTGCAAGAACTTTTCCTCTGGACAGCCAGTGTACAGCCGAGAGCAATAGGAGATGCTTGTGTTCTGCATCTGACTCAATACAAAGTTCAGCAAATAATCGACTGTTCACTGTTCTAGTTTTTATGAAGTTTACAATCTGAACACAGTCTTCCGAGTATAGATCCCAGAGTTTCATTCAACTTCTTTTAAGGGAGTGCCTCACGATGGATCATGCAATGGGTGCCTACAATCTCGGGTGACACTTGCTGTATGCGAGTTACAACACCACTGTTGTGGCCAGTCATTGTGCCAGCACTGTCGGTGAAAACATCGACGCAATTCGTCCACTGTTGTCCAGAATTGTGAAAAAATCGTTTAAAACACGAAATATTTCATCGGCCTCGTTCTCGCTGGCAGTGACTTGCAAAAAAGAAATTCCTCTTGCATACTATTTTGCCAACAATAGCGGACATAAACAAGCAGCTGTGACTCGCCGGCGATGTCAGTTGAGTCATCTAACTGAATAGCAAACTCAGTAAGTAATCATTCAGTTATCTGCGTGACAATGTCCTCGGACATTTCAGATATTCTTCTGCGGACAGTATCGTTCGAGATGGGAATGCTTTTCAGTTTTGTAGCGTATTCTGAGTCGAACAATATGTCACAAATCTCAGCAGCGGCTGGCATGATAAGATCTTCTCCAATTGTGTGCGGTTTCTTTGATTTTGCGATTCTCTTGGCAATCAGGTACGATGCTTTAAGAGCATTTTCGTTGAGAGTGGCTCTTGTTTTTAACACTGTCTTCTGTTTACTATATTCCTCGGCTTTACGTTCGAAAAATTCTTTGGTTTTATTCTGTAGATCTGGATGTCTTGTAGTTAGATGAAGACGCAATTTCGTCGGCTTAATTGCTTCATTAGAGAGGATTTGTAAACAAATAACGCATTGTGGCAGATTTTGATCATTTGTTAATGGAACGAAACCGTACTTAATATACTCCACATCATATTTTCGAGCGTATTTAGTTTTCTTACAAGTATCAACGTTAACGTCGTCTCGGTCACAGTGACTTTTGCTGCCACTACTATCAATTTGTTTGAGCAAAGTCGAAGGCTTACGTTTCACAAATCGATCCATTTTAGCGCCTAAAGTTTTAAAGTTTAAACAATAAAAAGTCTATCCGAAAAGTCTCCACCATCAGTATATGGGTAACTGGAATCCCTTGATTAATCCAAAACGAATTACACACGGCACCAAGATCGAAAAGCGCCTCTCAAGCCAACGAAATATGATTTTAAACTAAAACACAATTGCTGAAAATTATATTTCACTTCTGCTCTCTCGCAGAATCTACGCCGACTATTCTCTAAAATTACATTGTAAAACTGCACGTTTCAGCAACACGGTCAGAAAGACGCCGGTGTCGCACTTAAAACGATGCCGTCTTTTTATGTGCTTCACATTTCTGTTTGATGCTGGAAGAAACGCTGTCTGGACCACCCTTTCTCCAACTGCTGCACTGCGGACATACTAATAAAACGACCTACGGTTCTGCGGCTTGTATCCGTGCAGCCTGCTCCTAGGGCCTATGCATTGCGTGAAAAATGAGGAATAATTTTTTATTGTATGGGCCGTGGCCCATGGGTATAGAACCACTGCTATATACTACTAAGACAAACATTTGACTCACAATATGGATATATTGTATACTAAGACAAATACTTGACTACTGACGTTTGAAACGAACAATATCTAACTGCTTCGACTCACGTACAATTTTGACAGACCTATGAGCGGATCTCGTTTGTAATCGGGAGACTACCTGAAGATTATCCGCGGGTTTTGACCCTCACCATGTGCTAAAAATTTTCTGTAATAACTCAGTCTATTTATACTGGATTTGCGCAATAGCCATTGTAGCAACAGCAATGTTTGTGTTGAAAGGTTTAAACCCCTTGCTTTTGTCTCAATTTTTGGTCCTTATTTCGATCTCAAACGACGCATCATTCTTAAGTGGCTTTTCTGTACATGTAGCTACGACTTTCTTCAGTTCTATCCTCTTGACCGATGGAAATACTAAGACTGATGACCTACAAATATCTATCTCAGTTTTTTTGTACCTCATGGCCTCTTTCCCTGTACAACTTCACCTTATGGCAGTTTCCTGGCATTAGGGCTCTTCATTCGTACGTGCACGTTTTCCAAAACTTCTAATCCATAACTCCACTTGTACATTTGTTTAGAACTTAGAAACATCGTTGATATTTTAGCTATCCTGACTTAGTTTTTGACGGTAACTATCTATCTTCAAGACTTTCTGTACTATTAAGTACAGATCAATCACTGCCTGTACAGCCAATACTTCATCGTGTATCGGACGAGCAGTCGCGTCTGGCTGCCCGCAGACATCCATGTATCAATATAACCCCGTCATCCTTCACATTCCTAAATGTGATAGTTTTTCTTATCTTCTCTTCAGGCCCACTAAATGTGTCTTCCTCGAGTTTCCACAGCTGGATCATTTCAGCTATAACCTCTTTACTACTTCTGTTGTAATGTGCTAACCCTTTTAATTTGTTATCTGTGAAGCACTAATTTTATTAATGAGTAATCTAGCCGGCAGACTCACATACCCTTCATGGTTGCTTGCCAAAACTACAACATAAGACATACTAACATCCTCAAAATTAGTGGGGGGGGGGGGGGGTCTCTGATTTGAAAAATTTATCTCATGTGATTAAAACTTTTTATTTTTCAGGTTATCATTTTTATGATTACCTGAAATCGCTGCTACAAACGATTTTGCCCGAAACTGTCATATATTTACCAGTTATATTTGCGTAAAATTCTCAATTAATTTATCTCCCTTTTTTGCCTGAAACTGTCGTATAATTAACAAATATTTTTGCTTCGGAACGGTTAATCAACTACTCTTTCCTTCCTTTTGGAATTAGTTATCTGATATTCAGAGTTTCAACTTTCAAATACCCAAACTTTCAACTCTCAGATGTGTAACTGAATTACTATTTAGAATTCTAAGGCACCGCTGAAATAGTATTGGCGCCAACTGAAATGATTTTCTAGGCTACATTTGAAATTGTTTTCTACTGGTTTGATTAAATCTTCTTGTGGAGTACATTTTCATCTTATAAATTTCTTCTTGTTGTTGGTGTTCTAAAACCATCTAATTTTCTATATTATACACTGAGAAAATACAACAAGACAACCAGGCTTCCAACTCCACAGAATAATACAGATACAACAACTTAACATAACTTGGCAGTCTTCCAACCAAAACAAACTGGTCAACAATGAGAATTCCAACACAGCCAATTGGTGTAGATACCCTGAGTTTCAACCCTCAGACAACACACATTTATTAATGGACAAAATGAGGGGTGAAATCATGATGATGGGAATGTAGCCATCAGGCTGAACAGAATTCACAGTGACAACGCCCGGCGTGAGCGAACTCTACGCCATATGGGCGAAAACCTTACAATTGTCATTATACAAATAAAACCATACTTACAACATTCCACCGAACTACCTCAGCCATCACAAAATCCTCCAACTAACTACCAACAAATTGCTACTACTAGAAACTCTTCCTAACGAGATTACATTTACATCAAAAACTAGCAAGGTTCTTCCTACAACACAAACAAGTAAGGCTCCTGCTACAACAAACAAATAAGGCTCCCCTTAGACTAATCGTGAGTGGTATTTATACTATCCCTACCCACTCAGTTTTCTCCATGCTGCACGCTTTTTCCAAGACCCCTGCTCAATTGTCTCATCCAACCTACCTTTCAAACAAGGGTACTCATTCTATTAATTATTTCCTAAATACCAATCCTGTTTATAACCCCTAGCCTAAACTGCTATAATATTCCCCCCTCCCAAAAAGTTTTGCCTATCAAAACTCTCCAAAAAAAAATCAATCTACTAATCTAGATTATACTATAACTCCAGGCTAATTCAAAGATAATAATCAACTCTCAACATAGAACTTCATACTCTGACTATACCCATAAACTGTTCCTGTGACATTCGGCATACTCAGACCATGTCCACTTCATATACAATCACCTATTTCTATTATGTGTGATTCCTCATTACACATACATAGAATAGGTAAACTAGTACCATATATAATCTGCTATTACTGACAAATGCAGCTATATGCTGTACATACGCAGAATAGGTTAATCTGGGTTACAAATATGAATCATCCATTCTAAAACATATGTAAATATCCATTAAACACATGCAGAATAGGCAAAACTTTGAGTATCATATATAATCATTCATTCTAATTCATATGTAAATATCCATTAACATACGCAGAATAGGCAAAACTTTGGGTATTATATCTAATCATCCATCCTAAATCATATGTAATTATCCATTAACATACGCAGAATAGGCAAAACTTTGGGTATTATATCTAATCATCCATCCTAAATCATATGTAATTATCCATTAACATATGCAGAATAGGCAAAACTTTGGGTATTATATCTAATCATCCATCCTAAATCATATGTAATTATCCATTAACATATGCAGAATAGGCAAAACTTTGGTATCAGGCTAATCTGCCTTTTATTTATCCCCCCAAGGGACAGTGCCACGTATCACATGTGCACGCAACAAAACAATGTAATATCTAGGTCCTAAAAAAAAAGACCCCCCCCCCCTGGTAATTTGTACTTTGAGCTCGGTCACATGGAAACTCCATGTTCCGGCCTAGGTACCCAATCAGAGAACTACACCTGTTTGTGCAATCTCCTCATAACATCACATCCATGGTAATAATGTCACATCCAAGGCAATACTGTCACATCAAAGATAAATAACCAATATGAACATGGTATATGCCATAACAATTGGCTATTGATAAGTCATCATCAGTAATGTCACCTTATTCAAGGCTACATGATTTATCATCCATCATAACTAACTACTGTTATACAAAATTAGAATTATTAAAATATATTATTGTCCATTATACAAAAAATAAACTAAAAAAAACATTCACTAATTGCTGCACAAGAGCTACATAATCTAAAAAATATGCTTAAGAAAATCTCCAATTGCTGCCTAATCTCCCAGGGCCATCCCAGATGTAGTAATAGTACTGCAAGAGCTTATGATACACTTCCAATCCACTGCATGATAAAGCCTAACCTCTTCCATAGTGACAGGACTCTTTAATGTTCCACCAAAAACCTCAGCCATCACAAGAAAACCTAAATCCTCCATCTCAACTACATAAAACCTGCCACTAACAAAAGAAACTGGTCAACAATGAGAATTCCAACAAAGCCAATTGGTGTAGTTTATCATCAGACAACACACATTTATTAATGGACAAAATGAGGGGTGAAATCATGATGATGGGAATGTAGCCATCAGGCTGAACAGAAATTACAATGACAATGCCTGGCGTGACAGAGCTCTACGCCATATGGGCGAAAACTTTACAATTGTCATTATACAAATAAAACCATACTTACAACATTCCACCGAACTACCTCAGCCATCACAAAATCCTCCAACTAACTACCAACAAATTACTACTACTAGAAACTCTTCCTAACGAGACTCCATTTACATCAAAAACTAGCAAGGTTCTTCCTACAACACAAACAAGTAAGGCTCCTGCTACAACAAACAAATAAGGCTCCCCTTAGACTAATCGTGAGTGGTGTTTATACTATCCCTACCCACTCAGTTTTCTCCATGCTGCACGCTTTTCCCAAGACCCCTGCTCAATTGTCTCAGCCAACCTACCTTTCAAACAAGGGTACTCATTCTATTAATTATTTCCTAAATACCAATCCTGTTTATAACCCCTAGCCTATACTGCTATAGATATCCAGAGTTTCAATTCTCACATTCCCTAAATTTCAATTCTCAAATATCCAGAGCTGAAGCTATTAGATACCCAGAGTTTCAGATCTCAGACACTCAGAGATTCAACTCTCAGATACCCTGAGTTTCAACCCTCAGATACCCTAAGTTTCAGAACTGAGACATCCAGAGTTTCAGATCTCAGACACTGAGAGATTCAACTCTCAGATAGTTTCAACCCTCAGATACCCTAAGCTTCAGAACTGAGACATCCAGAGTTTCAGATCTCAGATATCCAGAGTCGCGGCTCTCAGTTACTAAGAGTTTGGATTGTCAGATGTAACTTAACGCCTCCCCCCCCTCTCGACCTCCACCCAGTTAGTGTTATTCTGATAACTGTGTTGAAATGTTTTGTTTTCTTGTTTTCTATTTTCTACATCTTTCTGAAATATTTCGCATCTCAACTTCCTCAGTTTATTTTAGATCCGTATGTTCAATTCTTGCTTAATCTGTCTCTTTCACTTCCGCACTTCCCCTTGGAACTTGGACATGTGCATTTATGTGTTAACATTGGTTTTCTTTTTTAAACTTTGTGCCTTAAAACGGAAATTTGTCCCTTTTCTTGGTGCCAGTAAAGCTTGTACTCTGTTTTCTTGGTGCCAGTAAAGCTTGTACTCTGTTTTCTTGGTGCCAGTAAAGCTTGTACTCTGTTTTCTTGATATAAATAATCCATCTCAAGTACGAGAATGTGTTTTGAGTATTTATTTATTTATGTTTAAGAGAGTTATATTTTTCTGTAACAGGTCTGTCGACGTGTGCGTGTCTGATAATTCAGTTTGCTAGCAGATCAGTTTTCCTTATAGCATGTAGAGCTGTTTGAACTGATTGTGAAACAGAACCCAGGTGTGTGTAGGCGGGTGTTATTGGCACAACCTTTTTGTTAGGTACCAGTGAAGGTCATGATTCTTCATTCTGTGCTGTCCTTGGTGGCACAAGTTATGACTTGTTTGTCATTTCCTTCTCATGTTCCTTCGATCAGGTCGTACAGCTATTTATCCTATTCCCCCCCCCCCCTAGATTTTCTCCCAAGTTGTTGTGTACTAATTTTAGACAGTGTATTTTATATTTTAGACCAATGTAATTGTGCTTTCATATGTGAATTTTAGACTTACCTATATTTTCTCTGCGAGAAACAAATGCCTAAGGAAAATACTCGGCATCAAGTGGAACGAATTTAAGAATAATGCAGAGATAAGACAGATGACTGAACAACAACCAGTCTCACGGGTGTCAGGAAAATGAGACGGACATATGTTGGTCACTTGATGAGAAGAAATGATCAGAGAATCCCAAAACAAGCTATCAAGTGGAACACAACAGGTCAAAGAAAAAGAGGCAGACCTCTTGAAACTCTAAAGAGGACATTGTTAAGAGAGGCAAATTAACAGGCATAAAATCCCTTGATGAGGTTGAAGGACTCGCCGAAGACAGGGAAAATTGGCGAACTACTTTGCGAGCCCTATGTGACGTTTAACGGCACGGGAAGGATATAAGATATAAGATAAGATATTTTGGGTAGGGCGGCTCGGTCGTACAGTGCTTAGTGCTCTCGCCTGCCATCAGAGAGTCCCTGGTTCGATTTCGCACTTGGGCGGAATTTTTTCGGGACCGACCGACACCGGAGTCAACCCAGCCTAAAAAAAAATGAGACCCGGGGTTTCCCTAGGAAAACAAAAGGCGGGAGTGGGGGGGGGGAGGTGCTGGCATCCCTACCTCAAATACTGTAGTGACCTAGAAATGTGAAGGCAATAACATTTCACACCCGCTACTGCATGCAAATGCTACGAGACTTAGGTTTTAGATTTATATGCACATTTGAACTTCTTCTTCTTTAATACAACGCATGTTCTTTTCCAGCTCAAACATCCATGTCAAACTGGGACAAATGGTGGTCGTATCGGAGTGGCATGAACGGTAGGTGTTTTCTATGTGACAGGTGTGTTTTGCTTTGTGAGGAATCACGTGTTTTCTATGTGACAGGTGTGTTTTTCTTTGTGAGCAATCACGTGTTTTCTATGTGACAGGTGTGTTTTTCTTTGTGAGGAATCACGTGTTTTCTGTGTGACAAGTGTGTTTTTCTTTGTGAGGAATCACGTGTTTTCTATGTGACAGGTGTGTTTTTCTTTGTGAGGAATCACGTGTTTTCTATGTGACATGTGTGTTTTTCTTTGTGAGGAATCACGTGTTTTCTATGTGACATGTGTGTTTTTCTTTGTGAGGAATCACGTGTTTTCTATGTGACAGGTGTGTTTTTCTTTCTGAGCAATCACGTTTTTTCTTTCCACACGATTAGTTTCTGTATGAGTATATAACTGTACACGAATCCACTGCAGGAAAACTGTGATAACACAATGTATAAACTAGGACAAATAGTAGGAACAGCTTTATTACCTAAAGAGTATACAGCTGTGACGTTTGGCGTGAGTCTTAATCATGCAAAAACACACAGGACGAAGAAACAGACAGAGAGAGAGAGAGAGAGAGAGAAAGAAAGAGAGAGAGAGAAGATAAAGTATAAATTCACATGAGTGGAATGTGAAAAAATATAAATGGAAAAAATTATAATAAAATAAAATAACCTGAATGGGGCACTAAGATGTGACTTGTAAGAGGCTGTGTTCAGAAATGCTCATGGTGGAGTGTATAGAATATTTAAATGGAGATTTGTAATGTGTGATATGTGGGTCGTAAATAAGGATGGGGGGGGGGCGTGGAGATGAGAGGGTGTGTGATACAATGGTAATCTAGCCAGGAGAAAGTGGAACAGGTGATTATAGTTGGAGTAGAGGTGTTGTAATGTGATGATGTGAGGATGTTCTGAACTATATGTTGCAAGTGAGATGGGAGTGGAACTTAGTCCAGAGGGATTATGATTGTGAAAGAGGGGAATGTTAGGTGTAGCTGAATAGTGGGTTCAAATCATGTGGTTCCAGCGTCCCGTGCTTCTGAATGTAGCGGTTCTCAAGCGCCAGGCGGCTTATGTCATCAGCGTGACATCGTTTGATGGCTGCTACCAGAAAATAAGTTTTGCCTCTCTACGGTCTCTTCCCCCCTCTCCCGCATCCTTATTTACGACCCACATATCACACATCACACGTCTTCATTTAAATATACTCTACACTCCACCATGAGCATTTCCGAACACAGCCTCTTACAAGCCACAGTTTCTTACAAGTCACAATTCATGTTATTTTATTTTATTCTAATTTTTTTCCATTCTTATTTTTTACATTGATTTCATGTGAATTTATACTCTATCTTCTCTCTCTCTCTCTCTCTCTCTCTCTCTCTCTCTCTCTCTCTCTCTCTCTCTCTCTCTCTCTTCGTCCTGTGTGTTTTTTGTATGATTAAGGCTGACCCTGAAACATCATAACTGTGTGCTCGTTAAGTAATGAGGCTGTTGCTACGTTTGTCATAGTTTATTCATTTCGTTTTTTTCCGTCTTGTAAGGGGAAGAAGGCCACGAGATAAGTCTTATGAAGCTCTTGCTTGAGAGCTGTTCAAAAAGCCGTTAAGTTTGGAAGAAATGGCGAGACACAGTGCCACATGGAAAGATACATGACGTAAGACTGATGCACTCTGATGAAGAAACAGGAGCTAAAATTTGAAAACACAACAAGAATATACGAGCAGATCACGCCCAAATATGCTGTACATGTTTCAGTGAAGTCTCTGGAAACAATAAAGACACAAGTAACGAGGCTGACCAGGTACGGGATTCGAGTTATCCATGATGGATTCTGACACAGTCCAGGAGTCCTGGATACAATGGCAAAAGAACTGTGTACCTGAAGAGATTCTATGCTGGTCCTGCGATGGTTTAAGGGTCAGGTAAGTTATGGGAAGCATGTGCAGGGTACTTGACCTTGCAACACACACATGCTTGTCGCTGTTGTGATGTACTCTGGCTGTCATTAAATGTGATTAAAGTGCATTGGATTAAATGATTACTGGTGGAGTCAGCTAGGGGATAAAATATGTTCAAGTTTTCAGAAGAAAAAACCAGCATCTGTCTCCTTGATAATTATTTCATAAACGAAGCCAACGATTTTGATTATTTCAGATTTTTAAAGAAAATGATTTATAATCACACTACTTAAAGTGAAACCCGCCAGAAAACATCCTGAGTGGTGAGGCGGTTTGTCTATTCTTCTATAACAGCGAAGACCAGTGGTTCGATTCCTACCGGAAGTAACCCTCCGTTACCTAACTGTAAAAAAGGGGTTTGTGGCTCCTCCTGGAGGTGAGCACATGAAAGCAGGTCACACGTGATGCTCCCTACATCATCCTCTTAAGTGAGCGCATGTCAAGAAAAAAACATTTCATCGTCAATCACTTTCTTTTTTTTTTTAATGGTATGGCAGTGTTCCTGTTGGTTTTTAATAGTCATGAAATCACGTGATTCAGATGTCACAAAAACCTCTCTCCTATTTTATACTCCAGGTCCAGCGTACTGGGGCCATGCGCATCCTGAATACAGGCTGTGTAAGCTTGGCAACCAACAGTCACCCATCAACATCGAACCGACGAGGCTGCTGTTTGACCCTAACTTGAAACATCTTAAGATTGACACATCTATGGTATGAGATGGCTTAAAATTGTGACACTGATATTTAGTTCTGTGTAGAGATATATACAGCCTCTTATTATGTGCTTTCTCTGTCAACATAGAACTTCTGGCCAAACGCCGAACTAACTTTTGCACGGCCTTCCTATTAGCAGGCTGTGGTGCTCCTTTAGCTTGGGTAACACAGCACTGATCTATGTGGCACTTATTCTTGTGGCATGTGCTAAGATCCAACTTCTTTCTGGGCTTTAGCTTACCCCTTTAACCTACTCTTCATCCGACACACTTCTTCAGCCTTAAGATCATTTTCATGTCAACTGAAGAGAATATACGAGTTGGTAATTCCCGAGAAGCAGAAGAAGAAGAAGAAGAAGAAGAAAACTAGATTTGCAAGCACAGGATCCTTAAGTTCCAGAAATATATCATTTAAGAGGCTTGAAAATAAATGTTCAGTATAGCATTTACTACAACCTATTCTTTTAATACATTCCTTAGCTCAGAAAATGTACGCTATGATTACTATAAATACGGCATATAAATAGAAAGGCTCACGAGAAGATAGATTGACGGAGAAAGTGACGCTTTGAAGAGAAACAGTGCAGCAGTACTTCAAGCCAAATTACCTGCTTTAATTCAAACTACATACAACACGTAACAATACACAAGAGAGATAATACAAAAGATGATGGAGAAAAAGGTTATATATATATATATATATTATACGTTTGTTTAATTAATGTGGTCTGCTAATATGTACAAACAAAACTTTTTTCAGTTCATTCATTCATTCCTTTGCATGTCCCTTGCGGAACTTTGCCTCCCAAACAGCACTCCTGTTATTCAGTTATTCAAGCCAAATTTGTTATAATCTAGACTTCATAATCGTTGAAAGTTACAATATATTCACAAAAGCTATTCAAAACACAGTTTACATAGACTACTAATACGGTAACATAGACAACTAACACTGTAATATAGACAATACTGTAACATAGACAACTAACACTATAACGTAGACAATACTGTAACATAGACAACTAACACTGTAACATAGAATAGACAACTAACACTGTAACATAGACAACTAACGCAGTAACATAGAATAGACAACTAACACTGTAACGTAGACAATACTGTAACATAGACAACTAACACTGTAACATAGAATAGACAACTAACACTGTAACATAGACAACTAACACGGTAACATAGAATAGACAACTAACACTGTAACGTAGACAATACTGTAACATAGACAACTAACACGGTAACATAGAATAGACAACTAACACTGTAACACAGACAACTAACGCAGTAACATAGACAACTAACAGGTACTGATTCTAGAATTGATTGTCTGAAAGCCTGCCCCTACCACAGTCCTCTTTCCTACATCACAATCGCTGTAATTCCCCAATCAATCATTTAACTAGATCCAATAATTCGCCATGTGGCAAGAATCAAAGTAAATGTTGTCCGTAGGAAACTAGGTTATAATTTGATGTAGCTCTGACCAGCTACACGCTCGCTTGCCATGGTTTTGTTTGTGATGAGAGCAGCAACACAAGGCCGCACTGCTTCATCTACAAATTAGTTTACGCAAGATTCATCAATCTTCCGCGGAAGTCTTTTTATTAAACAAACAGGCAATAAAACCAATATACGCTGTCGTTTTTTCCCTCCCTGCTCTACGTGAACGTTAGATCAGGGCGGATGCTAGGATTGTACGAGCCCAGATCGACCAGGCATGGATGTGAGATCGCGTTGTCTTTAATACTGCGATAAAGATGTTAATCGTAGCCAATAACTGTCGGCCGGCGCCAGTGGAAACAATTCAATTTTCGCCTCCACAGTAAGATCGATGACATCTCCCTGGCGCTGACACCTGGTCTTCTTTAGATACAGAAACAGCCTGTATCGGAGTTAAGATTATCAGTAACTTAATGCAAGAGCTACATACGATGTTCACATGTTTGTCTTAGAAATGCGATGCAACTTACATTACCAGCCATCTAGAGCTGGTCAGGATTCTACGCGGGGTGATTGATAAGTTCTCAGCATAAGGTACAACGGATTATTTGTAGACAACTTTTGTGGGTTATTTCTCAAAATAGTCCCCTTGCAAGTTTATGCACTTAGACCAGCGATTCTGGAGCATACGGATCCCTTCTTTGTAAAAGACAGCATCTTGTGCCAGTAGAAAGTGGTCTACAGCATGAATGACGTCATCATCTGAAGCAAATTTGCGACCACTGAGCTCCTTTTTGAGATTGGTAAACAGGTAATAGTCCGAACGTGCCAAATCTGGGGAATAAGGAGGATGTTCAAAAAGCTGGAAGCCGCATTCACGAATGACAGCCATTTGCCACCGCCGACTTGTGAACTGGGGCATTGTCTTGATGAAAGATGACTCCTCTCGTCAGTTTCCCTAGACGCTTTTCCTTCAATTTGACCCGCAGTTGCTTCACAAGATTAGCGTAATAGGCCCCGGTGACCGTTCTGCCCTTTGGAGATAGTCTGCTAACAGCACACCTTCTGAATCCCAAAAGATGGAAGCCATCACTTTGCCTGCAGACCCCAGAACCACACTTGTTTTCTTTGGAGGTGGGGATCCATGATGTTTCCACTTCTTTGGCTGTTCTTTGGTTTCTGGTTGAAAATGATTAACCCAAGTCTCATCCATAGCCACAAATTGCTGAAGAAACTTTTCAGGACCTGCAGAAAAATAGCCAAGATTGTCTCTTGACATGTTGAGACGCTGTCGTTTGTGATCAGCTCCAAAAAGTTTCTGGACCCATCGAGCAGAGACCTTTGTCATTTGAAGATCATTGTGAATAATGGAATGAATACGTTCCTGGGAAATGCCCAAGTCAGTAGCAATGTACCGCTCAGTTAGTCATCGATCCTCCATTATCATGTCATAGATTCTGTCGGTGGTTTCAACGGTGGTTACCGTTCTTGGTCTTCCTGGACGGGGATCATCTTCCAGACTCTCCCTTCCATATTAGAATTGAGCTGCCCATTTCTTCACTGTGCTGTATGAAAGAGCACTCTCCCCTAAAGTCTCCATATCCTCATAGATCTCCTTCGATGATATGCCCTTGATGTAGAGGTAGCTCGATGAGAAATTTTAGCCATTTTCTCAATTTCTGCCACCCCTTACCACTTCAGTAACCTGTACAAAAAAAATGGTTGAAATTAATTTCTTGAAACTTGGTGCTTGATCTTACATTAACCCGAGCTACAAATGCACCTAACATCAACTGTGCATTTCAAGTATTTGTACCTTATGCCGAGAACTTATCAATCACCCCTCGTACCAAATACTTTTTGGTGCTCCTGTTTGATTAAATTGCTGTTGTTTTAGGATGGCCATCAGGATAAAGACTGGACAGATCAGGCAAATCACTGAAAATTAGTACGCAGCCAACACCATACGTGTATTTCAAGATCATGTATTTTGCTACAAATAATAGACATTCGCCGAGCGAATAGGAGAAAGAGTATAAATAATAATAAAAGGAGGAAGAAGAGAAAGAATAATATGCATAAGAAGAAAAAGAAGAAGAAGAAGACAACAATAACAATAAAACGAATGTCATAATATCAGAACGGAAGCGCCCTAAAGCCTATGTAAAGAAACCAACCAGGAACATACAAGGAAACTTTTTTAACGTCCAGATCAGTTTTTGAGTAATACTCTGTAAACCTGAAGTCAGACATTAAGCAACAATGTCATCTTTAACGTTGTGTTTCTGGTCAGTTTGGCCTGCTGCAAGATACTAACAATCCTCGATAAACTCGCTGACCTTGCTGGAAGCTATGGAGGGTCAAAGGTTGCGGGATTAAAGCCGGGAAACAATACTCTTCAGGCAGGGAGGGAGGGAGGGACCCTTACAGCTGTTTATGACGAGAACCTTTGGCCCACCTATAGTCTGACATCCTGTCTTTGTCTGACACCGTGTCTTTGTCTAACATCTTGTCTTTGTCTGGCACCCTGTCTTTGTCTGACACCCTGTCTTTGTCTGACATCTTGTCTTTGTCTGACACTGTGTCTTTGTCTGACATTCTGTCTTTGTCTGACACCGTGTCTTTGTCTGATATCCTGTCTTTGTCTGACACTGTGTCTTTGTCTGACATTCTGTCTTTGTCTGACACTGTGTCTTTGTCTGATATCCTGTCTTTGTCTGACACTGTGTCTTTGTCTGACATTCTGTCTTTGTCTGACACCGTGTCTTTGTCTGATATCCTGTCTTTGTCTGGCACCCTGTCTTTGTCTGACATCCTGTCTTTGCTTGACATTCTGTCTTTGTCTGACACCCTGTCTTTGTCTGACATCCTGTCTTTGTCTGACACCCTGTCTTTGTCTGACACCCTGTCTTTGTCTGACACCCTGTCTTTGTCTGGCACCCTGTCTTTGTCTGACACCCTGTCTTTGTCTGACACCCTGTCTTTGTCTGACACCCTGTCTTTGCTTGACATCCTGTCTTTGTCTGACACCCTGTCTTTGTCTGACACCCTGTCTTTGTCTGACACCCTGTCTCTGTCTGACATCCCGTGTAACTGTACTAGATGTTCCCATATATAGACCTTTTCCTTCCTCTGAAGTTGATTGGCAGGGGCGATGCAAATAAAGTGCAGCATGTCCAAGACACATTCTCTGTACCAGTTGCCCAGGCCAACCAGCTTTTCTTTCAGTGAAAATTCAAATTAAATAATAGAGACCTACTTACCAATGCGAACTAGAAGATATGAATTTTATAATAACAAAACAAAACACAATAACGCTGGAGACGGGTTGGCCACGCGCTTCGAAGAGACTCCAGCAACACGGCTACAACAGCCGCAGGGTGGACACCCGAGAGAATAAGAAGGGGAGGTCAACCAAAAGCTACCTGGCGGAGAACTGTAGAAGCTGAAATGAGTCGCATGCAGCGCATCAGGGATACAATATACAGACTGGCCGCAGACCGTGAGAAGTGGAGAGAATTGGACGCTGCCCTGAACAACACCGCAGGGCGTATTTGGCGATTATTACGTAGCCGATCGCCAGTCCAGGACGTGGGGTAGATGTAACATGTCAAAACTAAATCCTGGCCTCCAACTCAACACAAAACTAAATCCTAGCCTCCAACTCAGACACAAAACTAAATCCTAGCGTCCAACTCGGGCACAAAACTAAATCCTAGCCTCCAACTCAGACACAAAACTAAATCCTAGCCTCCAACTCAGGCACAAAACTAAATCCTAGCCTCCAACTCAGGCACAAAACTAAATCCTAGCCTCCAACTCAGACACAAAACTAAATCCTAGCCTCCAACTCAGACACAAAACTAAATCCTGGCGTCCAACTCAGACACAAAACTAAATCCTAGCCTCCAACTCAGACACAAAACTAAATCCTAGCCTCCAACTCAGACACAAAACTAAATCCTAGCCTCCAACTCAGACACAAAACTAAATCCTAGCCTCCAACTCAGACACAAAACTAAATCCTAGCCTCCAACTCAGACACAAAACTAAATCCTAGCCTCCAACTCAGACACAAAACTAAATCCTAGCCTCCAACTCAGACACAAAACTAAATCCTAGCCTCCAACTCAGGCACAAAACTAAATCCTAGCCTCCAACTCAGACACAAAACTAAATCCTAGCCTCCAACTCAGACACAAAACTAAATCCTAGCCTCCAACTCAGACACAAAACTAAATCCTAGCCTCCAACTCAGACACAAAACTAAATCCTAGCCTCCAACTCAGGCACAAAACTAAATCCTAGCCTCCAACTCAGGCACAAAACTAAATCCTAGCCTCCAACTCAGACACAAAACTAAATCCTAGCCTCCAACTCAGACACAAAACTAAATCCTGGCGTCCAACTCAGACACAAAACTAAATCCTAGCCTCCAACTCAGACACAAAACTAAATCCTAGCCTCCACTCAGACACAAAACTAAATCCTAGCCTCCAACTCAGACACAAAACTAAATCCTAGCCTCCAACTCAGACACAAAACTAAATCCTAGCCTCCAACTCAGACACAAAACTAAATCCTAGCCTCCAACTCAGGCACAAAACTAAATCCTAGCCTCCAACTCAGGCACAAAACTAAATCCTAGCCTCCAACTCAGACACAAAACTAAATCCTAGCCTCCAACTCAGACACAAAACTAAATCCTGGCGTCCAACTCAGACACAAAACTAAATCCTAGCCTCCAACTCAGACACAAAACTAAATCCTAGCCTCCAACTCAGACACAAAACTAAATCCTAGCCTCCAACTCAGACACAAAACTAATCCTAGCCTCCACTCAGACACAAAACTAAATCCTGGCCTCCAACTCAGACACAAAACTAAATCCTAGCCTCCAACTCAGACACAAAACTAAATCCTGGCCTCCAACTCAGACACAAAACTAAATCCTAGCCTCCAACTCAGACACAAAACTAAATCCTAGCCTCCAACTCAGACACAAAACTAAATCCTAGCCTCCAGCTCAGACACAAAACTAAATCCTAGCCTCCAACTCAGACACAAAACTAAATCCTGGCCTCCAACTCAGACACAAAACTAAATCCTAGCCTCCAACTCAGACACAAAACTAAATCCTAGCCTCCAACTCAGGCACAAAACTAAATCCTAGCCTCCAACTCGGGCACAAAACTAAATCCTAGCGTCCAACTCGGGCACAAAACTAAATCCTAGCCTCCAACTCGGGCACAAAACTAAATCCTGGCGTCCAACTCGGGCACAAAACTAAATCCTGGCGTCCAACTCGGGCACAAAACTAAATCCTAGCCTCCAACTCAGGCACAAAACTAAATCCTGGCGTCCAACTCGGGCACAAAACTAAATCCTGGCGTCCAACTCAGGCACAAAACTAAATCCTAGCCTCCAACTCAGGCACAAAACTAAATCCTGGCGTCCAACTCGGGCACAAAACTAAATCCTGGCCTCCAACTCGGACACAAAACTAAATCCTAGCGTCCAACTCAGACACAAAACTAAATCCTAGCGTCCAACTCAGACACAAAACTAAATCCTAGCGTCCAACTCGGGCACAAAACTAAATCCTGGCGTCCAACTCGGGCACAAAACTAAATCCTGGCGTCCAACTCGGGCACAAAACTAAATCCTAGCGTCCAACTCAGGCACAAAACTAAATCCTGGCGTCCAACTCGGGCACAAAACTAAATCCTGGCGTCCAACTCGGGCACAAAACTAAATCCTGGCGTCCAACTCGGGCACAAAACTAAATCCTAGCGTCCAACTCAGACACAAAACTAAATCCTAGCGTCCAACTCAGACACAAAACTAAATCCTAGCGTCCAACTCGGGCACAAAACTAAATCCTAGCGTCCAACTCGGGCACAAAACTAAATCCTAGCGTCCAACTCGGGCACAAAACTAAATCCTAGCGTCCAACTCGGGCACAAAACTAAATCCTGGCGTCCAACTCAGACACAAAACTAAATCCTAGCGTCCAACTCGGGCACAAAACTAAATCCTAGCGTCCAACTCGGGCACAAAACTAAATCCTGGCGTCCAACTCGGGCACAAAACTAAATCCTGGCTTCCAACTCGGACACAAAACTAAATCCTAGCGTCCAACTCAGACACAAAACTAAATCCTAGCGTCCAGCTCGGGCACAAAACTAAATCCTAGCGTCCAACTCGGGCACAAAACTAAATCCTAGCGTCCAACTCGGGCACAAAACTAAATCCTGGCCTCCAACCCGGGCACAAAACTAAATCCTGGCGTCCAACTCGGGCACAAAACTAAATCCTGGCGTCCAACTCAGGCACAAAACTAAATCCTAGCGTCCAACTCAGACACAAAACTAAATCCTGGCGTCCATCTCGGGTACAATACGCAAGAGATCGAACCGTTGGAAAATGTTGTCCGGCAGAAAACACAGCTACATATTCTGACTTCTAAAACGGTTTCTAAGTGGAAAAAATGAATAAGAACATATACATACAAAGTTACCTTTCAAACCATATTCAGTAAAATACATTTAATCCTAGTTATCTCTACATTAACCTGTTATTAGTTAATAGCGCTGACAAGTGAAGCCCGCAGAACAAGGAAAGTACAATCATTTATGGGCCCCCTGGTCATTTGTAGATCATTCTAAAAGTTGGCTGCTAATTGAATGATTACATGATTAAACTGATGAAGTCTGCCGGAACCATAACCTTAACAAATACAAGACTTTACGAATCAGCAAGTAAATATTTGATTTCTTGAAATAATCTTTCACTAGGACTAAATGAAGCATCCATAGCAAAGTACTCGAAATAATTGCAATATCTCATGAATGTTATCTGGAGGGAAAATGAAGCTCAACATTTCTATGTAATGTAACCACCAAAATCAGACACTTCATACAGGTGAGGCAGAAAATATTAATGAGCATAGCCAGACACGAACTAATGGTGGTTTAATCGGGTGGTGCTGAGTGATGACGGCGAGAACATGAAGATCTCAGTCAGAGTCAGTTATGATTTCCTACGTTTCTGCTTCTGGATCAGTTATGATTTCCTACATTTCTACTTCTGGATCAGTTATGATTTCCTACATTTCTACTTCTGGATCAGTTATGATTTCCTACATTTCTACTTCTGGATCAGTTATGATTTCCTACATTTCTACTTCTGGATCAGTTATGATTTCCTACATTTCTACTTCTGGATCAGTTATGATTTCCTACATTTCTACTTCTGGATCAGTTATGATTTCCTACATTTCTGCTTCTGGATCAGTTATGATTTCCTACATTTCTACTTCTGGATTAGTTATGATTTCCTACATTTCTACTTCTGGATTAGTTATGATTTCCTACATTTCTACTTCTGGGTCAGTTATGATTTCCTGCATTTCTTCTTCTGGATCAGTTATGATTTCCTACATTTCTACTTCTAGATTAGTTATGATTTCCAACATTTCTACTTCTGGATCAGTTATGATTTCCTACATTTCTGCTTCTGGATTAGTTATGATTTCCTACATTTCTGCTTCTGGATTAGTTATGATTTCCTACATTTCTGCTTCTGGATTAGTTATGATTTCCTACATTTCTGCTTCTGGATTAGTTATGATTTCCTACATTTCTACTTCTGGATTAGTTATGATTTCCTACATTTCTGCTTCTGGATTAGTTATGATTTCCTACATTTCTGCTTCTGGATTAGTTATGATTTCCTACATTTCTACTTCTGGATCAGTTATGATTTCCTACATTTCTGCTTCTGGATTAGTTATGATTTCCTACATTTCTACTTCTGGATTAGTTATGATTTCCTACATTTCTACTTCTGGATTAGTTATGATTTCCTACATTTCTACTTCTGGATCAGTTATGATTTCCTACATTTCTGCTTCTGGATCAGTTATGATTTCCTACATTTCTGCTTCTGGATTAGTTATGATTTCCTACATTTCTGCTTCTGGATTAGTTATGATTTCCTACATTTCTGCTTCTGGATTAGTTATGATTTCCTACATTTCTGCTTCTGGATTAGTTATGATTTCCTACATTTCTGCTTCTGGATTAGTTATGATTTCCTACATTTCTGCTTCTGGATTAGTTATGATTTCCTACATTTCTGCTTCTGGATTAGTTATGATTTCCTACATTTCTGCTTCTGGATTAGTTATGATTTCCTACATTTCTGCTTCTGGATTAGTTATGATTTCCTACATTTCTGCTTCTGGATTAGTTATGATTTCCTACATTTCTGCTTCTGGATTAGTTATGATTTCCTACATTTCTGCTTCTGGATCAGTTATGATTTCCTACATTTCTCCTTCATGTATTTCACAAACGGGTAATGGGTTCCGTGTGGTTCAGCCCTCAGTTCACAGATGCTGGTATCTATAAGTGTACTTGTACGTACGGTTTTTTATACTCTTCTTCCTCTTTCAAATGTAATTTGCCGCACGCTTTAAGACTTTACACTGTTCTCATGATGATGTTGATAATAAAAGGTGACAATGAAAAATATTATGTCATAGTTTCCTTAAATTTCAAAACACACACACACACACTCACACACACACACACACTCACACACACACACACAATGAGACTGTATTCTCCCTGCTGGATGGGCGTACACGGAGACACACAACAGAGAAAACACTGGCAAACGAAGAACTGACGTGGGAAATAGGCGAAAAACTGGCAAAGGGCCGAGCAAAGTGAAAATCTGCTGCTACAAGGAGTCCCGTGTGTTCTGTCACTGAAGGAGCAAGAGAAAGATTCACGTGCAGTGCCAACATGGATCTGTACATTGTTCACTTGGATCTTGGTCGTTAGCTCCGGATTGTGTTCTTCGTGACTGGAGCCATTAAACTCTTGATCTGTAACCTGGGGATAGGTATTTTCCACGACGACGGAGCTAGATAAGAAGTATGCTTCTTAGGTGAGGTTAAAAAAAAAAAGTTAAGAGATCAAAACAACTTCGTTCATTACATGGATATAACACAGACATCGAATGTCATGAACAAAGTTTCTGTTTTCTGAAAGATGATCTTTGTAGATGTATAATATCAGCGTTTATATCGTTATGACGGTTCTTACAATCTAACCACAAGAAATATATACCTTTTTTTTAGATAACACGATAAGAGCCCATTGTTTTCACTATTTCGTGTTCATATTTTTTATTCCTTTTAAATATGAATATACTATATGTTTATATATTCAAACACTAAATGTGTATATATTCAAACACTATATGTGTATATATTCAAACACTATATGTGTATATATTCAAACACTATATGTGTATATATTCAAACACTCTATGTGTATATATTCAAACACTCTATGTGTATATATTCAAACACTGTATATATATATATATATATATATATATATATATATATATATATATATATATATATAAGTGGAAAATTAGCTCCCAAAACTATCGCACACAAGGGGTTAAAATCTCAGGGACTTTGTTTTGAGTAATAAACTAAAATGTAAACCGGCGGCTTGAAAGAGTTATAAATGTTCTGTGACGAAGAAAATGTGTTTACATCGCCAGATCAGGGGAATGCTGAAGAACACCGGACACGACATCACTCTGGAGATCAAGAACGACGGCTACAACTTCGTCAACATCAGCGTCGGACCCCTGTCCTACACATACAGAGTTTCAGAGATCAAGTTCCACCTCTCCAACAGCGACAATGTCGGGTCTGAGCACACGGTCTCCGGCAAGTCTTTCCCTGTGGAAGTAGGTCCCTGAGACTTTGTGGGCGCTGTCTCTTGATGTGTTTTGTTGAAAACGTTCCTGAATATCTCCGTGGTTTTGCTTCGCACTTCGTCTTCCTCTTGAGAGGTCAGAGTGGTGACTCATGCAAAACTTAAAATCCGATAGGCTCACAAATTCTGTCTCAGTTCTCATCACTACGGCCAGGTCATGGTTTAGGTCAGTCTACACTGTACTCCTGGGGTCAGAGAGAAGGCTTTCCCTTTTCTATGAGAGGGTGAGAGAGCTTTCTTGGTGGGATGTAGGAGGTGGCTTTTGTAATGAAACAAAATGGCTAATCGTTATGGTGAAGCGAGTTGGGGAAGGAGGCGATATGAAGGGGTGATAAGAAGGGGTGATATCAAGGGGTGATATCAAGGGGTGATAAGAAGGGGTGATATCAAGGGGTGATAAGAAGGGGTGATATCAAGGGGTGATATGAAGGGGTGATATCAAGGGGTGATAAGAAGGGGTGATATCAAGGGGTGATAAGAAGGGGTGATATCAAGGGGTAATATCAAGGGGTGATAAGAAGATGTGATATCAAGGGGTGATAAGAAGGGGTGATACGAAGGCTGATATTAAGGAGTGATAAGAAGGAGTGATATCAAGGGGTGATATGAAGGGGTGATAAGAAGGGTTGATAAGAAGGGGTGATATCAAGGGGTGATATCAAGGGGTGATAAGAAGGGGTGATATGAAAGGATGATATCAAGGGGTGATAAGAAGGGGTGATATGAAGGGGTGATAAGAAGGGGTGATATGAATGGGTGATATGAAGGGGTGATATGAATGGGTGATATGAATGGTTGATATGCGAAAAACTGGCAAAGGGCCGAGCAAAGTGAAAATCTGCTGCTACAAGGAGTCCCGTGTGTTCTGTCACTGAAGGAGCAAGAGAAAGATTCACGTGCAGTGCCAACATGGATCTGTACATTGTTCACTTGGATCTTGGTCGTTAGCTCCGGATTGTGTTCTTCGTGACTGGAGCCATTAAACTCTTGATCTGTAACCTGGGGATAGGTATTTTCCACGACGACGGAGCTAGATAAGAAGTATGCTTCTTAGGTGAGGTTAAAAAAAAAAAGTTAAGAGATCAAAACAACTTCGTTCATTACATGGATATAACACAGACATCGAATGTCATGAACAAAGTTTCTGTTTTCTGAAAGATGATCTTTGTAGATGTATAATATCAGCGTTTATATCGTTATGACGGTTCTTACAATCTAACCACAAGAAATATATACCTTTTTTTTAGATAACACGATAAGAGCCCATTGTTTTCACTATTTCGTGTTCATATTTTTTATTCCTTTTAAATATGAATATACTATATGTTTATATATTCAAACACTAAATGTGTATATATTCAAACACTATATGTGTATATATTCAAACACTATATGTGTATATATTCAAACACTATATGTGTATATATTCAAACACTCTATGTGTATATATTCAAACACTCTATGTGTATATTCAAACACTGTATATATATATATATTATATATATATATATATATATATATATATATATATATATAAGTGGAAAATTAGCTCCCAAAACTATCGCACACAAGGGGTTAAAATCTCAGGGACTTTGTTTTGAGTAATAAACTAAAATGTAAACCGGCGGCTTGAAAGAGTTATAAATGTTCTGTGACGAAGAAAATGTGTTTACATCGCCAGATCAGGGGAATGCTGAAGAACACCGGACACGACATCACTCTGGAGATCAAGAACGACGGCTACAACTTCGTCAACATCAGCGTCGGACCCCTGTCCTACACATACAGAGTTTCAGAGATCAAGTTCCACCTCTCCAACAGCGACAATGTCGGGTCTGAGCACACGGTCTCCGGCAAGTCTTTCCCTGTGGAAGTAGGTCCCTGAGACTTTGTGGGCGCTGTCTCTTGATGTGTTTTGTTGAAAACGTTCCTGAATATCTCCGTGGTTTTGCTTCGCACTTCGTCTTCCTCTTGAGAGGTCAGAGTGGTGACTCATGCAAAACTTAAAATCCGATAGGCTCACAAATTCTGTCTCAGTTCTCATCACTACGGCCAGGTCATGGTTTAGGTCAGTCTACACTGTACTCCTGGGGTCAGAGAGAAGGCTTTCCCTTTTCTATGAGAGGGTGAGAGAGCTTTCTTGGTGGGATGTAGGAGGTGGCTTTTGTAATGAAACAAAATGGCTAATCGTTATGGTGAAGCGAGTTGGGGAAGGAGGCGATATGAAGGGGTGATAAGAAGGGGTGATATCAAGGGGTGATATCAAGGGGTGATAAGAAGGGGTGATATCAAGGGGTGATAAGAAGGGGTGATATCAAGGGGTGATATGAAGGGGTGATATCAAGGGGTGATAAGAAGGGGTGATATCAAGGGGTGATAAGAAGGGGTGATATCAAGGGGTAATATCAAGGGGTGATAAGAAGATGTGATATGAAGGGGTGATATGAAGAGGTGATATGAAGGCGTGATATGAAGGGGTGATAAGAAGGGGTGATATGAATGGTTGATATGAAGGAGTGATAAGAAGGGGTGATCTGAAGGGGTGATATGAAGGGGTGATAAGAAGGGGTGATAAGAATTGGTGATAAGAAGGGGTGATATGAAGGGGTGATAAGAAGGAGTGATAAGAAGGGGTGATAAGAAGGGGTGATAAGAAGGGGTGATATGAAGCGGTGATATGAATGGGTGATATGAAGTGGTGATATGCATGAGTGATATGAAGGGGTGATATGAAGGGGTGATATGAATGGATTATATGAATGAGTGATATGAAGGGGTGATAAATTGGGTGATATGAATGGGTGATATGAATGGGTGATTTGAATGGGTGATATGAATGGGTGATAAGAAGGGTGATATGAAGTTGTGATATGAAGGGGTGATATGAATGGGTGATATGAAGGGGTGATATGAAGGGTTGGTATGAAGGGGTGATAAGAAGGGGTGATATGAATGGTTGATATGAAGGAGTGATAAGAAGAGGTGATATGAAGGGGTGATATGAAGGCGTGATAAGAAGGGGTGATAAGAAGGGGTAATAAGAAAGGGTGATATGAAGGGGTGATATGAAGGTGTGATAAGAAGGGGTGGTATAAGGCGATGATATGAAGGGGTGATAAGAATGGGTGATATGAAGTGGTGATATGAAGGGGTGATATGAGGTGTGATATGAAGGGGTGATAAGAAGGGGTGATATGAAGGAGTAATATGAAGGGGTGATATGAAGGGTGATAAGAAGGAGTGATATGAAGGAGTGATATGAAGGGGTGATATGAAGGGATGATATGAAGGGGTGATAAGAAGGGGTGATAAGAAGGGATGATATGAAGGGGTGATAAGAAGGGATAATATGAAGGGGTGATAAGAAGGGATTATATGAAGGGGTGATAAGAAGGGGTGATATGAAGTGGTGATTGATAACAAGATAACGAACGAACAAACGAACGAACAGACTTTATTTTCGAGGAGTTTAGAATTGGGCACGCAGGCCAGTCTACCATTCTGCCCTTCATCTTACAGCTTTCGTTCAGTCACAGATATTCAGCATTTGTTATTGAACATAATGTGCATGAAAAACATAAAATGAATAAGAAAATAATTAATAAACCCTTTCTTTCCATACACTCTACATTCTGCTTTATGTAACTACATGAAATAAACTTTATTACATGCTCACAATCATTTTAAACTCACACATTTTTGGAACAGCAATATATATAGTGATACGAAGGGAGTGATGTGAAGAGTGCCATATGAAGGGGTGATATCTAGGGAGTGGTATGGAGAGAGTGGTATGAAGGGTTTCATATGAAGGGGTGATATTAAGGGATGATATGAAGGAGTGATACAAAGGGAGTGATATGAAGGGGGGTGATATTAAGGGAGTGATATGAAGAGATGTTATGAAGGATTGATATGAATGGGTGAAATGAAGAGGTGATATGAAGCGTGTGATATGAAGGGTGTGATATGAAGTGGTGATATAAAAGTGTGATATGAAGTGAGTGATATGAAGGGATGATATGAAGGATATTGTATGAATGGGTGATATGAAGGTTGTGACATCACGAGAGTGATATGAAGGGTGTGATATAAAGAGTTATATAAAGGGAGTGATATAAAGATGTGACGTGAAGAGTTATATGAATGGAGCGATATTTTATATCCTTCCCGTGCCGTTAAACGTCACATAGGGCTCGCAAAGTAGTTTACCAATTTTTCCTGCCTTCAGAGAGTCTTTCAACCTCATCAAGGGATTTTATGCCTGTTAATTTGACCTCTCTTAACAATGTCCTCTTCAGAGTTGCACGCGGTCTGCCTCTTTTTCTTCGGCCTGTTGTGTTCCACTTGATAGCTTGTTTTGGGATTCTCTGATCATTTCTTCTCATCAAGTGACCAACATATGTCCATCTCCTTTTCCTGATCACCCATGAGACTGGTTGTTGTTCTTAACCCTTTTGAAATAAAGATCCATCAATCAATCAATCAGTCATCTGTCTTATCTCTGCATTGTTCTTGAGTTCGTTTCACTTGATGCAGGGTATTTTCCTTTGGCACTTGTTGTCAAAAGAGTCTAATTTCTTGTCTGTTTCTTTAGTTGTTTTCCAGCTTTCGCATGCATAAATGAGGGTGGATATTACATTTGAATTGAATAGTCTTAACTTTGTTTTTGTGCTTATAACTTTTGAATTCCATTGTTCTCAAGATTATTGAAGATCGATGCTGCTTTTGCAATTCTAATTCTAACTTCCTTACTGGTGTCACCATCCTGATCTATGTAGCTACCAAGGTATGAAAATTGATTGACTTCTTCAATATCTGTCCATTCTATGTGTATTTTTCCATTTTGATTAACGGGAAGTTTCATTATTTTTGTTTTGTCCTTGTTAATTTTAAGTCCTATTTTGCTAACCAGTGAATACAGGCTATCTGTTTTTTCTTGCATGGAATTCACAATGTTACTGATAAGAGTTATGTCATCTGCAAAATCAAGATATTCTAGTTGGATTCCAGTCAATACCTGTGTTACCTGTGCAGCATTTTTTCATTATGAAGTCTATTGTAATTCCAAAAAGTAAAGGAGACAATATACATCGTTTTTCATACCTGTTTCAATCTGGAACCATTCATTCATCCCTTCTTCTGTCTTGACTGCACAAACATATCCATTGTAGAAGTCCTTAATGATGTTGACAGTTTTAAATGGTATTCCATATAGACTTAAATTCTCCATAATGAATCTCTGTGTATGCTATAAAATGCCTTTTTAAAGTCTATGAAGTTCAGTATTAATGGTTTCTGCTTTTCAATATGTTCTTCAAGTATTATTCTTAGAGTAAAGATCTGGTCGAGACAGCTTCTCCCTTTTTGAAATCCTGCTTGTTCTTCTCTCATTGCGGTATTCACTATATCTTTAAGTCTATTCAAAATGACCTTGCAAAATACTTTTGACACAACTGATATTAAGGTTACTCCTCTCCAATTGTCACAGTCACTAAGGTTGCCTTTTTTGTATTTTAACAATGATTCCTTTTTTCCATTTGGAAGGGACCTTTTCTTCTTTTCCAAATCTTGTTAAACATTCTCTGTAATTATCTCATGTTGTCACTAATGATAGCTTTTAGCATTTCGGGTGTTTTTTCATCTTCACCTGCAGCTTTTTTGTAAGCCATTAAATTCACTGCTGTTTCAATTTCATGCAATTTAATTTCATCTAGGCTGACATTTAGTTGTGGGGCTGGTAAGTCGGTTTCTGGGTTTAACAATTCTTTTGGATGTGGTCGACTGAGTATTTCTTGGAAGTGTTCAGCTCATCTTTGCGTTTGGTCTTTACTTGATGTTAATAGGATTCCAGTTTTGCTAAGGATTGGTCTTTCTTTAGATGTAATAGGACCTGTTAGCCTCTTTTGTATGTTATGTAAAGTTTTGCTGTGTTCTGTTTTTGCTGCTTTTTTCTGCTTCTTTCGCCATATTGTCTATGAATTCTCTTTTATCCCTTCTAGCAGAACTTTTTTACTTTCTTGTCTAGTTCTTTGTATGTTGCTTTCGCCAGATCTTTTCCAAGATCTGTTTTTGCATTCAGCATGTCTAATTTGACTGCTTATCTTTCACGTATGTACTTCCATGTGTTTTCTGATATCCATGCTTTTCTATTTGGTTTTTTCAGTCCAGCGCTTACTTTTGCTGCTGTGATTATGACTGTGCTGTAAGAATTCCATATTTCATCTATACCTATCTCCTCAACTTCCCTGGGTGTTTTGAATTATTGACAAGTTCTTGATTGAAATTACAGTTAGTATTCTCTTCTTGTAGGCTGTGGCTGTTTATCTTTTTGTGTACTGATTTCTTGTGTTGGCTTTTCAGTTTTAGTTTTATTTTCCCTATGCACAGGTTGTGACCACTGTTAACATCTGCACCCCTATAAGCTCTTACATCTATGTGAGATGTTCTGTATTGCTTTGTAATACAAAAATGATCTATCTGGTTTCTAGTTCTATCATTTGGAGATATCCACGTTGTTTTATATCCTATACCGGGAGTTGGGCATAAGGCTAATAACCTTATCCTGTGACCTATCTAGAGGCGACTCCAGATGGGAAAAAGATATCGTTAAGGAAACTCGCAGAGAAACCAACCGAGCATCAGGGATGCCAGCTCCGAGGAGGTCACTCGTCGGCCCCAAGCATGTGATAAAGAGTGTATTCTGGAACGTAAGAACGATGGCAGCACCAACAAAAACTACTCACGTCATCAAAGAAATGGAGAGACACCATCTAGACATACTGGGCATCAGTGAAATGCGATGGCCAGAAGCAGGTAAAAGATCGACGGAAAACGGTAAGTTAATAATACATTCAGGCAGAAACGATGGTAAACTTCGAGATGGGGTAGGTGTTATTATTTTGTCAAACGAAACAGCAAAGAGCCTTGTAGAATGGGAACCAGTGAACAACCTATAATAAGAGCACGATACAACCTAAGAGACGGAAGAATGACAATAATACAGTGTTATGCACCCACCCACGAACGATGCAGATGATAATGTGAAAGACGACTTCTGTCACCAACTACAACAAATCATCAACAAAGTCCCTAAATACGACATCCTAATTGCTATGGGGGACTTCAACGCTAAAGTAGGGAAAGATAACACCAACGTTGAAAAAGTAATGGGGAAAGAAGGAATTGACATAGTAAATCAGAACGGAGAAAGATTAATTGAAATATGTCTAACAGAGGGCATGGTCATTGGAGGCACAATATTACCACACAAAGAGATACATAAAACAACGTGGATAAAACAATGGAGTGATATGAAGTGATAAAATAAAGAGAATGATAAGAAGGGAGGAATATGAAGGATGTGATATGAAGGGAATAATATTAAGGGGAGATGTGAAGGAGTGATACGAAGGGAGTGATATGAAGATAGTGATAAGAAGGGAGTGATATGAAGGGGTGATATGAAGGGAGTGATAGGAATCGAGTGATAGGAAGGGAATGACAAGAAGATAGTGATATGAAGGTTTGATATGAAAGGATTATATGAAGGGGTGATACAAAACTGGTGGTACAAGGGATGTGATATAAATTGGATGATATGAAGGGATTGATTTGAAAAGGTGATATGAAGGAAGTATTATGAAGGGGCTGATATAAAGCAGGTTATATTAAAAGGGGTGGTGTAAAGAAGGTGGTATGAAAGGGGTGACATGAATGGAGTGATATGAAGGTAGTGATATGAAGGGAGTGATGGAAAGGGAGTGATATGAAGGTAGTGAATGAATGAATGAATGAATGAATAATCTTTATTTTTCAAGGGTAAAGAATTGGGCACGCAGGCCCGTCTTACATTCTGCCCTTCATCACTCCATCTTTCATTCTTCCCACACACTTGATTTAGTACAAAAATACAAATTAAATTAGTAAAAACATATCAAAATAGTGTAAGATTTAACTACTACATTCAAGGTAAAAGAGAAGAAGTAATTAACCTAATAAAATAGCACTCACGCACACATACACCCGCAGACATATACATAAATAAAAATACATTGTAAATACAGATCTTCTAACATATTTTTTTAAACAAACATTAAAATAATTTCTAACAATATCTAACAAGTTGCTTTTCTAACTATGTCACTGAAGTACTTGGTTTACGAGCCATGTGTTGAGAGAGTGCTGGCTATTTTATGGAGGCATATAATTACATGCAAGTAAATAATGAAACAGGTTTGAGTTAAAGGATGAAGTATTACCAATGGATTTTAAATTGTAGGGGAGGGTGTTCCAGAGCTGTACTGCAGAGTATGCAAGGCTTTTCTTGTACATATCAATTCTGGGTTTAGGAAGAAGAAGGGATATGAAGGGAGTGTTATGAATGGAGTGATATGAAGGGAGTGATACGAAGAAAGTGAAATGAAGTTAGGCATATTAGGATCCTTTTCAGTATCGTCTCATGTTTAAGTCACATTCTAAAATTAGAATGTTCGCCTTGGAAATTTTTGTAAAACATAATAACCTGCCTGTTTGTTGAAACAGCAGACAAAAACTCATGTCTTACAGGAGTGTTATATGGAGGGGTGATATGAAAAGTGTGATATCAAGGGAGGAGTGATATGAAGGTTGTGATATAACGAGGGTTATATAAAGGGGGTGATATAAAGGGAGTGATATAAAGGGAGTAATATAAAGGGAGTGATATGAAGGGAGTTTAAAAGTCCCTCTTGAAGTCCCTGCGTGAAGTACATTTTCTGCAATCTGTATTTGACTTCCTACAAGACCATCTGCTTATGTGGGTCAACTTAATTCAGCATGGTCGTGCTTGTGTCTGTTGGTTTGCCTACATCACTGTCCATGTCTCTTGATCTGTTTTTGTCTAATATTTATGGTTTGCCATTTCTGACACCCAGCGTCGGACAAGCCACATCTTCACATCTTCACAATTTACAGCTAAGTTCTCTATTCATCACTTTAAAAAAAAATAGCATTCATGTGAATCTATACTTTATCTCCTCTCTCTATTTCTTCGTCCTGCGTGTTTTTGTCTGATTTAAGGCTCACGCCGAAACGTCACAACGTTGTGGTAGTTAAGTAATAAAGCTCATACTATTTGTTTCCTAGTTTATACATTCTGGTATCACAGCTTTACTGCAGTGCTTCGTGTATAGTTTTATACTTATACAGTAATTATTGTGCCCACATCACTGTCTTTATCTCCTGATCTGTTTTTTTTTCCTCACGTTTATGGTTTGCTCACATCATTGGCCATGTCTCTTGATCTACTTTTTGTCTAACGTATATGGTTTGCTCACATCATTGGCCATGTCTCTTGATCTACTTTTTGTCTAACGTATATGGTTTGCTCACATCATTGGCCATGTCTCTTGATCTATTTTTTGTCTAACGTTTATGATTTGCTCACATCATTGGCCATGTCTCTTGATCTATTTTTTGTCTAACGTATATGGTTTGCTCACATCATTGGCCATGTCTCATGATCTGTTTATGTCTCACGTTTGTGGTTTGCTTACATCATTGGCCATGTCTCTTGATCTATTTTTTGTCTCAAGTTTATGATTTGCTCACATCATTGGCCATGTCTCATGATATGATTTTTGTCTCACATTTATGGTTTGCTCACATCACTGGCCATGTCTCATGATCTGTTTTTTGTCTCATGTTTATAGTTATATGAGATTCGAAACCGATTCCCTGAGTTATTTTCAAACCATTTCAACCTATGGGCAATCAATAGTTTCTTGTCTAAAATTAGCACCTGCACGGTAATAATGACCAAGACAACTTTAACTCTTTCTTGTGCTTGTTGATTTACGTTAAAGAAAAGCTAACTAGTTTCTAGGCAGGGTATTTTTATATAAACAAATTTGTTCACTTAATTTCGTGGATGAAAAAAGATTCAGAATACTTCTAGTTTTATGTATTGATTTATCATTTTTTATTCTTTAAAAAAAAACAGAAGAAAAGAAATTTAAATATAAAATAAAATTGAAACGAAACAACATTCATTGATGAAATCTGAAAATGTACTTATTCTTAAACAAGTCTTTATATTATTATACATGAATATGAGAAGGTTAACTCCGCTATCTGTGAGCGACCATAAAAACCACAGCAAGAACATGTGTAGCCAGACCCCAGCCCGGATCAAATCGGCTCTGATCAATCACTTAAGAAAACCAACCTCCAGAGAACTGGAAGCCAGAGTGAGAACCAATATTTAGAAAGCTCACGGAGCAGGGCTTGGCTACTACATCCAGGGGTAATCGTTTACGTGGTCTGTAAGAAGAGAGAAGTCGAAACGTCAATGTTTGACTAACTTCTTGCTGAAATGGTCAAGATAGAAGGGGGAGGATGTAATGGTAAAATGTGACAAATGCAGGAGAAATAAATGTGTTCATTATCTTGTTTTTTTTTTTTAAACACGATAATGAACACATTTATTTCTTTCCAGAAAAAAGGTTACGTTAGATTGACAATGTATACTATAAAATCTGATATATTTAGATCTGTGGTTCTTGAACTTTATTTGACCCTGGTACCCCCCCCCCTCCTCCTCCCAATGCCCTTTTCGCAACTGTGAACAGCTCTAGATCCATTTTCCAGCCTTAGAAGATCTGTGAGCCCATAATTAAATATAGAGCAATAAATAGAATCCAGATGATGTTAGATGTTTTTTTAATGAGGAAATCCATCAGGTTGTCCGTGGACTTCTAAAAGTCTTTCTGTGGACCTCCTGGGACTCCATAGACCCAGGTTAAAAAAGCACAGATCTGTATGATTATCCATCATTTAATGATAATGTGCGGCCTTATTATAAGTTACCGGGTGTGTGTAGAGATGTATTAATTTTTAGACTCCGGGGAGGATTGAAGACGGAAACATCATCTCGTGAACGAAGTTACAACCCGATCGTGTAGTCTTGCTCCTGTAATAGTTCACCTATGATTACAGTTCACACACTGATTACAGTTCTCGCATGACTACGGTTCATCTACGACTGCTTAATACATGTTACAAGAGCGTTACCTGTATGGTACTATCAGGTATCACTTGCGGCCTAAAATGGTTCCACGTCATGTTGAAAAACTATCAGACTCCAGAATTGATACATGTCCTGTAGTAATTCTCACAGATGCGAGATCAGTACTGGAAGCTCTTCAGTGCAACAAACTACCAGACCTTAAGGATGCCTTGTGAAAAATTGGCTTACAACATGGAGTCACTTTGCAATGGATTCCCTCCCACTGTGGGATACCAGGCAATGAGAAAGCTGACCATCTGGCCAAAGAGGGCACCGAAATGGAGCAACCAGACATACCAATCACCTATAATCAGAAGAAAAGCATGATAAAAACCTACAGGAAGCCACAAACACCACCACATGATGACTATCACATGCTAAACAGAAAGGAACAAGTCACCATCTTCCGTCTCCGAACAGGACACAGCCGACTCCGAAGTCATATGTATACAAAGTTTAAGGTTGGTACTACTAATCTATGTACATGTGCCCAGGTGCCCCAAAATGTGGAACATATCCTCCAGAACTGCATCAACTACGAGACACTGAGAAATAATTACTGGCCCAGTGAAACCACTAAAGAAGATAAGCTCTACGGTTCCATACATGAGTTACAAAAAACAGTGAAATTTATCCAAGAGACAGAACTCAGATATAGACAGACAATGCGAACGAAGAAGAAGAAGAGAGGTTCCACGTCATGAGAAATTTCATTATCTTTTAGCTGTTGAGACAACACTAACGTTTATAAAACTGGATTAACCATTGGAGAGAGAACACAAAGAAAGAGGAAAACACAAGAAACATCAAAGCTGGTGAGCCATTACCACTCAAGATCCCATAATTTCTCTCACTTGAACCCTGGCAATGGGCCGTTGTACCACCGTATTCAGAATCTGTCCTTCGATGGTAGAGCTTGTCTCTTACGTTCTGTATGAGACGTAAAATTAAAATCATCTGCAAAACTTCCAGTCAGATTTGCTGCCTGCCAACACTTCATCTTAGCAATGGTATCGCGAAAAAAAGTCCCCCAACCAACTAGAATATGGCCCTTTTATATGACTGCCTGTTGTAAAAGATGACAAAATGTGCTTCCATAAAAATTTCGGACTAACACAGAAGTATAAACAGTTAAACAGAACGCGTAAGTACTGGCAGTGTATGACAATTTTAAATGGTCAGAATAGCATGAAGATTGGCTGTTTTAGATCTAAACTATTTGTTTTAGATGTGTGTAATATGAATCAGGCAAGCAGAAAAATATAGCGAGAAGGAGGTCAGTTGATCAGTTCTGGTGCGGAAGGAGGGAATGGCTGATTTTTGTTGTGACAATAATAATAATAATAATAATAATAAAGATGATAATATCAAAAGTGTAAATAACTATAACAGCTACTATAATAGTCAACATTATATACGGAGGCTGTAGTTTTCTTTATTATTTATTCGAAAGTTTTCTGGAGTTAAAATGGAAATTTTGTTTTATACAAAGTAATCTGTTTTTTAAAATTATGCAACCAATAAGTAAGACACATAAATAAAGTACAGGTGAGACACATTGGAAAGATGGCTGATACATATAAATGATAGCTGATACATGTAAAAAATAGCTCATGTTCCCCTTATACCTGATATATATATATATATATATATATATATATATATATATATATATATATTCATAAATGAATGTTGCAGATCGTGAAACAAAACAATTATGTCATCTACGAAGCTCTTCACCGCGCATGACACAGACATCACGTGACGCGAACCGTCCTGCAGCATTCAAGTTTCTCTCATTTTTTTCTGGAACATAAACTCTCTCCTCCTCAGCAGCTGATGTGACTTATCCGACATATGCATCTCCTTTCTCTTGTCCCCTGGCTTATAATTGTAACATGTGACAGGTCAAGTTCGGGCAGGCCATTCCTGGAGATCAAATTATTTCTCAGAGAAATTGTAGACAGAGAACAAGACTTTTTTGAGTGATTTGTCTGTACATCGTTGTTTGCCATAGCACTGTGGTGTAGATGTTGATAAACTATAATGAGGCTGTTGAAACACTGTAGTGAAGATATTGAAACATGTAGTGAAGATGTTTAGAAACTGTAGTGAAGATGTTGAAACACTGTAGTGAAGATATTGAAACATATAGTGAAGATGTTTAGAAACTGTAGTGAAGATGTTGATAAACTATAATGAGGCTGTTGAAACACTGTAGTGAAGATATTGAAACATGTAGTGAAGATGTTTAGAAACTGTAATGAAGATGTTGATAAACTATAATGAGGCTGTTGAAACACTGTAGTGAAGATACTGAAACATGTAGTGAAGATGTTTAGAAACTCTAATGAAGATATTGTAACACTGTAGTGAAGATATTGAAACACTGTAGTGAAGAATATATTGAAACACTGTAGTGAAGATATTAAAACACTGTAGTGAAGAATATATTGAAACACTGTAGTGAAGAATATATTGAAACACTGTAGTGAAGATATTAAAACACTGTAGTGAAGAATATATTGAAACACTGTAGTGAAGATATTAAAACACTGTAGTGAAGAATATATTGAAACACTGTAGTGAAGAATATATTGAAACACTGTAGTGGAGATATTGAAACATTGTACAGTGTAACGCAGAATATATTGAAACACTGTAGTGAAGATATTGAAACACTGTAGTGAAGAATATATTGAAACACTGTAGTGGAGATATTGAAACATTGTACACTGTAACGCAGAATATATTGAAACACTGTAGTGAAGATATTGAAAATCTATATTGTGAAAATATTGAAACTCTGTAGTTAAGATACTGAAACTCACTACATTTTCTTTGTTCACGTTTTGCTTCATTAACTTTGTCTTTCCTACATTAATCTTTAATCCTATATTGTTAGCATTCTGAGTTGGCTTGGTTATTTTATCTTGCATATCTTTGTGTCTGCTTGACAGTAGACAAATGTCGTGATCAAAGTCAAGGTCCCCCAGCACTGTGTCGAGTTGGGTGTCCATTGTAATCCTCTGCGTTTATCTGATGTTGCCTCCTTCATTAACCAGTCTACTGCTAAAATAAATGATGTTGATGATAGTTCACATTCCTGCTTTACTCTTGTTTGTACCCTAAAATTTTTGCAGGTGTGTTCTCCTCAGATCACTTTGCACTGAAAACCCTCTTATGATGACATTCACTATGATATGGGGGAGGCCATGCCATCTTAGAATTTTCTATAGTGCATCGCTGTTGACACTGTCGAAGGATTTCTCAAAATCTGTAAACATTGCGCATGTTTTGCTATGCCACTCATTTGCCTGTTCTAACATTTACTACCTCCTTAAAAATAATAGAGTTGACAAGAAATATACGGCCTCCATATACATGAACCTACAAATCATGTCTAGGAAATGTAGGTGGATTGGTTACGCTTTGAGAAAACTAGACACCAGCATGGAATCGTCAAGGAAACAGAAAACGAGGAAGACCTAAACTTACTTGGAGAAGAGAAATTATGACAGTGCTCAGAGACAAGGGATAAACATGGAATGAAGCAGAGAATAATTCCAAGAACATGGATCTTCTTCTCCTTCTTCTTCGTTCGCTTCTACCACCAAGATCGCCCCGTGATCCTACTGAATTTACTCCTGTGGTCCTTGATTGGTCCTGTGGTCCTCCTGTGGTCCCCGAGAGGGCTACAAAAGATCCCCGAGAGGACCACAAGATGTTCAGAGTATCGCAGGGCTTGAGCCTGCATTCTCGGTGGGTCTCAGAAGCGGGATTTCGTGACACTGTGGTTTTCGTTGCACCAGTTTAATCTAGAGTTGGACTTTCTCACCCGAAAACCTCGACATGGTTTGGATACCAGTATCCCCGCTGGGTGAGAGGTGGTTGCCCATCCAGTCCAGCGTTGGACTTTCTCACCGGAAACCTCAGCGTGATTAGGATACGCATATATCCTCGTCGGGTGAGAGATGGTTGCCTATTTAGACTGCACTGATCCAGTGTCTCCTACTTCAGCATTTTGCGGTCGTGGCCGCTACCGTTCCTAGTTGTGACCAGGACGGAGCTTTTGTCTAGGAGGGCGAATCCTCGCCACTAGTAGGTTTCACCCCTGGGTTAAGCCGGTTTATGCGTATTATCCCATTATGGGTGTGTATCGGACGTGGCCGGCCTCTAGTTGCGTGGTATGAGTAGCTCTCGTTGCGAGACTACTGGACATACCAATTAATCTTCACTTTATCCTTTCTATGTACTTTTCACAGCGGCGCCGTCGGGCAACCCTAATCGCATTTTCGCATTGTCCTCATTGGCCGATTCGCGGCAGCCGAAGAATATCCCCAGCAGTGTATTAATTTAACCCCTGAGTTAAGCCGATTTAGGCAATCTGCCCCAGTATTGGTGTATATAGGACGTGGCCGACCTCTAGAGAAGAGGTGCCGTGATTTGAGTAGTCCTGACCTCGATACTAATGGTTACTTCACCTAATCCTTTCCTTCATCTTTTCCATGACGGCGATGCACGGCAACCCTAATCGGGTTTTTCTTCATTAGCCGGGATGAGTTTCACCCCATACACGTCACCTGAAGAATCTCGCCAGCAGCGCAAGAACAGAGATGACTGGAGAGCCTTTGTCCGTGGTCTATACTCTCAAGTGTGTGAAAGGCGATGATGATGATGACGACGACGACGACGATGGTGACAATGATGATGATGATGATGATGATGATGATATACATGACAAGAACAATGCTTGCTTCATTTACTGGCAAGAAATCTACTCCTTTCTTAGGTTCGTAAATGAGATGACTAAGATAAAAAGCAAATGTCACTAGGAAGGACAGGATAAGAAATGATGACATAAGACAACTGCTAGGAACTCTCTCTCTCTCACTCTCTCTCTCTCTCTCTCTCTCTCTCAACCATAAGTGCCCAGGGCACATGGGGCTTCCGCAAGGGTTTTCCACAAATGCCTGTCCTTTGCCTTTTTTACTGCTCTTGCCCAGGTGAGCCCCTCTATTGTTCAACATTCTCTCTGTTGTTCTTCGTGTCTCTTTTAGCCTACCCTTACTTCTGTTCCCCTGTGGTGTCCATCTTAGTGCTATTTTTGGTAGTGAGTTGTCAGTCATTCGGAACACATGTCCCAACTATCGCCAGCGTCTTTCCTCAATAAATGCTGTCAGTGGCTTCATCTGCATTTCTGCCAACAAGATGTTATTTCTTATGGTGTTTGGCCAAAATATTTTTCTAATTCTTCGTAAACATTTAGTCTGGAAAGAATTCAACTTGTTGTCTATGGTTTTGGTGATTTTCCAGCATTCACTTCCATAGAATAGTACACTTAGAACATTACTCTTAAATATCCTGATTTTCGTATTTATGCTTAGTTTTTAAAATTTCCATATAGTCTGCAGCACTGCAAAAGCCTGGTTTGTTCTAGTAAGTCTGCTGTTGGTGTCCTCTGTGCTGTCTCCATTTTCTACTACTCTACTGCCAAGGTATACAAATTCATTGATCTTCTTCATTAACTTGCTATCTGCACTGAGTACATTTCTGTTGATCACATTTTGCTTCATTAACTTTGTCTTTCCTATGTTAATCTTTAGTCCTATGTTGTTTGCATTCCGAGTTAGCTTGTTTATTTTATCTTGCATATCTTTGTGGGTGCTTGATAGTAGACAAATGTCGTCCGCAAAGTCAAGGTCCTCCAGCACTATGTCAAGGGTCCATTATAATCCTCTGCATTTGTCTGATGTTGCCTCCTTCATTAACCAGTCTACTGCCAAGATAAATAATGTTGATGATAGTACACATCCCTGCTTCACTCCTGTTTGTACCCTAAAGCTGCTGGAGGTATGTTCTCCACAGATCACTTTGCACTGAAAACCCTCGTATAGGTATTGCTTTGATTGCATTCACTATCTTATGAGGGAGGCCATGCCATCTTAGGATTTTCCACAGTGCATTTCTGTTGACTGTCAAAGGCTTTATCAAATTCTATAAACAATGCATATGTTGTGCTATGCCACTCATTTGCCTGTTCTAATATTTGTCTAAGTACAAATATGTGGTCTATGCATGACCTTCCTTTCCTAAATCCTGCCTGCTCTTTCCGAAGTTTTCCTCAAGTGCTGGTACAATTCTGTTGATGATTATTCTACAAAATACTTTACTGGTGAGTGGCAGTAGGGTAATGCTTCTCCAGTTCCCGGAGGAACTATACCATGCCTAAAATACGTAGAGAAACAAAGAATTTAGTGGTTTCACTTAATGAAAATGTTACATATACAGCTGCCCATAAGAACCTTCAACCAAAGAACTACAGGACACAGATCAAGAGGAAGATCCCAGAAAAGACGGATAGATGGAGTTATAGAAACACTCACGAATTACGGCACGAACATTACTGAGGTCACTCTTACGGCCCCAAAAATACATCAACTGCATCTCCCCTTGACATCTCACATTACAAGAAGAAGGATAAAGTAAAGTAAAATAAAGAAATGTACGGGCTCTGTATACAAGACATGGCAAGGATATACTTGCTCTATTTACTTTGCACTGGAAAGAAGTTTATATGCTCCGCCTATGCCGCAGAATACTTGACAAAGGAGACAGTAAAGGACAACGTAGATGAAAGGATTGAAAGAAAAAAGACAGAAGAAGAAGAAAAACTTACTAGTGAAACAAAGTAGGAGAACTAAACAAACACGGAGCAGCACAGAGGAGGTAGGAGATGGCAAATCTACACGAAAAGATGGCGGAGAAAGCCGGCACTAGACGTTGCCTACGTGATTACGGCTGCTGATTTTCCACCAGAAAGTAAACACAGTTTACCAGAAGTCTGACCTCGGCCCTACTGGTTGCCTCAAATTTCTGAAGAGATGGGCCACAAACTGAGTACAAATGGTGCTCCACTTCCTGAAGAAGTCCAACCAGGGGCCAGAGAATAGTGTTCTTTAGCCGGGTTCCTGTTCTTGATTATATTCCAGTTTTCTCGCCATGGTATTCCTCCATCAGTTACACCCTAATTTAATCATCACGGCCAAAATCTGTCAGCCATACACCGAAGAGTGCTGTATCATTGGTATTACATGTGACTTGTTTCTGTGTCACAACAGCCTGTCTTTTCAGTTTTGTATAAAACACCTCTATCTCTCATGTAAACAGCAAGATGTGCTGTGTGCGAGGGCCTCCCCTGTAAGCTGGTTCAACATTTCGCCTCCCCTCTTTGCGCCCCCCCCCCCACACACACACTCACACACTCACACACACACACACACACACTCACACACACACACACACACACCCTATTGATTAACCATTCTATTTTCACACACTTTGGGCCCTTTTTAAAACAGAGAAAGTCCCGATTTCCTTAAAACAGGGGAAACTCTCCGAGCCCTTAAAGCAGTGCACCGACTGGACACTCCTCTCCCACTCCCACCCCCGCCCCTCTTTAACTGGGCCGTGTTGTCAGTATATTTACTCATTGCTAGAGACAATGCAGTAAGACTTAGCCAGGACAATACGGTAAGACTTAGCCAGAGACAATGTGGTAAGACTTAGCCAGGACAATACGGTAAGACTTAGCCAGAGACAATGTGGTAAGACTTAGCCAGGACAATACGGTAAGACTTAGCCAGGACAATACGGTAAGACTTAGCCAGGACAATACGGTAAGACTTAGCCAGAGACAATGTGGTAAGACTTAGCCAGGACAATACGGTAAGACTTAGCCAGAGACAATGTGGTAAGACTTAGCCAGAGACAATACGGTAAGACTTAGCCAGAGACAATACGGTAAGACAGCCAGAGACATTGCGGTAAGATAGCCAGAGACAATGCGGTAACACTTAACTAGAGACAATGCTTTAAAATTTAACTAGAGACAATGCTTTAAGACATGAAGGATCGGGTACTCTGGAGAAGCATAATAGCCAACGCCAGTCGGCACGGCACCTGATGATGATGATGATGAGAGACAATGCTTTAAGACTTAACTAGAGACAATGCTTTAAGACTTAACTAGAGACAATGCTTTAAGACTTAACTAGAAACAATGCTTTAAGACTTAACTAGAGACAATGCTTTAAGACTTAACTAGAGACAATGCTTAAAGACTTAACTAGAGACAATTCTTTAAGATTTAACTAGAGACAATGCTTAAAGACTTAACTAGAGACAATGCTTAAAGACTTAACTAGAGACAATGCTTTAAAACTTAACTAGAGACAATGCTTAAAGACTTAACTAGAGACAATGCTTTAAAACTTAACTAGAGACAATGCTTAAAGACTTAACTAGAGACAATGCTTTAAAACTTAACTAGAGACAATGCTTAAAGACTTAACTAGAGACAATGCTTTAAAACTTAACTAGAGACAATGCTTAAAGACTTAACTAGAGACAATGCTTTAAGACTTAACTAGAGACAATACTTTAAGACTTAACTAGAGACAATGCGGTAACACTTAACTAGAGACAATGCAGTAACACTTACTTTATTATTTCTGCTTACTGGGGAAACATTACTGAGTTCAGTTTTGGAGAAGCCCCAGAATGATCTTGAACAAACGGATGACAAGTTATGGAAGCTTTTAAAGAATGCAACAAAAAAAAACTTCGATGGAAAAAGAAAAAAAGGGAAGTCATACACAGATTTCCCACATCTTTTTGTCTTAGCGAGAGAAGCAAAATAATTGACACAAGAGTTCGGATCTCAGATGTCAATCTCAGATGTCAGATGCCAGACGCTGATCTGGGCTTGGGTGGTCACGGTTGCTGAGTATAATATGAGCGACGTAGTGTACATTTCATTTTACCACTCAGAGTTCCCTTTCCTTGTCTTCCTCGTGAAGAAGACGTCTTGCTGAAATATTGATTGTGTTTTCGACTTGTTTGCATTTTTTTCTCATCTTTTTACACCTTATCCTGGTATATATTGCGAACCTGTGCCAAGCGCCATCTTGCTTCACTTCACAGTGCAAGTTTTACAGCAGTCATTTCTATACTGACATCTGAAATCACCTCACGGGATGATGATGATGATGATGATGATGATGATGATGATGAAGTAAAATCACAAAATAGAAAAGTTTTTTATTGATCATTTTATTAGTCATGTTTCTGTGTCCTTTTCTGTCGCTCTCTATCCTTGTTTGACCTGGCCTGACTCACACTCTACAGGCAGTTCCAGGGATTTACTTAATAAATTTGTTCACAGACTGGCACAAACACCCCCCCCCCCGCACCCTTCTTCGAGCTCCCATTTCCTAGAGGTCATTGTGCAGCCTGACCTGGGGGAGCCTCGAATTTTTCTTTCGACTTTAACTTGGGACATCTCAGCAGTAAGACACCACGTCAATACTTTCTCATCTCCGCCTTCCCGTCACGTGACAGCCATATAACAGCGACCAATCAGAAACATGACGTTTTTTTCCACGTGACTTACCAGTAATAAAAATCGATCGGAAAATTCCCAAATCTCGTTTAAGAAGCGGGCCCCAGAAATGACGCCTAAGAGAGGTAAATAAACTTAGTGGCGGAATGAGATAAGGAGGATAAATGATGAGTTTTAGAAGATGAGGGTGAAGAGAAGTTATTCACTATCAAAGCTTTGACATGTACTCTTGCGGTATGTTGGGTTCTCTTCTCCTAATATTCCTAGTCTTTATGTCTTCATTCTTGAAATCAGGGAGAAAAAATAATATGAAGAACATATGTCTGTATATATTTTAAAAAATTGAATATAAAAGGTGGACAGAGTAAACCTACAGAGAGCGAAGTACTAACATAACCCTCAGGTCCTTAGATCACCAAGGAGTAATTAATTATTCTAATGTTTAGCAACGAGCACAGACGAGTTGTGACGAAGCAGTTCACACCTTGATCATACAAGATCATACAAGATCATACAAGATCATACAAGATCATACAAGATCATACAAGATCATACAAGATCATACAAGATCATACAAGAACATACAAGATCATACAAGATCATACAAGATCATACAAGATCATACAAGATCATACAAGAACAGACAAGACCAACGATATGAAAGAGAAAAGACAAATTCACGTCAGTGTTATACAACAATTAAGAACAGAAAAAGTAATAGAGAAAAAGGGAGCGCTTAGCTGTGACTTGCAAGAAGCTATCCTAGAGTACGCGTGGTGGAGAAGTGTGAGTGTTTAAATAAAGCTTCGTCAGGTGTGGATCAGTCTGACTTTTTACTAGCGGGGAGGGATGGGGCAGCAAGGAAAGAAGAAAAGAGAGAGAGGAATACGCTTGTTGTAAAGCCGAGAAAAGGATTGGTAGAATAGACTGCATGACACTAACACCATATGCCCTAGATGTTTCTATGACATGATAAAACAAGAAAAACAATGGGTAATTAGCATCACTTCCCTTAGATGTTTCTATGACATGATAAAGCAAGAAAAACATCATTAGCATCATTTCTCTTAGATGTTTCTATGACATGATAAAACAAGAAAAACAATGGGTAATTAGCATCATTTCTCTTAGATGTTTCTATGATATGACAAAGAAAGAAAAGCAATGGGTAACTAACATATGCCCTAGATGTTTCTATGATATTATAGAAGAAGTAAACATATATGGCACTAATATAATAACTCCTAGGTGCCTCTATGACATGATAGAACAAGTAAACTATGAGCACTGACATCATAAATCCTAGGTGCCTCTATGACATTTTAGAACAAGTAAACTATGGACACTAATATCATAATCCTTAAATGTCTGTATGACATGATAGAACAAGTAATCCATGGGCACTGACATCATATATCCTAAGTGCCTCTGTGATATTACAGAACAAGTAAATCATGGATGTTAACGCTATATTTCCTACATTCGTCTAAAACTGCTGCGTGTACCTTTATCTAGATGGTCTCAACGCAATTCTTCTCTTCAGCTTTCTCTTAATGACACTGTCCTTCGCTTTCTGTGTAGATCCGTCTTTAGTGTCCTCTGGATCTTGATGATTTCAAAATCCATGCTACAAAACATTGAAAGTGATATCATGTTGAGAGCTTCAAAGCATGACATTATCGCATTCTCCTGTGTGAATTCATGAAGGGGTTCCAGAACTGTCATAGAAACAAACAAAACAAAAACATAACTGCTCCCAGCTTGACAATGCTCATGAATACGAGGTTTGTAATTACTGGATCTGCCATTTGCACTTTTACAATTTGATTAACGCAGAATATTGGTCTCGGATTCATGTTTTTTCATTTCAATTATTTGTTTAATCATGCATCTTCAACGATCCAGATTGTGGAAGATTTCCTCAATGCTTCCAGTTATAATTGCATCTGGTTAATGTTCTATTACAAAATTTTCATAAAAGCGGATGATGTCTGATTTCTAGAAACTGCCAAACGAGACAGATCCTTTCACGGAATTCATCATTAAATGCCTCATCATTTCCAGGAGCAGCCAGTCTGGTTTGTTTGTGTGAGACTTCGGGTTTAAGTTGTCAAGAGTGGAACCGACTCAGAATTATGTCCACATTTTGTTTTCACTTGTAAAGTAACTCTTTGTTTTGTAGACCGTTTCATGGCAATATTTATCATAATTGTGTGGGCATTTACAAAATAATTTACAGACATATATACCGGTTAAAAGAACGGATTAATATTCACACTTTGAAAACTTCCACAAAAATCTTTGATTATTTGTTTCCTCGTTAACAAGTATCTCTCAGAGACCACAATTCAGATGGTTGTTTCGTCTTCCGCTTATACTGGACGGGCATAAACTCTTTCCCTGATTTCAAATATTTATTGCACAGAAACCTATGCTAGATACAGTTTTGTTGGGTTTTTTTGTTTTTTGTTTTTTTGTTTTTGTTGCAAATTCTGTTTTTTACTCCAACTCTTTTTCGGAGAACGAATAATTGATACTTGTTTTCTTGCCGTGTTTTCTCCAACATCTGGTTAGTCATCTTCGTTAAAACATCCATTAACCTTGTCTTCAGAGTTTTAACATCAGGAATTGGTGACCTGGAAACTTTGTGCTTAGTACAGCCACATAAAAGAAGTCAAGAGGGATAATGTCCCGTAAATGTGGTTCTTTGAATTGTAACTGGCGAATTTGTTTCGGGATACCACAAAACACACTGGGCTTTATCCTTTACGGACGCCATTTTGATATTGCTGATTGCAGTGCTACGAGTACAGAAAATCTGCCTGCACAATGGCCCAACGTTCGTGTTTCTATCTACGAGGGTCGTTCAGAAAGTAATGCACCACATCGTTTTTTTTTTCAGCTAATAAAGATAGAAGCATAAAATTGTGCTTTCTTTAAATATGGCATGTGCCGATTGTGTGAACCAAATTGCACTGCAACCAGCCAAAGAATATGGCTGCCCTAACCGTTGAAATGGAGCGTGTTAGCAACTTGCGGTAAAAGCAGCGAACTGTGACAGAATTTCTCATTGCATAGGAAACTGTTGTGAATATTCACAAGCGTCTATGTGATGTGTATGGAAGTTTTGCAGTCGACAGGAGTATAGTCAGTCGCTGGGTTCAGAGAATCAAATAATAAATAAACGGAGATAATGAGTTGCATGATCGACCGCGCTGTGGACGTCCTGCCACAGCCACCAAGGCAGAAATGTTTAAATGCGCTGAGGGCATTATTCTTTCTGATAGGCGTATCACTACTCAACAATTGGTCTTAAAGCTATCAGTCGACAATGGTAGTGTAAATGCAGTAATAAAAGCTCTCGGATTTTCTAAGGTTTGCGCAAGATGGGTTCCTCGAAGTCTCACAAATGACCATCGATTGCAAAGGAAAGCAACTTCTTCTGAGTTGCTGGAGCGTTTCAGTGCTGAAGGAGAGAACTTTTTAGCTAAGATCGTAACGGGCGGCGAAATCTGGGAACATCATTTTGAATCTGAGACAAAAAAGATAGTTAATGGAGTGGCATCATCCGCAATCACCACGAAGAAAGAAATTCATGACAACTCCTTCAGCTGGAAAGATCATAATCACTGTCTTTTGGGACATTGAAGGTGTGATTCTTGTGGTTGTTATGCCAAGAAGAGAGACAATTAATTAGCAAGCTTACATTAAGACATTGAAAAAAACTAAATCAACGTTGTCGCAGAGTTCGGCTGCACAAAAATCCAGCAGACCTGCTTCTCCTTCACGACAATGCGCGCCCTCACACAAGTCTGGCAACACGGGCAGCAATCACCAAAATGAGTTGGACTGTACTACCCCATCCACCCTATAGTCCTGCTTTGGCACCCTCTGATTTCCATCTGTTTTCTCCACTTAAAGATGCACTCCGGGGAGTAAGATTTGAAGATGACAAAGAAGTGATTCATGCAGCGAAGAAATGGCTACATAATCAAGATAAAATCTGGTACGGGCTAGGAATACATGCACTTGTTTCACGCTGCCGTAAAGTCGTACAAGTTGATGGGGATTATGTTAAACAATACCGATGTTTACACGACATATTCATGTATTTTATGTATAAATTTCATGCTTTTTATATAAACAGCTCCTGAGAAAACGATGTGGTGCATTACTTTCTGAACGCCCCTTATAGTACAGCGGAGTTAGAGGGAGAAGTATATTGCAGTGTTAGTAGAACATATGTCTAACTCTCCTAGTACTAGTTTTATAGTTCTTGCTATTACAGTTTTCCCGCACTGTGTTTCTGTCTAGCATAGATTTAATATATGGCTTTTCTTAATCAGAGAAGGGCTTTATGATCCTTTGTCCGTTTCTTGAGATAAGATCTGAGTATTTTTACTTTCTTTATCTCTTTCTTACACGAATCAAGTCTGTCGTTACGTTTCATCTCTTAAAGACAAGAAAAGGCTGCCTGACACTCAACAATGACCAGAATGATGTATACTTCTAGGATTATTAATGTAAGTCATATTTAATCACAGACCAAATATGCTGTGACCAGGGCAAATACTAGCATATATTTTAGCCCTAAGGAAGATTAAATAATCTGTGAAATAAAGCCTTTCAAAATGTCGGTATTGCCCCTCTCAGAGAACTGCTCAGTAGATGTCTGCCTTGTTGATCTTCGTCGTGAGAAAATCTGCACAAGATAGCAAATTACTGAAACCGCTGTGTCAGTGAAAACTCTGAAAGCGTGTCATGACAAGGAATAAATGGAGGGGAAATAACTGAACAAAAACTTGACCCAAATATAAAAATTCTGGGGAAAATAAGGAGGCGAAAAGATATTTCTTAGTAGCAAAATAAGCGTCGTAGAATATTTCATTGAGAACTATTGGTGGTTGATGAGCCTCAACTTCTAATCACAGGCATATGATGGTGGTGGTGGTGGTGGTGATGATGATGATGATGAAGATGATGTTGATGATGATGATGATGATGATGATGAGATGATGATGAAAGCGTTACTATGTTTAGTTGCTGTATATTCCCTTATTCGTATAAAGTTTATTTATTTATAATGTTTCAGATGTTTTTGCCAGATTTTGTTATCAGTTAGTCAGTCAGTCATTCATTTGGATGTCCCTTGCAGAACTTTGCCTCCATAACAGCTCTGCTGTAAGCCACTCTGTTGTAAAGAAGACGCCGTGCTGCTGATGCATCCATTTGTATATTATCAACGACGTCTTGCAGCCATCTTCCCCTTGGTCTTCCTCTTTCTTTTTCCCATTATGTACCCTTCCAATACGATCTTCTCTATATTATCATGACGTTTAATGTTTCCTAAGTATTTAAGTTTTCTCTGTTTAGTCCTCTTTACTAGTCAGCCTTCTTCAATATTAATTTCTTGTAGAATGGATATATTTGTTCTTTTTTTGTGTGTGTGTCCATGATATTTGGGCACCCAGTGAAGTTAAAGAGATAGATATAGATGAATTATGAAATTCTTACAGCACAGCCATAATCACAGCAGCAAAAGTAAGCGCTGGACTGAAAAAAACAAATAGAAAAGCATGGATATCAGAGAACACATGGAAGTATATACATGAAAGACGAACAGTCAAATTAGACATGTTGAATGTAAAAACAGATCTTGGAAAACATCTTGTGAAAGAAGCATACAAAGAACTAGACAAGAAAGTAAAAAGTTCAGCTAGAAGGTATACAAGATAATACATAGACAATATGGCGAAAGGGGCAGAAAAAGCAGCAAAAACAGGAGACAGTAAAACTTTATATAACATACAAAAGAGGCTAACAGGTACTATTACATCTAAAGAAAGACCAATTCTTAGCAAAACTGGAACACTATTAACATCAAGTAAAGACCAAAAGCAAAGATGAGCTGAACTAGAAATACTTAATCGACCACACCAAAAACAAATGTTAAACCCTGAAATAGACTTACCAGCCTCACAACTAAATGTCAACCTAGATGAAATTAAATTGCATGAAATTGAAACGGCAGTGAATTTAATGGCTAACAAAAAGGTGCAGGTGAAGATGAAATAACACCCGAAATGCTAAAAGCTATCAATAGTGACAACATGAGACAACTACAGATAATGTTTAACAAGATTTGGAAAGAAGAAAAAGGTCCCTTCTAAATGAAAAAAGGAATCATTGTTAAACTACCAAAAACAGGCAAACTTAGTGACTGTAACAATTGGAGAAGAGTAACTTTAATATCAGTTGTGTCAAAAGTATTTTGCAAGGTCATTTTGAATAGCCTTAAAGATATAGTGGATACTGCAATGAGAGAAGAACAAGCAGGATTTCGAAAAGGGAGAAGCTGTCTCGACCAGATCTTTACTATAAGAATAACACTTGAAGAACATATTGAAAAGCAGAAACCATTAATACTGAACTTCATAGATTTTAAAAATGCATTTGATAGCATACACAGAGATTCATTATGGAGAATTTTAAGTCCCTATGGAATACCATCTAAAATTGTCAGTATCATTAAGGACTTCTACAATGGATATGTTTATGCATCAAGACAGAAGAAGGGATGAGTGAATTATTCCAGATTGAAACAGGAATGAAACAAGGATGTATATTGTCTCCTTTACTGTTTGGAATTACAATAGACTTCATAATGAAAAAATGCTGCACAAGTAACCCAGGTATTGACTGGGTACATGGGACCCAGCTAGAAGATCTTGATTTTGCTGATGACATAACTCTTATCAGTAACATTGTGAATTCCATGCAAGAAAAAACAGATAGCCTGTCTTCACTGGCTAGCAAAATAGGACTTGAAATTAACAAGGACAAAAAAATAATGAAAATTCCCCTTAATCAAAATGGAAAAATACACGTAGAAGGGTCAGATATTGAAGAAATCAATCATTTTGCAAACCTTGGCAGCAACATAGACCAGGATGGTGACACTAGAAAGTAAGTTAGGATCAGAATTGCAAAAGCAGCATCGATCTTCAAGAATCTTGAGAACAAATGGAATTCAAAAGTTATAAGCACAAAAACCAAGTTCAGACTATTCAATACAAATGTAATATCTACCCTCATTTATGCATGCGAAAGATGGAAAAGAACTAAAGAAATAAACAAGAAATTAGACCCTTTTGAAAACAAATGCCTAAGGAAAATACTCGGCATCAAGTGGAACGAATTCAAGAACAATGCAGAGATAAGACAGATGACTGAACAACAACCAGTCTCATGGGTGATCAGGAAAAGGAGATGGACATATGTTGGTCACTTGATGAATAAGAAATGATCAGAGAATCCCAAAACAAGCTATCATGTGGAACACAACAAGGCAAAGAAAAAGAGGCAGACCACGTGAAACTCTGAAGAGGACATTGTTAAGAGAGGCCAAATTAACAGGCATAAAATCCTTTGATGAGGTTGAAAGACTCGCCGAAGACAGGAAAAATTGGTGAACTACTTTGCGAGCCCTATGTGACGTTTAACGGCATGGGAAGGATATAAGATATAAGATATAAGATTTATCTGCGGCATGTCTGGTGACCTTTTATAGTTCAATCCAAAGCCTGGCTAACAAGCCAGTGAAATCGATGTTTCTAACTGAGAACTGTCAATATTTATTGTGATTTCGGAGGCATAAGGACCAGAACACTGCTCCTGAATGTGCCCCAAGTAAATCTAGACCTATTAAATGGACTAAAGAAGTAGTTAGAAGGTTATTTCAGACATTATTTTAGTGAAAATGCCACCAAACGACGATTTCGGACGAAAATTTAAGTAAATATGGAAATCGCCGATGGTAAGCACTACACAATTATAAGCTAAAATCATTACACTACTTCCTTTTTCCTAAAAAAAAAACTCTTCCTTTATGAAATCTTCTTACATTTATAACTATTTTCATGCATATTATGTATACTTTTAAAGTGGAAATACTTTGTACATTCCATTTTTACAACTATACCCCCTAACAGATCAAGACCCGCTCTTTTTGTGTGGCACGGGAAGAGATAAGTGTCCAGGTCTCACAGGCATATGTTGCGATGGGAAAGATGCATTCCATTAAAAATCTTACTTTTATAATTCTTTTTGTTCCTCTCTACAGATTCTTTAATTATTTTACTTTCTGAAGAGCGATATATGTCCTCCTTTTAATTTCCTTCATTGTATCTCCATTATTAGTTAGTAGTGATCCAAGATATTCAAAACTCTCCACTTCTTCCAGTTTTTCCTCATTGATACATATTTCAGTTGCCTTATTTGTTTTGTCTGTTGTCATCAATTTAGTTTTCTTCGCATTAAGATAGAGGTTCTGCTCTTCGCTGTTCTTACGGACTGACATAATTAGTTTTTCCATTCCTTTTTGTGTTGTGGACAGTAACACTGTGTCATCAGCATATCTAATCTTTGGTATTTCATAACCTTCAATTTTTATGGCATCGTAATATTATTTGTCTACATCTTCTCTAACATTCCTCATTATATTTTCAGTATACAAGTTAAATAAGTAAGGCGACAATATGCACCTCTACCGGACCCCTTGTTTTATGTCAAACCAAGTTGTTGTTTCACCATTTATTCTTACTGCTGCTTGTTGGTCTACATACAGCAGTGATGTTAATTGTATCAAATGTGTTGGAAATCCCATTTTCCCCATTATTTCCCAAAGTTTCTGGTGTTGTACACAATCAAATGCCGTTTGAATAGTCTATAAAACATAAATATAGATTCACATTAAGTTCTCTCTGCATTTCTATATTATTAATCTTCTATTAATTTTTGTTATAAAGATTTTGTTATAAAGGTGATATTTGCTGGCTGTTCTGTTGTCTATAGAAACTGCATCTTTACTATATCATTTCTTGAGGTCTCTTCTTTATGGAGACTGCGTCTTCCCTATAACTTTTGTGTAGTCTCTTCTTCTCTGTGGAGACTGCGTTTTACTATACCTTTTCTTGTAGTCTATTCTTCTCTATGGAGACTGTATCTTTACTATACCTTTTCTTGTAGTCTATTCTTCTCTTTGGAGACTGCGTCTTTACTATACTTTTTCTTGTAGTCTCTTCTTGTCGTGTCTTAGCGAACAAATTTGTTGATAAACCAAAACTCACAGACCTCTGGGAGTCATGACCCAGAGGGGCCCAACCCCTTACAGCGTTGGAAGTTTAAAGGGTCGAAACGCTTACTTACGTCGAGTGTGTGTTCTTTTCTGATGGTCTGAGGAGTTGTGCTGTTGTTTTGCTCTCTATAACAGAGGGTTTCCTGCCTCTTTGGTGGTGTCGACAATCTTCGCTAGTGTTTACAATCTTTGCTGGTGTCTACAACCTTTGATAATATCTTTGGTGGTGTCTACAATCTTTGCTAGTGTTTACAATCTTTGCTGGTGTCTACAACCTTTGATAATATCTTTGGTGGTGTCTACAATCTTTGCTAGTGTTTACAATCTTTGCTGGTGTCTACAACCTTTGATAATATCTTTGGTGGTGTCTACAATCTTTGCTAGTGTTTACAATCTTTGCTGGTGTCTATAACCTTTGATAATATCTTTGATGGTGTCGACAATCTTTGCTAGTGTTTACAATCTTTGCTGGTGTCTACAACCTCTGATAATATCTTTGGTGGTGTCTACAATCTTTGCTAGTGTTTACAATCTTTGCTGGTGTCTACAACCTTTGATAATATCTTTGGTGGTGTCGACAATCTTTGTTAATATATAAGATATTTAGCATATATAATTTCTTACTATAACTCGAGCTTACGTACGTTGGCACTAAGGTAAAATTATGTATGTGTGAGCGAGAAATTGCGTGTCTAAGTTTGTGAGAGAGTATGTAAGAGAGAATGTGTGTATGAATGTATGTGTAAATGAGTGAAAGCGTGTTTACATATATGTATTGAGCGCATGTGAGAGGGAGTCAGAATGCACGTATGAGTGTGTATACGTAAGAGAGTCTGTATGTATGTGTCAGAATATATATAAGAAAGGATGAGTGTGAAATATTGTGTATACATGCGACAGAGATAGTGTTTGACAAAAAGAGAGTGTACGTGTGTGAGAGATATAGAAATAGAGAGTGAGAGAGTTTGTGTGTGTCTGTAAGAGATAGTGTATATGACCTAGTGAGAGAGAGTTTGTGTGTGTAAGAGAGTTATATGGCCTAATGAGAGAGACAGAGAGAGTGGGAGTGTGTATGTGTGACTGAGAGAGAGTGTATATGAGAAAATGTGTGCATGAGACACACACAAACACACCCAGAGAGCGCGGGAGAGAGAGAGAAATATAAACTGCAGTATACAAAATTGAATTCATTTTAGAAACATTTTACTTTTGACACATGGGCTTCATTTGGTCACATATCATAGTCTCTAAACATACAGTCAGAATCATGTTATTAGCGTTTATTTGGCCACATGTCATAGTCTCTAAACATACAATCAGAGCCTTGTTATCAGCCTTCATTTGGTCACATATCATAGTCTCTAAACATACAGTCAGAGCCTTGCTATCAGCATTCATTTGGCCACATATCACAGTCTCTAAACATACAGTCAGAACCTTGCTATCAGTCTTCATTTGGCCACATATCACAGTCTCTAAACATACAGTCAGAGCCTTGCTATCAGCATTCATTTGGTCACATATCACAGTCTCTAAACATACAGTCATAGCCCTGTTATCAACGTTCATTTGGAGACTACATCAGACCGGTCTCTGTTACCCAGATAGTTGTGGGTTCAAAACCCTGCTGTACGCTCTCTCTAGTCCACTTAACACCATAAACTGCTACCTGGCATACTAATGTCGGGGCGAAAGCCACCGAAAACAGAAAATCCCCCTGCATGGCGAGGAATACCAGATTACATTTCATAGATTGCTGAAACTGAATGAATGAAAATACAATCTCACGCGTAGTTCAATTTGGCCCTCATCCAGAGAAAAATTGAAGAAAAGAATAAAAATGAAAACGAATTTATATTTTATAACATTCAGAAACTTTAAAAAGTTTGCACGGAAAATTTGTAGCCAAAAGATCAATTTATTTACTTGCGATTTAAAGAAAAAAGATTTCGACGTTGCCAAAATTTCCGCCACAACTTTTATGCAGTGATATCCTTTTATCGTGTTTGCTGGACGCTCCCAGTGCCACAAAGTCGTATCTAAAATCTTGAAAGTAATCAATGTTTGGGGCAACATGCTGTCCGGGCCAGCAGACAAGATAAGACCACGGGATTTCGATTAGCTGGATTACAGCTGGATCTCAACGGCTATGAACACAGTCTAATTGGCTCAGCTAGATGGTCCGATGGGGGGTTGTTGAAAGGGGGGGGGGCGGTGTGGGAGTGGGGGGAGTGAAAGAGGAGAGGGGAGAGAGGATGGAGTTTGAATATGCCTCAATCAGGAACCTTGGAGTTAGTAGTGTAAGGACTTCTTTTTTCTTCACAGTCTGGGATATATTAGTTCTTATTGCGCGCAGATATAAAGTTCTTTGATATGCACAGCGGATGAATTTCAATGAGGTTTGCATAGATTTATTGATGTATTTGGCGCATAACTGATGAAATAAAAGTGATGAATAATAAGCTAATCTCTGAATAAAATACAAATGAAGCCTCCATTGTCGTGAAAGCCGCCAGCTCTTCTCAGTTAAAAAAGGCGAACCTAGGAAAATGGGCAGAAGGAACTTTCTGGGAGCACTACTGAAAAATAAAGGCTGAAAAGCATAAAGAAAGTATAAAGTAACGGGACATGATGAGTTAGTGTTGGATGTAGAGAGAAGAGTTAGAACCAGGAAATCTTTCATCTTGTGTGCACACCTTCATACCCCGATCACCAGCAAAGATTCGCTCTTTAGTAAGAGGAATAATATAAAGTGGAGAAAGATAATATTCTTTCTCTTTCTCCCTCTCTCTCTCTCTCTCTATATATATATATATATATATATATATTTCTCTCTCTCTCATCTCCCTTATTATTTCTTCTCTCCCTCTCCCTCTCTCTCACCTATTTCATTATTTACTTGCTTGTAATTATATGCCTCCATAAAATAGCCAGCACTCTCTCAACACATGGCTCGTAAACCATCAAGTACTTCAATGACATAGTTAGAAAAGCAACTTGTTAGATATTGTTAGAAATTATTTTAATGTTTGTTTAAAAAAAAAACATATGTTAGAAGATCTGTATTTACAATGTATTTTTATTTATGTATATGTCTGCGGGTGTATGTGTGCGTGAGTGCTATTTTATTAGGTTAATTACTTCTTCTCGTTTACCTTGAATGTAGTAGTTAAATCTTACACTCTTTTGATATGTTTTTACTAATTTAATTTGTATTTTTGTACTAAATCAAGTGTGTGGGAAGAATGAAAGATGGAGTGATGAAGGGCAGAATGTAAGACGGGCCTGCGTGCCCAATTCTTTACCCTTGAAAAATAAAGATTATTCATTCATTCATTCATTCATTCACTCTCTCTTTGGTGTAGTAATGCTCATAACCACAGACGCAGTTTCCTTCATTCCTTCTACGTTCTTGGCCTTCTGTCCTCAGTTCTTGACTCCAAAACCTGGCAGATCTTTTACAGATTATCTCTGCATCATTGCTGCTGTCTTTTCCGTCATGTCTCTTGTATATTTGCCATGTAGGTGTGGCGACTCTCTGCTCAGCTTCTGGAAGCAGAGATGCCAGTGAATGGTTATAAAATATATTTCACGAAATTATTAGCTTCAAAGGTAAATCTTGCTGTTTGCAAAAAAGATGATCTGTTTATATCAGAAGAGGTTGCCTCATGTAAGGATTAGGTATGTATGTGTGAAGGAGGAGGGAAAGAGATATCAGTTGATGACACATAATCATTGCGCTTTCACTACGTTTTAAAGATATTATTCGCTTATTACATTTTTTTTATTTTGTTCATTGTCTTCTTCTTCTTCTTCTTTTTCTTTTTCTTCTTCTTCTTCTTCTTCTTCTTCTTCTTCATTCATTCATTTGCATGTCTCTTGCGGAACTTTGCCTCCCAAACAGCACTCTTGTAGGCATCTCGGTTGTGGGCAAGATGGCCTGCCGCTACTGCATCCATTTGCAGATCGTCAACGATGTCTTGCAGCCATCTTCGTTTTGGTCTTCCTCTCTTTCTTTTTCCCATTATGTATCCTTCCAATACAATCTTCTCTAAATTATCATGACGTTTAATGTGTCCAAAATATTTCAGTTTTCTCTCTTTAATCCTCTTTACTAGCCAGCCTTCTTCAATATTAAGCTCTTGTTGTATAGATATATTTGTTCTTTTTTGTGTCCATGATATTTGGAGAACTTTTCTGTAGCATTTACATTCAAAGGCATTTATGTGTTTCTCAGCTGTTTTGTTAAGTTTCCAGGTCTCAAAGGCATAAGTTGCGATGGGAAAGATCCATCCCCTTAAAAATCTTATTTTTGTGGTTCTGTCTGCTCCTCTCCACAGATTCGTTATTTGTTTTACTTTCTGAAGAGCGATATATGTCCTCCTTTTAATTTCCCTCACTGTATCTCCATTATTAGTTAGTAGTGATCCAAGATATTCAAAACTCTCCACTTCTTCCAGTTTTTCCTCACTGATACATATTTCAGTTGCCTTGTTTGTTTTGTCAGTTGCCATGAATTTAGTTTTCTTTGCACTAAGATAGAGGTTCTGCTCTTCGCTGTTCTTACGGACTGATATAATTAGTTTTTCCATTCCTTTTTTGTGTTGTGGACAGTAATACTGTGTCATCAGCATATCTAATCTTTGGTATTTCGTAACCTCCAACTGTTATGACATCGTAATATTCTTTGTCTATATCTTCTCTAACATTCCTCATTATATTTTCAGTATACAAGTTAAATAAGTAGGGTGACAATATGCACCCCTGACGGACCTCTTGTTTTATGTCAAACCAAGTTGTTGTTTCATTATTTATTCTTACTGCTGCTTGTTGGTCTAGATACAGCAGTGATGTTAATTGTATCTAATGTGTTGGAAATCTCATTTTGTTCCATTATATACCAAAGTTTCTGGTGCTGTACACAATCAAATGCCTTTGAGTAGTCTACAAAGGCTAAATATGGATTCACAATAAACTCTCTGCATTTCTCTATTATGAATCTTATATTGAATATATGATCTCTTGATCCTCTTCCTTGCCGGAAACCAGCTTGGACCATATTGACTTCTTCTTCTATTTTCTTTCGAAGTCTACCCATTATCATTTTTAACAGAATTTTACTGGCATGACTAATCAGGACTACCAAAAATAGCACTAAGATGGACACCACAGGGGAGCAGAAGTAAGGGTAGACCAAAAGAGACATGGAGAAGAACAACAGAAAGGATGTTGAACAATAGAGGGCTCACCTGGGCAAGAGCAGAAAAAAAGGCAAAGGACAGGCATTTGTGGAAAACCCTTGCGGAAGCCCCATGTGCCCTGGGCACTTAAGGTTCAGAGAGGGGAGAGAGAGACTAATCAAGGCAACAGTTCTTTTTTGGCAGTGGTATGAATACAGTTCTTTTCAATTCTTTTGGCCAAATACCTGAATGCCATATCTTTTTACATAGTGCATGATAGATTGTTGCACATTCCTTTCCTCCTGCTTTAATAAATTCAACTGTTATCTCATCACATCCTGGTCATTTACCATTTTTCAGATTCTTTATTGCCCATAAAACTTCTTCTATTGTCGGTTCGGATTTTTTCTCCTCCAATAATAATTCACACTGTAGATTTCTGCTTTCACAGTCAGTTGTTTCATACATTCCTTTGCAATATTCCTTCCATCTTTCTAGAATTTCCTCTGTCTCTGTCAAGGTATTCCCCATCTCGTCACAAATTACATTTAGCTTAGGTGTGACATTTCTCGTCAATGTCTTCATTTCTTTAAACATTTCACTATCTCTGCCACACTTCTGATGTTCTTCTATTGTTTCACAACAATCATGTATGTATTGTTTTTTTTTATCTTTTCTTATGTTTCTTCGCACTTCTTTTGTTAAAGTTGTATATTTCTCTTTGTTGTTGTTTGTCACTTTCCAATTCGTCTTCATTTCTCTAAGTTGTTTTATCAGTTCTAGTGGACCTGCTGTAATCTATCCATTCTTTTGTGTTTTCTTTACTGGAACCATGTCTTTAGCTGTTGTTATTAAGATATCTTTGGTCTGCGTAGCCAGTTCATCTGGTGTCATCTCCTCCTGTACAGCCATCAGGATTTCGAAACGGTTCTTCACTTCTATACTGTATTGTTCTGGTATATTTGTAAGATCAAAGCGATCCTGTAACTGTCTTTTTTTATCTTTATCTTCATGTCTGCTATTAATAACTCATGGTCCGTGTCACAATCAGCACCTGGTAAAGTTTTTGCTGATGTTATACTTGACCTCCACCTTCTTTGCACTAAAGTGTAATCTATTTGATTCCTGGTTTTCCCATTAGGTGACGTCCATGTGTAAAGTCTTCTTGGATGTTGTTAAAAATTGTGTTAGTGATCATTAGCTCATTTTCCATGTAAAACGCCATTAGATTGTCACCTGCCTCATTTCTATGTCCTATTTCCCTACAACATGTCCTTCATCTTCTGCTCTTTCTGTACCAATCTTTGCATTAAAATCACCCATTATTAATACAATATCATTTTTCCGTACCTGGTCTATTGTCGTTTGCAGTGTGTTATAAAAGTTTTCTACTTTCTTTTCTTCTGCTGCTGATGTAGGTGCATATATCTGGATGATTGTTCCATTTCTAGGAATACCCTTAAGTCTGATTGTTAGGATTCTATCACTTACTGGATTGTAGCCTAGTAATGCTTTTGATGTTGATTTGTCCAAATAAAAAGCCACTCCATTCTTTCCTCCTACTTCTCCACCAGAGTATATAAGGATACTATCATTCTCGCTCTTAAAGTGTCCTGATCCTTTCCATCGATGTTCGCAGATTCCCAAAATGTGTATCTCCGTTCTTTTCATCTCTTCACTTATTATTTGATATTTTCCATCATACATACTTCTTACAAAGGATTTTTTGCCTGTTAATTTGGCCTATTAAGAGAAGCCAAATTAACAGGCATAAAATCCTTTGATGAGGTTGAAAGACTCGCCGAAGACAGGAAAAATTGGCGAACTACTTTGCGAGACCTATGTGACGTTTAACGGCACGGGAAAGATATAAGATATAAGATAATAAGATACTTCTTACATTCCATGTTCCTACTCTTATTTTTCTTTTTAGTTTGATGCAGGGGTTTTCCTTAGTAACACTGTCAGGATTTTGTCCGTCATCACAATTACTAGTACTGACCTCTGTCTCACACTCTTCCCCAGTGTTAAAATTAGATCTATCTGGCCTGGGGGCCTCACCACCAGATCTTTTTCCTATGTGACCTTCCATGTTGCTGTTTGAGTTTCTTGGTATATTTCCAGAAGATAGTTTACCATTGCTTTCCTTCCGGGCAGTGACTGTACTAGTCATTGATCGTAGCCATTGTCCCTACATTGAGATCATCTGCCTACCATCATAGAATGGTGACCATAACCAGCATTATCTGTCAGCTGCTCTCCCATTCCATCCACCACCTGCTCCATGGCTTCACGTCACCCTGATCGGGGGGGGGGGGGGCTATACGGGTACTCCACCTTGCCCAAGGGTGTCCCGTAGACTGACGGAGGTAAGGAGGCGTCTTACTTCTCCTTTGATAGGGGATACCCCTACCCCCAGAAACTGAGAGCTTGATGTTCTTTACAGCCGGTGCAGTAAATGGGCCATATCATCATGTCGGATTAGGACCGGTTTACAATGGCTATTTTTTCAGTCCCTGGTTGAAACTGAAAAGAAATACTTCTTCAGCAGACTCCACCGCTACCATGGCGATCGCTGCCCAGCTGGTCAGATTAGGCTCTTTACTGGAAATTCCAGGGGAAATGTAGGACAGGGTCTTGGTCAGCTATGGTTCGCCATCCCTGACGATAGCATGTCAGCTGTGGGTAGGTCAGATCAGACTGACTCTTCACTTTCAGTCTCTTACTACATTTCTCACCTTCGACTTGCCAGAGATCATTGCTCCGGCTAGTTTTACTATTTTTTTTTCTCTCTCACTCATCTTAAGTCAGGGGTCGGCAAGCTACAGCACGCGTGCCAAGCTTGTCGCGTGGAACGATTTACAACGGCACGGTGTTTCAATTGAAATATAGTAATCGCGATCTCATAAAACATTTGAATTTTTGAGTAAATATAAACATATTATTCTTTACAGCTACTCCTGTTGTTACGTCCCTTCAACACGAAAGTTGTACGGCAGGGGAGGTAAGACAGTACAGTCTGATGCAAAGTAACTGAGTGAGTGTAGAGTAACGGTGACTGACCTTGATGAAGTTTTATTTCCCTCGTACACTTCCTCTCTCTCCCCTGACTATCCCCACCACCACCAGGGGAGGTGTGTAATTCTAGGAATGTAGAATTCTCTCGCCCGTTGCTTACACATGGCAGTAAAGCCAGTCCGTGGACTGTAACATTGTTGCTAGTAAGTAATATGGCTACGGTGCCCTAAAAGACTCAAGAAGGTAAATATTTGATATCCGGTTGTTCCAAGACTTTTGGACAAACTATATAGATTTGTATTCAAACTAATGCGTTCAGAACTTTAATTTCGGAAAACATAGTTTTTATATGTGTTTCTATTTATATTAAAATAGTGTGTAATCAACATGACACAACACAGTTATTTCATATGTCTCAACGGTTGATGTATACAAAGCTTTGGCGGGCTTAGGTTGGCAGGGTGACTGAATTTGCAATATTACCTCGGCACAGCACTACTAAAAGGTTTGCCTACCCCTGTCTTAAGTCTATCACTGTACTTGAGCAAGACTAGCTGCTTCCTGTTTTCTACAAATGTGTACCTTAATCTTTTGGGACATTCTTACATCTTACATCTTACATCCTTCCTGTGCTGTTAGGCGTCACATAAGGCTCGCAGTGTGTCCCGCCATGAATCTCTGTTCTCGGCCATTTACTCAGTCTCATCAAGGGATTTTATTCCAGTCCTCTTAGCAGCTCTTGTCGGTGTTCTCTTTAGGGTCTCTCGAAGTGGCCCTCGTTATCTTTTTCCAGACGTTCCCCATTTGATGGCTTGACTTTGTGATTCTCTGATTGTTTCCTCTCATCACGTGGCCCACGTACCCCCACCTTCTTTTCTTGGTCACTGCTGAGACTGTTTGCTGCATGCTCACTTCCCTTATCTTTTCCTTAGTAGTGAATATTTTTCAATTCATGCAGGGTATTTTTCTTCGACATTTGTTTTCAAGTGCATGCGGTTTGCTCTCTATTTCTTTGGGGGTTTTTTTGTTTGTAGCATACCTCAGAATGGGTACTTTGGAACATATTGTTCATCTATTTACGTCCTGAAGCATTGTTCATCTATTTACGTCTTGAAGCATTTTTCATCTATTTACGTCTTGAAGCATTGTTCATCTATTTACGTCTTGAAGCATTGTTCATCTATTTACGTCTTGAAGCATTGTTCATCTATTTACGTCTTGAAGCATTGTTCATCTATTATTCACCTTGAGTCATTGTTCATATCTAATTCACCTTGATGCATTGTTCATCTATTATTCATTTGTAGGCACTGTTCATCTATTGTTCATCTTGAAGCATTGTTCATCTATTATTCACCTTGATGCATTGTTCATCTATTATTCATCTTCAAGCATTGTTCATCTATTAATTTTTTACACCTCTGGCTATCTCTACTTGACTATAACCAGTTTCACCGCTATAGTCAACTCATTAATCTACTTGACCACAAGTATAACCAGTTTTACCGCTGCAGTCAACTCATTAATCTACTTGACCACAAGTATAACAAGTTTTACCGCTGCAGTCAGCTCATTAATCTACGTGACTACAAGTATAACCAGTTTTACCGCTGTACTCAACTCAATAATCTTTTACGACATTGTTTATTTACTAATATTAAACAACTTTGTTTATCTATTAATCATTTAACGAAGTACTCGCATGTTAATGTTTTATGGCATTTGTTCGCTAATTAATCTCTTACGACATAACGAGACAATCTTCAGCTTTCTCGCAACGGAAATTAAGTGAAATTTAGGATATCGGCTGGCCATAGAAGCGATTATCTGAGGCGGGAGTCTATGCTCATAATTCTTTTTTTTTTTTAAGGGGGAAAAAGAAAAGAAAAGACAATGGCGAAGGCAAACTTCTAAGTAATATCTAAATAACAGAGAAGAGAGTCTGAAATAAAAAGATATCGCTGATTTTGTTCTGTGAAGTTTTTTTTTTCCAAAGTGTTATTTGGAACCATCAAATACCCCAATCTTTATAGCCGGGCCCCATAAGCTAGTTTTGTGTGTGTTTTTTTTTTTTAGTTAACGTTTCTTGTGCGCCTTCTTGGCTTAATTCCTTGTACATTTTTTTCTTTTCTAGAAATCTTTCTACGAATAACAGAATTGTAGAAATATAACTGCTCAGAGCTGTCTGCACACGAGGATGTGAAAAGTGCTGGATTGTCTAACTTGATAAAGGACACGTATTCAGCATTTCTTCAGTTGCCAAAATGAATTGAACAATAAGGATCCTTAACAAAGATCAATAACTCTTCACCAGCTCACACGAAGTCCTGATCAACTCTAAGCCCAAAACAAGTATCATTCCCATCCTCGCACTCCATTTATCTCCCCTTTTGCTGCATGATGCTAGTTAGTGCTATAGAAGACTTATGAGATGTACAGTCATAGGCCACAATCTAGCCAATCATTTTGTCTTTCCGCCTTCTGCTCTCCCAATCTCTCTCTCTCTATCTATCTCTGCTTTAGAACTTAATCTTACTTCGTCATTTCTGTCAAAGATTCTATTCCTTGTGCAGCTTTTTACATTCAATTTTCCACATCTCATATGTCTTCCTTATCAATATATGTCTATTCATTGGTTACAGAAACATTTATAAATTAGTTTCCACTTTTTACATCTTCATATCGGCTTAAGATGTCTGTTCCTTCACAGAAGTGTCAAGGCCGTACTCTACGTTAAAATTCTAACCGCCAACTTTTGACAATCCTGGACCTGTTTTTACTGCTCATGTTTTAACGTGTCAATTCTGCTATAACCTTTGACCTTGTAAAGTCAGCATAATTTCGCACAGAAACTTTACAATTTTGATTTTGTTTCAGACGTTAATATTTGGTTAGTTTCCCATACATTATAGAGACGATCACTGTGCGTTGTATAACACATGCACGTGTAGAAATATAATTAAAATTATATAAATTATTACGCATTTATCTGGACCATAGTTTTTCAAACGATATGCGCCGGCACGGTGGTGTGCCGCGACAGAGCTAGAGGTGTGCCGAAAAATTTTTTAAGTAAAATATATTTTTGAGCAAATTACAGCGCATTTTAAAAAACTATGTATATGATAATTACCGGCCAGGTAGAGAACCCACAGCTCCAAGGCCAGCGCGATTAAATTGGCTAAAGGTTTGCGCCTCTAAACGTGCTGATATTTCTTACTGAAAACAAAACATAACTTGTATAAGAGACCTTAAAAGGCTTATCATTGGGTTTTTTTTCATATGCAGACATTTAATGTGCTAAAAATATGTGCTTAACTGCATGAGAAGGCAGCAGTAAGAACACAGGTATGCCGGGACAGAAATTTGAGTCACCAAGTGCGCCCCGGCCTGTGAAAGTTTGGGAACCGCTGATCTAGACAGTCTCACTGCATGAGAAAACGTTGTCGAAAGTGAGCTGCCTTCCCATGAAGAACAGTTTGATTTGTAATTTTTTTTTCCAAGTAAGGTAGACCTAGTCCTGAAAAAGCTGCATTAGACTTGTATGGAATATTTCTCTGGGAAAGAGAATAGCAACCAACAATATAAAACACAGAAAAAGCGAAGTGCATCTTAATGTCAGTGTATTAAGAGAAGAAAAGGATATTCACGTAAAATTAGTCTTGTGCATCCTGCAGGCTGACAAAAATGAAAAATATCACACAACTTTATATTAAATAACAGAAATATAGAAACACAAAAAGGAATGGAAAAACTAATTGTAAGTCCATATGAACAGCAAAGAGCAGAACCTCTATCTTAGAAAACTAAATTGATGACAACTGACAAAACAAATCAGGCAGCTGAAATATGTATCAATGAGGAAAAACTGCAAGAAGTGGAGAGTTTTGAATATCTTGAATCACTACTAACTAATAATGGAGATACAATGAGGGAAATTAAAAGGAGGACCTCTATCGCTCTTCAGAAAGTAAAACAAATAACGAATCTGTGGAGAGGAGCAGACAGAACTACAAAAATAAGATTTTTAAGGGCATGCATCTTTCCCATCGCAACATATGCCTGTGAGACCTGGACACTTAACAAAACAGCTGAGAAACACATAAATGCCTTTGAATGTAAATGCTACAGAAGAGTTCTCCAAATATCGTGGACACAAAAAAGAACAAATATATCCATACTACAAGAGCTTAATATTGAAAAAGGCTGGCTAGTAAAGAGGATTAAAGAGAGAAAACTTAAATATTTTGGACACATTAAACGTCATGATAATTTAGAGAAGACCGTATTGGAAGAATGCATAATGGGAAAAAGAAAGAGAGAAAGACCAAAACGAAGATGGCTGCAAACATCGTTGAAGATCTGGAAATGGATGCAGCAGCGGCAGGCCATCTTGCTCACAACCGAGAGGCCTACAGGAGAGCTGTTTGGGAGGCAAAGTTCCGCAAGGGACATGCAGATGAATGAATGAATAGAAATGAGATCATCATTCTCTTATTTGAGCTAAGTGAGGGAAAAGAAGTTTGTAAACTATAAATCAGCTTCCTGACAGATGACTACGTCCCTGTGATTCCTGTTCACGGCCCTTCTGGTCACTTCCGGTCATCGAGCTGACCATAAACAACATCCGTAGATCCAGCCTGGCAAATTGATCCGGCGTCCGGTGTACCTCTTCCCTGGTACATGCCGTAAACAAAGATGGAGTCACGAGATCAGAATTACGGGGAAGTAGCCACTAAACCAGGAGGGGATGGTGTAAAACCCTGAAGGATGTGGCAAGAAACTCTACTGGGCCTGTGTGAGTTAAAGATTCACAGGTCAAAGTTCATTAGTGGAGAAACAGGAAAGATGAGGTTGCCACTGGTAAATTTTGCCATGTGTAATTAAGTCTGATACGAACATCGCTAAATCTAATTTAGAAACTGATATCAATAAATCTCACCGAATACTAATAGAAATACACATCAATAAATCATTTTGGTGACGTCAGAAATTGATGTTTCTAAATCTCATTATAAAATCAGAAGCAGATATTATGAAATCTCATCAAATGGCTTTAGAAACGGATATTAATAAAATACGCTGTCTAAAACAGAAAGCGTGATATCGGTAGGTCATATTATGTAAACGCCGTAAGTTCTTCTTTTCTTTCATCATCATCATCATCATCATCATCATCATCATCATCATCATCATCATCTTCTTCATCTTCTTCTTCATATTCATCTTCTTCTTCATATTCATCTTCTTCTTCATCTTCTTCTTCTTCATCTTCATCATCATCATCTTCTTCTTATACTTCTTCTTCTTCTCCCTGGAACTAAGAACTGGTCTTCTCTACAGCCGACGCGGCAAAGACGGCGAGGCACAGCATCGAACAGGCTGTAACGGCCGCTTCTTCAGTCCACGAGTGGGGCTAAAAAGAAAGAGGTGTGCAGTACTTCTTTAGCAGTCTCCACCACCACGGGGACTATGGAAATACCTGGGGACTATGGCGATACATGGAGACTATAGCGATACATGGGGACTATGGCATTAGCTGTTCGTTAGCCAGGCTAGGTATGTTACCAGGGGTACCAACGGAGAGGTGGGACAGGGTCTTGGTCGTCTACAGATCACCAACCCTGACGCTAGGATGTCAGCTATGGGTTTGTGACAGGCAGAGTGAAGAGCATGATCACCTCCTGTAAAGACGCAGTATAAATGTCACAAAATCTTGTGACAATTTTTATACTGTTAAAAAGATAAACGCAACACCACTGTAGTCGTAATGGACACCAAATTTCAAACTTTATCAAAATTTTATTTTACGGAATTAACGTTTCAATCTTGGCATGAAGAAACTTTAAGACTTTAACAATGAAATGATGTTCATTAAATTTGGTTTGGACTTTTATTCTTTGCGACTGAGGCTTCCGTTTCAGTAAGGTGTATGGCCTCCTCTGACCTGTATCAAGGAACGACATTTGCTTGACTTAGATCCGATTAGCCGTTGGATCTGTTGTTGTGGGATGGCTGCCCACTCTTCCCGCAGTGCAAGAGAAAACTGTCGGAGATTGGTTAGCGTTACGCTGGCAGACTTGTCTGTTGTGTTCATCCCATAGGTGTTCTATTGGGTTCATGTATGATGACATGGATGGCCACGGAATGCTCTGGACGTTGTTGTCAGTGAGGAACTAGGTGATGAGTTGTGCCACATGAGGTCGAGCGCTATCCTGCTGAAAAATCGACCCTGGTGCAGCCAGAAGTGGAAGGACGTGAGGACGAAGAATTTCAGGGACGTATCTTTGGGGATTCAGGCGTCCTTCAATTTGCACCAGGTCACTTCTTCCCATGAAGTTGACCGTCCCCCTCAACAGTACACCTCCACCACCATGTGGAGGAGCCTCATCCACGAAGTTCTGGGGGTAGCGCTTATGGACTCTGCCGTAAACTCTTCTTCGTCTATCGTGTCGCTGAAGGAGAAAGAATGATTCATCACTAAACCAAACCTTTCTCCAATCATTTGCAACGGTCCATTGACGATGGTGATTCGCCCACTGCGGTCGGTTCTGGCGATGCCGGTCCGTAAGAACAGGACCTCTGTAGGGTCTTCTAGCCCAGAGACCAGCGTCGTGCAGCTGGTTCCTGACCGTCTGATCTGAAATTCGAAGACCTGCTGTCATTGACTGGACTGTTGAGGAAGCAGATGCAAATCGATTCCTGAGGTGACGCAGGTGTGTTAAGTGGTCTTCGGCAGGATTTGTGACTATGGGTCTTCCACTGCGCGGCCGGTCTGCAAGTGAGTCAGTTTCTTGAAATCGTCTCCAAAGGCGACTAATGGTGCTTCTAATCACATTAAATTGTCTGGCCACTACAATCTGTGAATGTCCAGACTGTAAACGTCCAATGATGATGAGTCATTGTTCTTTAGTGATATGAGCCATACTTGCGCATTCAATTTTCAAATGAATTGATTCGAGGATCGTCAATCTTTTATGGAAACTCAGTAATATGATCAGTGAGTTTTTGGGTTCATTAATTTTCACGGGATTCTCGTGAACCTGTCACGAGTTATTGTCAAAAATGCTGTTTTGACTAGTGTCGCTTTTCTGTGCTCATAAATCATCTGCTGAGTACAATTCAGGACAGCATGTGAAGTTGATGTCCAAGTGAACGTTTCAGGCAATTTGCCCTTGTCTGATCAGCAAACTTCAATTTAAATCGCAACATCTCATTTCTTTTTTTAACATTATATATATATATATATATATATATATATATATATATATATATATGAAACAACGAGGCTTTCGTACGGTAAAGTAAAGAGAACATAGTTTTGTAGGATTAGACCTCGAAAATATCGTAGGCAAAACGCTTTAGTGAGACGTGAGAGAAAGAAAAATCACAAGAGAATTACCTGGGATTCGAACCACGGACTCTGGTAGAACGAGCAGCCGTCTAGCCAAGAGAGAACAGCGTACTAACTGCGCTACTAGCACCTCCAAATCTTGTGAGAGTGACTCCCATGCACGCGCCTGTAACTTCGGGTGACTGAAGATCAGCTGCAGCAGAAGATAATTCATTTACACCTGAGATAAAAGTAGTCAAGACAAGTGAAAGCAGGCCTGAGATATAAGTAGTCAAGACAAGTGAAAGCAGGCCTGAGATGTAGGTAATCAGGACAAGTGAAAGCAAGCCTGAGATATAGATAATCAAGACAAGTGAAAGCAGGCCTGAGATGTAGGTAGTCAAGACAAGTGAAAGCAAGCCTGAGATATAGGTAGTCAAGACAAGTGAAAGCAGGCCTGAGATATAGGTAGTCAAGACAAGTGAAAGCAAGCCTGAGATATAGGTAGTCAAGACAAGTGAAAGCAAGCCTGAGATATAGGTAGTCAAGACAAGTGAAAGCAGGCCTGAGATATAGGTAGTCAAGACAAGTGAAAGCAAGCCTGAGATATAGGTAGTCAAGACAAGTGAAAGCAGGCCTGAGATATAGGTAATCAGAACAAGTGAAAGCAGGCCTGAGATATAGGTAATCAGAACAAGTGAAAGCAGGCCTGAGATAAAGGTAGTCAAGACAAGTGAAAGCAAAAACAAACGATGTAAGGAAGACATAAGCAAATAGGAGAATGCCTAGACCTGTGAGAAAAGGATTCAAGAGTTCATTAGAGAAGGAATTTGTTATATGTTTGTGAGACTTCGATAGAAAGAGATAGATGAAACAGAAAATAGAAGTAACAGAGATTTTTTATTTAAAGTAACAGAGATGTGTTTTCTTGAAGTAACAAAGATATGGTTTTTTGAAGTAACGAAGATGTGATTCTAGAGATGTGTTTTTTAAGTAATACAAGTAGATATGTCGAAGATGTGGTTCTAGCGATGTGTTTTTTAAGTAATACAAGTAGATATGTGGTTTCTTGGAATTAACAGAAATGTGGTTTTTGACAGTAACAAAGGTGTGGGGTTGTTTTTTGTTTTTTTTTTTTTTGGAAGTTTCAGACAGGGAGGTTTTTTTTAATGAAAGTAACAGAAATGTGATTTTGGAAGTAATAGGGATGTGGTTTTGGAAGTAAGAGGGATGTGGTTTTGGAAGTAAGAGGGATGTGGTTTTGGAAGTAAGAGGGATGTGGTTTTGGAAGTAAGAGGGATGTGGTTTTGGAAGTAAGAGGGATGTGGTTTTGGAAGTAAGAGGGATGTGATTTTGGAAGTAAGAGAGATGTGGTTTTGGAAGTAAGAGAGATATGATTTTGGAAGTAACAGGGATGTGGTTTTGGAAGTAAGAAAGATGTGGTTTTGGAAGTAAGAGGGATGTGGTTTTAGAAGTAAGAGGGATGTGGTTTGAAGGAATGTTCACTCTGCAGCTTGGGTAGCCAGAAAGCAAGTGAAAAGTTTAAGCAAAAAAGAAAAGAACAGTCATAATTTGATGCGTCACGGGAGAAAACTCGTCAGCCTCTCTCACAGAAGAAAGAAAACTAGTCAGCCTCTCTCACAGAAGAAAGAAAACTAGTCAGCCTCTCTCACAGAAGAAAGAAAACTAGTCAGCCTCTCTCACAGAAGCTAGAAAACTCGTCAACCTCTCTCACAGAAGCTAGAAAACTCGTCAGCCTCTCTCACAGAAGAAAGAAAACTAGTCAGCCTCTCTCACAGAAGAAAGAAAACTAGTCAGCCTCTTTCACAGAAGCTAGAAAACTCGTCAACCTCTCTCACAGAAGCTAGAAAACTCGTCAACCTCTCTCACAGAAGAAAGAAAACTAGTCAGCCTCTCTCAAAGAAGCTAGAAAACTCGTCAGCCTCTCTCACAGAAGAAAGAAAACTAGTCAGCCTCTCTCACAGAAGAAAGAAAACTAGTCAGCCTCTTTCACAGAAGCTAGAAAACTCGTCAACCTCTCTCACAGAAGCTAGAAAACTCGTCAACCTCTCTCACAGAAGAAAGAAAACTAGTCAGCCTCTCTCACAGAAGCTAGAAAACTCGTCAGCCTCTCTCACAGAAGAAAGAAAACTAGTCGGCCTCTCTCACAGAAGCTAGAAAACTCGTCAACCTCTCTCACAGACGCTATAAAACTCGTCAACCTCTCTTACAGAAGCTAGAAAACTCGTCAGTCTTCTCTTACAGAAGCTAGAAAACTCGTCAGCCTCTCTCAAAGAGGGAGACCAAGAGAGGAATATCTTATGACAGAGGCACGAGAGATGAAAGACGAACTTTCTAATTTAAAAAAAAAAAAAACCAGGACAGGGCAAAATGAAGAAGTATGATTGACAACAAATTCCAGTCTAATAAGTAAATGAAAGTGTCACAAATCGATGCAAGTAAATCTGACAGAAGTTACTATAGGTGCAAGTAAATCTGACAGAAGTTACCCTAAGTACAAGTAAATCTCACAGAAGTCACTATAGGTCACTCTTAGTATAATTCGTCCTGGCCCTTTTTTTAATAAAAAAAAGTCCTCAAACTGGACATTAGCTTTTAGTAATCTGTGTTACTAGTTCTGTGACACTTCACTAGATCAGATGAAACCTTGTCACATTTGCTTAAACAAGCAGCCATGCTGTCATTCAGTCATATCATGAATCTCCAGGGGCAAAACCGGACACGGATTACACACGGACTAGTGAAATGACAGACCTTTGAAAGAACACTGCCACAAAAGAGATTATATAGTGGACATTTAGATTCAAACTCACGATTTAATGAAACAGTCGAAGTTTTTGAGAGGTCAGTAGACATGATAGAACACATCACAAGACTCTGTTTCACAGGAAAATTCTATTAAGGCATATAATACACACACACACACACACACACACACACACACACATATATATATATATATATATATGATATTTGAATAATTCTTCTGTAGCATTTACATTCAAATATATATATATATATATATATATATATATATATATCTTATATCCTTCCCGTGCCGTTAAACGTCACATAGTGCTCGCAAAGTAGTTCGCCAATTTTTCCTGTCTTCGGCGAGTCTTTCAACCTCATCAAGGGATTTTATGCCTGTTAATTTGGCCTCTCTTAACAATGTCCTCTTCAGAGTTTCACGCGGTCTGCCTCTTTTTCTTTGGCCTGTTGTGTTCCACTTGATAGCTTGTTTTGGGATTCTCTGATCATTTCTTATATTTATATATATATATATATATATATATATATATATGAAATAATAACGTCACAAATACAGTCATGCCCCGACTTGCGGTAGATCGAGTTATGTCCTCTCGTACTTAAAAGTCACATGGGAAAAATCTGAAGAAAAACGGCCATACTCGGCGGGCACAGTTCACCAAGACTGTATGCGTCACGCTTACCAAGTGCAAGGCGCTCCAAGCAACACAGCGCTACACTGTATGTATCCAAGTTATAACACATCGCTGTATTTCGTATATACATGTGAGTGCGCATGTACAGTTTTTTGTGGCACTAAATAGCTATAAGGGCAAGGCGTTTATGGAGTAAGGTATTTATTGTGTTCTGATTATGTTTTTTTTTTTGTTTGTTTGTTTGTTTTTTTTTGTTTTTTTTTTGTTTTGTTACAAAGTTCCACGCAGTTGTTGTGCTAATTCTTCATTCTATTAGTAGTTTAAAGTGATGGTAGGCATGTCTTTTCATCTTGTAACATAGTATAGAAGCAAGCTGTACGTAGAGTCTGACCCCCCCCCCCCCCGTGTAACGACAATATAAAGTCATCTTGCGGCCAGATGGCCTGGCCGACATGTGGCCGTAAGTCAGCGCATGGCTGTAGTTGAAATTTTCTTCCTTAATTAATTATGTATGAATGTTATTATATTTTTTATTCGTCTTGGTTCCCCAAAATTTCATTATTAAAAGGTATGGGAAAATGTTCGAAGTTATTTGAAGGACTGTGTGAAACAGATAAAAAAAAGTAGATATAATGAGAGAATTAGAGGACTGAAAGCGTAAAAATGAGAGGTGTTGAAAGAAAGAGAGGAAGAAAGTAAACATTTTGGAGTAGGAGTCAGACAGGAAAAAGAAAAGAGATAAAGATGACAGGAAAAAAAAAGAGAGAAAAGATTATATGAATAATGAAAAAGCCAAGAAACGTTTGTCTTCTTGATTATAAAGCTAAAACTAAAGACTACTAAACCATATTAAGACGACAGAATGTCAGTCATAAGCCAGGGAAATTCGAAATGATCGGGTCACATTACAAACATGCGAGAGCAAATCCTTGATTCTGATTAGTCCATAGCTCAGGGGAAATAACTCTCAAGAAAGGCCATCAATCAGGTCAAATTTAAGTGGCGCTAAACGCGAGAAAATTGAACTCCGCTTATCCCCCCTAGAGACAGCAGAGGTAAAAACATCGCGTCCTTGGAGACCTGTTGAACTTACAGTTGTGACAAATTTCCGCTGGTGATAGAAGTATGTGTCTGTAGACCGTTCTAGTTTCTTCTTCAAAATAACGTTTCTTCTCTGTTCTTGTTTGTCTTGTCTTGCCGCCTTCCTTGTGTATCTTTCAGAGCTGAGGACACATGCAGACTTCTTGTTGAAGCTAGCGGATTTACGTCATATAATGAGATACTTCAGATATTTGCTGCCTCCTCCATCCAGCTTCTCTGTCAACGGTCATCTCCTCCTACATTTCTTACTATTCTAAGCATGAGTATTTTCAGTGGTATACTCTCTGATGAGAGTCGTGTAACGTGGACAAACCATTTGACTTGTTTCTCTTCTGTATGTAATGTAACACTGGTGTTACTTCAGCCCTTGTCCTGATGGTGTCATTTCTGATTTAGTGTCTTCCTGTTACAATTAGTACAGTAAGACATTGACAGTACAAAGTTAAGAGAATGCTGTGCTGCACAGCGTTCCTTTTGTATCATTTGTGATGTATTTTCTCGGAAAAAAAGTATCATTTTCAGGCGCTGTATTTCGGCATGACGCACAATGAATTAAAACAACAGCAAATACACAGATAAAAGATTAAAAACAAATGAAAGATTAAAATTGCTCAAGGTTAATTCAAATCTGGTCCAGTAACTCCATAGTGGAATTCAAGAATGGTCCAGTAACTCCATAGTGGAATTCAAGAATGGTCCAGTAACTCCATAGTGGAATTCAAGAATGGTCCAGTAACTCCACAGTGGAATTCAAGAATGGTCCAGTAACTCCATAGTGGAATTCAAGAATGGTCCAGTAACTTAAGAGTAGGATGGTCATTTCTTCTGTCAAGAAATACTGAACATTGATACGAAACATGGACGTTGTGTGTGTATTTGTTTAGAAAATTAGTTATTTTGTGTGTACATGTTTATAAAATTACAGTTATTTTGTCTGTGTGTGTGTTTACAAAATTACAGTTCTTTTATGCGTATGTGTTTAGAACAGAAACATTATATTGCTGTTGTGTGTAAAAAAAAATTGATAACTATTTCCTATTTATACAATTTAATGCCACAGCAAGTGTAACATCTCATTGACAGCTTTCATTTTCGGGTTATAATTTACTTAGTAGTGATGTCCCTTTGCATGTCGTGTTTTACTGTGTACTAATATATTTAATATATAGATAATGTCGTATGTGAAATGTATAAACAAAAAATGTGGTATGTCAAATGTCAAAATAAATAAATTTGGCACGTGCCGCGAAAACTAACTTCAGTGGAAGTCATAATTAATAATAAAGTTTTATTTTAGGAAAGACCTGAGAACGAAGAAATCTGACACGTGACTAAAGCGCTGTAACTAGTGACTGAAGCGCTGAAACTGGTGACTGACGCCCTGTAACTAGTGACTGAACCGCTGTAACTAGTGATTGAAGCACTGTATCTAGTGACTGACCGCTGTAACTAGTGACTGAAGCCCTGTAACTAGTGACTGAAGCGCAGAAACTAGTGACTGAAGCGCTGTAACTAGTGACTGAAGCGCTGAAACTAGTGACTGAACCACTGTAACTAGTGACTGAAGCGCTGAAACTAGTGACTGAAGCTCTGTATCTAGTGACTGAAGCGCTGAAACTAGTGACTGAACCACTGTAACTAGTGACTGAAGCGCTGTAACTAGTGACTGAAGCGCTGAAACTAGTCACTGAAGCGCTGAAACTGGTGACTGACGCCCTGTAACTAGTGACTGAACCGCTGTAACTAGTGACTGAAGCGCTGTATCTAGTGACTGAAGCGCTGTAACTAGTGACTGAAGCGCTGTAACTAGTGACTGAAGCGCTGAAACTAGTGACTGAAGCGCTGTAACTAGTGACTGAAGCGCTGTAACTAGTGACTGAAGCGCTGAAACTAGTGACTGAAGCCCTGTAACTAATGATTATAGCGCTGTAACTAGTGACTGAAGCACTGTATCTAGTGACTGAAGCGCTGAAACTAGTGACTGAAGTGCTGTATCTAGTGACTGAAGCGCTGTAACTAGTGACTGAAGTGCTGTATCTAGTGACTGAAGCGCTGTAACTAGTGACTGAAGTGCTGTATCTAGTGACTGAAGCGCTGAAACTAGTGACTGAAGTGCTGTATCTAGTGACTGAAGCGCTGAAACTAGTGACTGAAGTGCTGTATCTAGTGACTGAAGCGCTGTAACTAGTGACTGAAGCGCTGAAACTAGTGACTGAAGCCCTGTAACTAGCGACTGAAGTGCTGAAACTAGTGACTGAAGCGCTGTAACTAGTGACTGAAGCGCTGTATCTAGGGACTGAGGCGCTGTAACTAGTGACTGAAGTGCAGAAACTAGTGACTGAAGCCCTGTAACTAGTGACTGAACTGCTGAAACTAGTGACTGAAGCCCTGTAACTAGTGATTGAAGCGCTGAAACTAGTGACTGAAGCGCTATTACTAGTGACTGCAGCGCTGTATCTAGGGACTGAAGCGCTGTATCTAGGGACTGAAAGAAGCTTTTCTCGCAGGGCAAAAAAGAAAAACTTAAGCCGTCTAATCTAAAAATAGTGATATGATTGATTAACGGTTGAATGTCGTTATTATAATCACTGGTACAATCTCCAGTAATGATTTTTTGTCATATTTTTGGAGCGAATTTATCCAGTTACTGCCACGTGGTCACTCATAAATTGTGCGATTATCGAGTCCCTTGTCTCCGTCAAAACTTAAAATCCAGGGATGCTCCAGCCACAGACTTCCTTCTTTTCTGACCTGTCACATTTCTGCCACACACAAAAAGGACATGTGCTACAAAAGTGGGCTCCCAGCGAATCCACGAAAGAATTTTTCGGGGTCTACAGTCAAAAACAAAAGGTCCAGGACCACAGTTTTCCCTAATTTTAACATTCACAAAATAATTTATCATAATTTCATCGCAAGTAAATTAAATGGTTATGTAGAAAGGATATAGCACATTTCAGATATCAGATTACCATATGACAGATTTGTTATTTCTGTTAAAATCTATATGTGAGGGATCAAAAGTTAAACTCTGCTAAAAGATATGAGGTTCACAGAGACTTGTCGTGTAATTTTACGAAACAGAAAGAAAAAAAAATGAAAGAAAGAAGAGACAGAAACAGCGGGAGTAAATAGTAAGCTGGGCACGTAGAAATTCGAAACAAACAGTAATGCTGCAATATTTCGGCAAAATGCCTTTGTTAAGGAGAATAGAAGTATTACACTTCTTTACTGGAATATCACGGATAGAATACATATATCATCATCATCATCATGTGCCGTGCCGACTGGCGTTGGCTATTATGCTTCTCCAGAGTATCCGATCCTTCATGCAGGCCATAAGCTCAGTTGGTGATCTCCTCTCACACCATCCCGTCAGACTGTCCAGTATCATTTCTCTTGGTCTTCCTCTTGATTTTCTTTTTTTCCTGTTGTTATAATATTTTCAATGCCCCCTCTTCTCATTGCATGTCCTATGAAAGTACATTGTCTCTCTCTTATCTTTTTGACAAGGTTTTTTTGTCTCTCCAGCTCTTCTCATACATTCTTCATTAGTTATTTTTGCTGTCCAGGGGATTCGCAACATTCTTCTAATAAACCACATTTCTGCTGCTTCCAATGATTTTTGTGCAGACTTGCCTATTGTCCATGATTCACTTCCATATAACAAGATAGGCTCAATATAGCATTTTAGGACTTGTTTTCTAACATTCATTGATAAGGATGTGTTGGATAATATGTTTCTCATTCTTTGAAATGCAGTCTTTGCTTGGCCTATTCAGATATATATATATATGGCGCCCTGGTTAGCTGAGTGGTTATGCGCTTGGTTTACTAATCTGGTGGTGCCTGGTTCAGTCCCAGCAGTGGGATTTTTTATGGTACACATTAAAAAGGGCCCGGGGTTCACTCAGCCTCTAAAAATGGGTACCAGAGAAATCTGGGAAGGTAAAGCGGCCAGGCGTGATACTGACCACATCAGACTTTCATGTGCCGAAGGTCGTGGAAAATACGGGCCTAACACCGTATCCCCAATATGCCTTAATGGCACGGAAACGGGAATTAATAAATATATATAGTAAATATAAAACCCGGAGATCTTACAGTTACGAATTATAAAAGCTTGGAACTTTCTTGTACAAAATCTAACAAAGCTCTAACATAAAATATTTACCAATTAGCCAAAATTAAAGACTTTACCGATCAAGATACAAGGAAGAGATACTACTGTATTATACATTCAAATGCACGACATGCAACAGTTGCTCAGTGTCAAACAGAAAGAGGTATTTACAAAAAAAAGCATTACATGTTAGTGACAAACATCCGGCACACACTATAGATTTCATCACAAACGTTTCAAAATCCTGTCTCTCAGATATAGATTCGAATTCAAAATCACCAAAGCCAAGTTAGTTCATAGAATTCTGTCTGGGAATGCCGCCTCCTATTTGTGGCCAGTGTTCAAATATAATTTTTTTTTTTAAAACAGCCAACGTGGCTGTGTTACACAACTACCTCCTAGGATTGACTTATGCATTGAAAGCCTTGCTTACTCTGCTGCTCGCTTCTGGAATACCCTTCCATTTCATATACTCGTATAGCTTAATTTTATACATTTTTTTGCATTACATATCTTTTAAAAACATGTTTTTTTCATAATTGGAACACTGTGGCAAGTGAAAAAATTGAGGGAAGAAGAAACAGAGGAAGATTAGAGAATGAGAGAGAAGTTACTGGATGGGCTGTCAGTATGTCTAGGAAGAAAGTCACCGGCGGATCTCATAATCAAGTCTAAAGACAGGGAATTATGAGGAGAAATGATCACATACACCACGCGTCATGATACTTAGAACGTTTCTCATAGCATTACTGTCCAATCAATCATTGCATGATAAAACTCATTCTATAACGACAATCAATTTGTTTGTCATTTTGACTGCAGTTAATCTGTAAGAATATAAATACTAAACCACATTCATTCATCTGTTTTATTTATATATTATATTATTGAGTGTATGAACAAGTGGTTACACGATTTCATTGTTCATTTCTCATTTATTATTGATTTTTTTAAAGCGTCTATAATGCTGGCGCTAAGCTGATGTTGACTGAGTTGTGATGAAAGTTGACTGAATTATGATGCAAGTTGACTGAGTTATGATGAAAGTTGGCTGAGTTATAATGAAAGTTGGCTTAGTTATGATGAAAGTTGACTAAGCTGTGATGAATGTTGACTGAGAAGCACAAAGTTAGACCGGCCTGTCTGCCCAGTTCTTCACACGTAGAAAATTTGTTCGTTTCTGGGTTAACTCGTCTTTCTCTCTCTCTCTCTCTCTCTCTTTTCTCATTCTCACTCACTCACTATCTCTTACTTTCTCTCACTCTTACTTTTTCACAAGATTTCTCTCTCACTTTCTCTTGCTTTTTCACTCTCTCTCACATGCTCTTACTCTTTCTCCCTAATTCGCTCTCTTTTCCTAACTTTCTCTCTCTCTCTCTTCTCTCCATTCTCTCTTTATAACCCTCTTTATAACTCTCTCTCTCTCTCTCTCTCTCTCTCTCAGCTGAAGTCCCCAGATGCGGATATTACATAAAGTCACTAAATCTGTGACTCCTCCATGACTCTCTGAGAGAAGGCTTTAACATAAACACTTTGTTGTTTCCCCTTTTCTCATCTTGCAGACAATTAGTAGTCTCCCTTCTATCGATCATAGTCTCGCATGTAACTGTATACACTAGTACCTTATCATTTTAAGCGATTCCGAAAAAGTGTAACATTTCAGGCCAGACCATAGCACGCCGTTTGCGAACTGGTAAGTAAATGAAGCAGCAGCATTGATTTTCCCTGGAATCATTTTAGGAATCCGTTGCCGATTGGCCAGGACCTACCAGTGAATCCGAGCCAAATTTCTATTCAAGACACAACAATAAAGAAAAAAAGAAGAGGGGAGAGCCAACATGCTTTCTGATCTCCCAACTTGTAATCAACACCGAAAATCCCGTCCAAGTTATTGTATCGATCACGACATCCACGCTTTATGGTTCATTACAATCCAGACTTGAATCTGATCTCTGGCCTGAGTGATGTGTAAGGTTTACGTATATGTATAGAGAACCATTGAATTTGTTCAGTACGTTATATCAAGTAAGTTTTAGCCAGAAGAATTGTCCTAGAGGCTGACGAGGTAAAGAAGCTGGGGTATAGAATAAGGAGTGGTTGCATTAGGTTGGCTTGAAGATCCAGTGCCAACCAAAAGGAGCAAGTTTTTGAAGAGACTCCACTGCCAAAGGTACCAAGACGCGCCCTGCCCCGTTAGCTGGGAACACCATTTTAGATGTAGGGCAGGGTCTTGACCAGCTTTCTTCGTTCGCCTGACCATAATAACTGTCCATCACTATAACACTGCAGTCTTTACTCTTAGTCCCATGCGCAAAATACTGATTTGACGTGAGTATGTTTGTCCCATAATGCGTTGACATACGCAGTGTGTCCCTTGATCTGTCTGTCTGCCTGCCTGCCTGCCTGCCTGTCTGTCTGTCTGTCTGTCTGTCCGTCCGTCTGTCTGTCTGTCTGTCTGTCTGTCCGTCCGTCCGTCTGTCTGTCTGTCTGCCTGTATGTTTATAAGCCCTGTCTCTCACTTCTAATGTTTATTCTTTAACAATTATATGCCTCCATCATACATTTATCCTCATTCAATATTTAGGACCTATTCAATATAAACACAACACCTCTAAATTCTTTCCGGAAAATGCTATAACGAATAGTCTGTCACAAAAATTGATCTAAATCGCAACCGAAGAAAAAAGTGGATTTCTTCCACTGTGCCAATATATCATCAAGAAATTAATTTTCTTATTTTTGTTTGGGGGGGCCTTCACAGAAGCTTCCAAATCGATGGGCATATAACGAGTTCCTTTACTTAACGAGGCGAGAATCCTGGAATGCGAGGGCTTTTTGCCACTGTGGAAAAAGTGGGATGGAGTTATTGGTCCTGCTGAATTGCCCCGATTCGTTTAATGACGCCGACAGTTTGCGATTATCTGCGGTGTTGGGAGCTTGCGTAATGACTGCGTGCTGGGTGTTGCTGGATTGGACGAAATGATTGTCGTTCGTTATGGTTGTTGATGCTTTGGGTGTGCTGTGGTGAAGATCTGTTAACAATGGTGACAGCAGCGTTGGGGGGGGGGTATGTCTGGGATAAGATGTTTGCTTTATTTTTTGTTTTTTTTTGGAGGGGTGGGAGGGGGGACGAGCTGTCTTTGAGCGATCTTCTTGTCTGAATCAATATTAATTTTTTTTTTGTTTGTTTGCAGACATTGTCATCAAATGACACATTCTTAGTTATTTTACGTTTGTGATGCCAAATTTATAGATGCCAAAAAGTCGTATGTCCAGAACCGTGTTGTGAAAATAGAATCCATGTCAGTCATGGCCATGTCACCGCCTTGTGTCAGTTAGGATGATGGTCTCAAGGTCATGTCACTGCCTTGTGTCAGTTAGGATGATGGTCTCAAGGCCATGTCACCGCCTTGTGTCAGTTAGGATGATGGTCTCAAGGCCATGTCACTGCCTTGTGTCAGTTAGGATGATGGTCTCATGGCCATGTCACTGCCTTGTGTCAATTAGGATGATGGTCTCAAGGCCATGGGAGACTTTAAAAAAAGGTTGTTTCTTTTCTGTTCTGCTACTTTTATATTTTAAATTCTCTCTTCACTTACAGTGCTCAGTTTGGTTGCTTGACCTGTCTATGTAGAGTGTTAGGGTCTTGTTTCCAAACCTTGACCCTGCTAAACTTTACATTTTCCTTCCTATACGCTTGTTGCTGTATCTATGTGTGAAAAAAAGGCGAAGGACAGGCATTTGTGGAAAACCCCTGCGGAAGCCCCATGTGCCCTGGGCACTTAAGGTTCAGAGAGAGAGAGATGTGTGTAAATACCTCCGTATCGCAACCACCAGTGTCCCACGTGTTGTATGATGATGATGCTTTCTTCTTCTTTTGTCTTCAAATTTGATCGCAGTTTTCTCCTCAAATGATCCTGCACCCAAGGCAGTGCTGCTTTTTCATATGACTCGGTTTTTCTCCAGTTATTCTGACATCACGTGACTTACACAGAAACCTTGCGGTGATAAACTACGAATTTCTTGTAAGCTTTTTTTTCAGCTAATTGCTCGCCTAATCATGCCAGTACGTAAGAACAGCCAAGAGCAAAATCTCTATCTTAATGCGAAGAAAACTAAATTAATGACAACTTTCAAAACAAACATAGCAGCTGAAATATGTATTAATGAGGAAAAATTGGAAGAAGTGGAGAGTTTTGAATATCTTGGATCACTACTAATAATGGAGATACAATGAGGGAAATTAAAAGGAGGACATCTATGGCTCTTCAAAAAAATAAAACACCTAAAAAATTTGTGGAGAGAAACAGACAGAACCACAAAAATAAGATTTTTAAGGGAATGCATCTTTCTCATCGCAACATATACCTGCGAGACCTGGACACTTAACAAAACAGCTGAGAAACACATAAATGCCTTTGAATGTAAATGCTACAGAAGAATTCTTCAGACATCATGGACAAATATATCCATTCTACAAGAACTTAATATTAAAGAAGGCTGGCTAGTAAAGAGGATTAAAGAAAGAAAACTTAAATATTTTGGACATATTAAACGCCATGATAATCTAAAGAAGACAGTCTTGGACGGGTAGATAATGGGAAAAAGAAAGAGTGGAAGACCAAGGCGAAGATGGCTGCAAGACATCATTGATGATCTGCAAATGGATGCATCAGCAGCAGGCCATCTTGCTCACAACCGAGAGGCCTACAGGAGAGCTGTTAGGGAGACAAAGTTCCACAAGGGACGTGCAAATGACTGACTGACTGACTGACTGACTGATTGACTTGATCACCTTCCTTCCACGAGCATATAAAAGCTGCCTGAGGAAGTGGATATCACCCTTTATTATTTTAATACAGCAATAGCCCGACTTGTGACTGTATTTTGAGACCAGGGAGTTCGGCCGTAAGTCGATTTGGCCGTTTGTTGGCCGTTATACGAGGAGATCAGACACTAAGTACAATTCACTGCTTTAACGTGTTACAAGATACATAATCATGTTTACCATCAAATACTAAAATAACACATTATTAGCACAGTAAATGTGTGAAAATTAATAATGATATATTAATCACAACACATTAAAAAAAGAAGCATACTTAATATTTTTTTAATGACACATACATATTGTACATACATGCACACCACATACACACGCACATGTAAACACTCTGTAGTCACTAAATGTTAACGCAATGTGCTTTTCCATCTGTGAAATTATGTTGTGTGTAGAACAATAAATAATTGTACGTTAATCACAAAATGAATTACACTGTGCTAAACAATCATACTGGATCTTGGCCGTTAAGTACAATCGGCTGTATCTTGATCGGCCGTAAGTACATACGTAACTTGATCAGCCGTATATCGGTGCATGACTCTGTTTTCATACTTTGCTTCATCTTTGGGATTCTCCTACTCAAGGTGAGCGGTAACTGATCCTCTGATGACCTGTGATATTTCTGTGGTTTTTTCGCATTTTGTAACAGAAATTTTCTGCCCTCAGCGAATCATCTGAGCTATCCGAGCTCCTAAACAAGCAACTGCTTGTCAAAGTAATGAAATGGATAGTGTTAATTATGATTTCTGATGTGGTCAATGTCACGTGTCATTATGCTGATTATTAATATCTGATGGAACCTTGTGGCTAATGTCAAATGTCACTATGTTGATGGCACTGAAAGAACATAGTTAACAAGAAAAATAGTATTTCTGCTAGTCCTTCATTCATCCACACATTCATTCACACATGTTGTTTATTCATTCATGTACGAATCTATATCACTCATTCATTCAGTCAAAATGTAGTTTACCTAGACTTACGAGGGTTGAGTGATAAATTCGCGGCCTAAGATACAAATACTTAAAACACACATTTGATATTAGGTGCATGCGTAGATCAAGTTATGTAAGATTAAAAAGCAAGTTTCAAGAAATTAATTGCAACCAATTTTTTTTTACAGGCTACTGAAGTGATAAGGGGTGGCAGAAATTGAGAAAATGGATAAAATTTCTCATCGAGCAGTCATTCGCTAACTCTGCATCACGGGCTTATCATCGAAGGAGATCCATGAGGATATGGTAGAGACTCTAGGCGAGAGTGCCCGTTCTTACAGCACAGTGAAGCAATGCGCAGCTCAATTCAAACATGGAAGAGAGAGTCTGGAAGATGATCCCCGTCCAAGAAGACCAAGAACGGTAACCACCGATGAAATCACCGGCAGAATCCATGACATGATAATGGAGGATCGACGACTGACATTGCTACTGAGTTGGGCATCTCCCAGGAAAGTGTTCATGCCATTATTCACAATGATCTTAAAATGACAAAGGTCTCTGCTCGATTGGTCCTGAAACTTCTTGGAGCTGATCTCAAACGACAGCGTCTCAACATGTCAAGAGACAATCTTGGCCATTTTTCTGCAGATCCTGACATATTCAACAGTTTGTGACAATAGATGAGACTTGGATTAATCATTTTCAGCCAGAAACCAAAGAACAGTCAAAGCAGAGGAAACGTCATGGATCCCCACCTCCAAAGAAAACAAGGGTGGTTCTGTCTGCAGGTAAAGTGATGGCTTCCATCTTTTGGGATTCAGAAGGTGTGTTTTACCTTCAAAAGGGCAGAACGGTTACCAGGGCCTATTACACTAATCTTGTGAAGCAAATGCGGGTCAAATTGAAAGAAAAGCGTCGAGGGAAACCGGCTAGAGGAGTCATCTTTCAGCAAGACGATGCTCCAGTTCACAAGTCGGCGGTGGCAATGGCTGCCATCCATGAATGCGGCTTCCAGCTTTTTGAACATCCTCCTTATTCCCCAGATTTGGCCCCTTCAGACTATTACCTCTTTACCAAACTCAAAAAGGAGCTCAGTGGTCGCAAATTTGCTTCAGATGATGACGTCATTCATGCTGTAGACCACTTTCTACTGGCACAAGATGCTGACTTTTACAAAGAAGGGATCCATATGCTCCAGGATCGCTGGACTAAGTGCATAAACTTGCAAAGGGACTATTTTGAGAAAAACCCAAAAAAGTTGTCCACAAATAATCCGTTGTACCTTAGGCCGCAAATTTATCAATCATCCCTCGTACATCGCTTCATTTAGTCCATGCATTGATTTATACAGAATGTAGTAATTAGCCTTACATTGTTTCATCTAATCTATGCATTCATTTATACAGAATTTAGTAAATGGCCTTACAATGTTTCATGTAATCTATGCATACTTTTGTACAGAATATAGTATGCCTAAACTTACATCGGTTCATTGACCTTCTTACCAATGCATTTTATTTATCCATTACTCACTTCCTGCAATCTTTAACTCATTCATGTATTTAGTTATCAATCTATTGACAGTAATCTACATATTAAGCACCTCATTCATCCATCCATCCATCCACCCACTCATCCACTCATCCATCTATCACTCCACCCACTCATCCATCCATCCATCCACCCACTCATTCCTTCCACCAATCCATCCATCCATTCATCCATACATCCATCCATCCATCCATCCATCTGTTTCACTGTATAATAAACCCCTCTCTGATCAATCTATGTGGCAGATGCATATCATTGCATACAACAGCGATCTGTACAGAAACCTGAGCGAAGCATCAAAGAATGTAAAGGGTCTAGCTATCATTGCTGTCTTCATGGAGGTAACTATTCTTTGCCTTTTCATTCAATCAATCATTCCTTGAACCATCAATCTTTTATTTTAGCTTTTCTAATGCATTCATTTTGCCATTTTTGTTTTTTAAACTATGGTAACTTAATCACATTTTTCGTCTGTGAAGACGATTTTTGATGGAGCAGATTTTAACTCTTTGTGGAACTTTCTAAGAATTATCACGCTGAACAACTTCTCTAATGACCTATTCGACCATTTTTTAAAGATTTGCATTAATATCCACGTTAATAACAAGCCGTGTTTGTGTTGCATTGAATTTGTCTGTTTTGTTCCAGCGATAAACAAGTCAGACCACCACTTGAATTGACTGGAGGGGAAAGTACGGGCATGTCAGTGTTACGGACACAATAAGGCCAATCAGGTCACTGGACAAATGACTCCTTTCCTGAAAAACAAATACATCACAATGGAAACAAAAATGGCACTGTACAACACAATTTTCCTCCCAACTCTATGCTGTCAATGTCAAACATGGACACTAACAGCCAATAACAAAAGAAAAATCAACAGGATAAAAAGGAGATGTTTAAGAAGTATACTAAATGTGACAAGAAGAGATCAAATAAGAAATGACACCATCAGGACAAAGGTTGGAGTAACACCAGTATCACACTATATCCAGAAACAGCAAGTCAAATGGTTTGGCCATGTTACACGGTTACCACCAGACAGTATATCACAGACAACATTCACACTAAGATTTGTAGGTAACAGAGGAAGAGGCCGCCTATGCAGGAGATGGAGAGAGGAAATTACAGAAGCATTAAATATCCCATTATATGAAGCAAATCGTTGAGCCCAACCAAGACGTCTATTTGTCCCTACAACATCGAAAAGTGTATGAGGAAGGAGACAAGACAAGACAAGACAAGACCAGAGTCACTGACTTTTTTTCTTCTCAGAATAAGAAGTTTGCTTCGTTAAGAAAGTGTTTACAGTATGTTTAATTTCACGTATATTTACTGAATGTCTATGTCTGTAAAGTGTTTTTTTTTACATCGACAGATTGGCTCCAGACACGACAAGTTCCTCTACTCTATTTTTCGAGAATTACGGGCTATACCACATAAAGGTGATGTCAGAAAGTTTACTAACTTTGTTTGGGGGTCGGGGGGGGGGGTGGGGGTGAGGGTGAACACTTGTAGTAAATCTCATCACACATTTTTTGAAAAGGCGAAACCAGAATTGGTTAGCAAAAAAAAAAAATGATATGTACAAAAAAATTTGTAGAAAACCGCGTTTAGTACATCACAATTTCTTATTTTAATTTTCGAAACCAAGAGTACGGTGATATCCAGAGCTACGTCAACCAACTCTTTTAATCTCTTGATCGAGTTACCTTCAGAGCTACATCAGCTGTCTCTTGTAATCTCTTGACTGAGTTGTCTCCAGAGCTACATCAACCAACTCTTATAAATCTCTTGATCGAGTTACCTTCGGAGCTACATCAACCATCTCATATAATCACTTGAGACCGCGATATCTCCAGAGTTAGATCAACCATCTCATATAATTTTTTGACCGAGTTATCTTTAGAGCTCCATCACCCATAATCTCTTGACCGAGTCATCTCCAGAGCTACATCAAACATATTCTCTTGACCCAGTTATCTCCAGAGCTACAACAACTATCTCTTATAATCTCTAGACCGAGTTATCTTCAAAGCTGCATCGGCCAACTCTTATAATATCTTGACCGAGTTATCTTAAAACTACATCAACCATTTTTTTAAAAATAATGTCTTGACCGAGTTATCTTCAAAGCTACATCAATCATTTCTTATAATTTCTTGATCGAGTTATCTCCAGAGCTAAATCAGCCATCTCTCATAATCTCTTGTGAATCAGAGAAATAGTCATCTCCCGAGCCAGACACAACATCTCTTGTAATATCTTATAACATCTTGTAATCTTTTATGTACCAGACGTGGAGTCACCAGTTCTTCAGGAGCAAACTATCCTCAGAACTATCAAGGATATCAATGTCTCAACCATTAAACTATTTACCAAATATCTCCAGTTTCGGCCAAATGCTCATGCATGCACATACATCCAGATTTAACCAATCAGAATTCAGGCTAAACCGGCAGTTTCCAAGATATAAGACGCTCACGACCTTTTAGACAGATACTTTAAGGGACAAAATTGACGTCAAATAAGCTGGAAAATAAGTATTTAAAAGAAAAAAGAAACTGTAATTTCTCCATTAAATATTCACTATAAATTTACATACACTGCATTATAATGATAAGAAAAGAATAGTTTTGGGATATACGTATATATCAAAAACTAAATATATAAATATGCCCAAAGCCAGAACAGTAAAACCGTAATAATAAAATGTGATAACTATATAAAACAAAAGCAGGAATAGCCTTCTTAAATAACGAGCACACATGATAACACGTATTTAACAATAACAGCGCGCGACTGGTTCAAGCTAGTGTGTGATTTGTTGTTTGCTGCCATGAAGACAAGGGAAAACATGTCGCCAACACAAAGGAAAGGGAACTAATTGTCTGCACATTTTATACTGTAAAAATCGTGCCCCCTTCTTTTGGTGCTCAACCCACGTGACCAAACTGTCTCTTCTAAATTCACCTGTAAACGTAATAAATTTATATGTATTAAATCTGAAGTTATAGTAATTGTATTGGAAGGCAATTTAATGGTGTTTTCTGTAAGCGCGTTAGCATAAAATCGGAAAAAGTTATATAAAATGTAAATATAAGTAGACAGAAGTAAACTAAATGTATGATATATAATACAGCTATGTTCTGTGTATGGCCACTCAGAGTAGCCTTAATGCTACGATTAAATGAAATGGTAATTCATTACTGCATATTAAACGAAACCAGTTGCCTCGAGTAGCTCTTTATCCTCGCAGACAATGAATCCCAAGACCACACAAAACTTTGATAATAAACACAAGAGCCATGATTTAACTGAGAAATGACCTTAAGCCTAAATTTAGCTTGTAATTGTAAATTTAAATCCTGGAAAGAAATCTCTAAAGAAACACTGAAGAGCTAGTTACAGTATCTATATTTTTTGGAAGGCCATACAGGTGGTTCATAGAAGTAACAGAGTTATTGCAGAAAATAAGGATTACAGAATACTTTAGTATTGTGATATAAGAGGTTACGATAGTGTACAGAAATAATGCAGCAAAAGATGTTTATCGAAATTTATTAAATATTTTTGCTGATCATCAGAAGTTACCAGAAAATTAAAAGGAGCCACAACTTTGAGTAAATTTAAGATAATGAAGCACAAAAATATACACATTTTGTGAACTCATCACCAACGGTCTTGCATACTTTCATCACAGGAAACTTAACGCATGTCAATGATGTCTCCTTCAGTCACGTGATCCCGAATACAACTGAATACGTGACGTATGAGGGTTCGCTCACACAACCCGGATGTTACGAGACTGTCACTTGGATATTACTAAACAAACCGTTGTGGATAGCCAAGGAGCAGGTCAGAGAGGGAGAGAAAGTGGGAACTTAGAATGTAGTTTGTGGAAGGGAGGATGATGATGTAGATGAGTGACTCAGTTATCAGAAGCAAGCAAGACCATATCCTACTTCTTTCAGGTGCTCGTCTGAAGAGACTGTTGTTATATCTCATTAGTTACCGAGGTAGGGAATACTCCCCATGTTGTCTAGAGAGACTTGCATCTTGGGTCCACTCCGAGAATTACATATAGACACCCCATGTTTGAGTGTGTGTCCGTATTTCCAGATATTCGCCATGAGGTTGGCTGCCTAGGTGCCAGGTGTGGCTTGTGGGACATAAACAAATAATTTGTTTATCTTACGTAATGAGCAGTATTTTGAAGCATCGAACCCTTGCTACAACAAGAAATACAAAGTAGAGAGAAATCGTATTTAAAATGAAGAGCCAATTTACAAAGAAGAGACGGGGGAAAAGAGAGAGAGAGAGAGAGAGAGAGAGAGAGAGAGAGAAGCAATTACTCATTTATCTGCATCGCAGACATCAGCTCTATCTTTGTCACTCCCGTGTGCGCTTTTTTTTCTCCCGATATCTGCGCACTTTTTCTGCACTTTTGGATCCTCCTACTTGTATTCTGTGTGCTGGAAGAATTCTGGAAACCTGTGGACGTGGCTTCTGGACTGAATAAACTTGGTTCTGGCACCGCCATCGCCACTACATCAGTTCATGGGTATTCTCTCTGGTGCTTCGGAGTGCGTACACTACGCTGATTCTTCTTGAAAAGAGATCTTCTTCTTCTTCAAAGTGCGAGCTGTTCCTCTTTGCAGCTGTTGAGGTGAAGATATTGAGCCACAGCATCGTGCCGACTTGGGTGCGGCTCATGATAGTTATTTTTGCAATTTCTGGGTGGAGACAGAACCCTGGGGGGGGGGGGGTAGGGGGGGGTTGGTTAGGGTGCTTTCGGCCTGCTACAGCGTAATGCTCCACTGGTTTGGAGGTGTGTTTGTATCCGGGTGAAGTGGAGCGTGATTGAATCGGAGGTCACTCTTGTTGGAGGTTTCGGCCGGGTATCAGGGAGCGAGTTTTCGTGTAAGCGTGGACTGCAATTTGTCAAGTTTTTCTTGATATCTTGTGATTCTGTGGTAAGATAGATTGCTTCAAGCTAGTATCTCCACCCGTGCCCGTCATGTGATGTAAGATTGTGTTTTTTTTTAGTGTTGCTACTGACTTACATACAGATAATGCTATTAATTTTATGAGAGAATTTTTTTTGTATATACATTGATTATGACTTGATAAGACATATTGATTATGGCTTGATGAAGCACATTGATTATGACTTGATTAGGCTACTGTAAGCAGTTGTTTGATTATGACTTGATGAGGCTGCTGTAAGCAGTTGTTTGATTATGACTTGATGAGGCTGCTGTAAGCAGTTGTTTGATTATGACTTGATGAGGCTGCTGTAAGCAGTTGTTTGATTATGACTTGATGAGGCTGCTGTAAGCAGGTGTTTGATTATGACTTGATGAGGCTACTGTTAGCAGTTGTTTGATTATGACTTGATGAGGCTGCTGTAAGCAGTTGTTTGATTATGACTTGATGAGGCTGCTGTAAGCAGTTGTTTGATTATGACTTGATGAGGCTGCTATAAGCAGTTCTTTGATCATGACTTGATGAGGCTGCTGTAAGCAGTTGTTTGATTATGACTTGACGAGGCTGCTGTAAGCAGTTGTTTGATTATGACTTGATGAGGCTGCTGTAAGCAGTTGTTTGATTATGACTTGACGAGGCTGCTGTAAGCAGTTGTTTGATTATGACTTGACGAGGCTGCTGTAAGCAGTTGTTTGATTATGACTTGATGAGGCTGCTGTAAGCAGTTGTTTGATTATGACTTGATGAGGCTGCTGTAAGCAGTTGTTTGATTATGACTTGACGAGGCTGCTGTAAGCAGTTGTTTGATTATGACTTGATGAGGCTGCTGTAAGCAGTTGTTTGAGTATGACTTGATTGAATGTGACATTATACATATATAATTTGGTGAGTTGGCGTGAGATACTGGACCAAGTTAATCCATGCGTATATTATTCATCATCATTGATCATCTTCATTGTGAATATCATTAGTTGTCTTCCTGCGGTTTCTTGTGCCATGCATTAATGTTTTTAAGTGTTGTATGAGAAGTGATAGCCTCGATGATTGTGTTCTTGGTAGTGTGTTGTTGGTAGTGTGTTGTTGGTTGTGTCCAGTGTAGTCCAAGTATTTACAGCTGATCTGTTAAATTATAACCCATGCTTCTGACTGATACTGTTAAATTATAACCCATGCTTCTGGATGATACTGTTAAATTATAACTCACGTTTATGACTGATATTGAAGTACCGTTATGTCGGCGGTGAGAGATGTGAGACAGAGATATTTTATAGCATACACATGTTATGTTAGTTTCCATATGACTAGGGAAGGGAAGCCTTGGTCAGGGATGACATGAATTCCCTCAGAACATTGTTCGTGATGGAAGCATCGCTTGCTTCTCAAGTTCGGATGAACAATTATATATATATATATATATATATATATATATATATATATATATATATAGCTCAAGCTACTTATCATTATTCCCAACTTCAATTTCGTAGTTGCATATTACATCACTCAATAAGAATTTTACAGGTATGCAATACTTCTTCAGCAAGTTCTACCACCATGAGGATTATGGTGATCTAAGCCTGTTATCGGGTGGACCAAGGGAGAGGTGAGACAGGGTCTTGATCGACTATGGTTCGCCAGTCCTGGCTACAGCATGTCAGCTATGGGTCGCTGACTTCAATATCGGGCAGAGTTTTCGCCCCTTGAAAAGAGGAGACAGAATCCCTTAACAGACTTGTCCAGACTGCAATATGTATGAACTAGGAAAACCTAGCAACAGCTTTATTACTTAACGAGCGCGCAGTTGTGACGTTTCGATGTGAGCTTCAATCATACAAAAAACAAACATATAAATTCACATGAATACTATATACAAAAATTGGAATGGAAACAAACAGAATAAAATAAAATGAATGGAGCACTTAGCTGTGACTTGTAAGAGGCTGTGTTCAGAATTGTGCATGGTGGAGTGTAGAGAATGTTTAAATGTAGACTTGTGATGTGTCATAGGCGGGAGAGGTGCGGAAAGAGGAGAGAGAGATACAATGGTAATCTAGCCGGGAAAAGGTGGAATAGGTGATTATAGCAGTGGTAGAAGGATTGTAATCTGAACCTCCTCACAGCATCAGATTACAACCCATCAACCCCAGCTATAATCACCTATTCCGGCTTCTCTCGGCTAGATTACCATTGTATCACTCTCTCCCCTTTCCCCGGTCGTCCCCCTCTCCACATGTAGAATCCATACATCACAAGTATCCATTTAAACATTCTCTACTCTCCACCTTGTGCACTTCTTGAAACGGCCTCTTACAAGTCAGCTTCTTACACGTCATAGATAAATGCTGGATTTATTTTATTTTATTCTGAAACGTCACAACTGTGTGCTCGTTAATTAATAAAGCTTTTCCTACTCTTTTTCCTAGTTATACAATTTGTTATCACAGCTTTACTGCAGTGGCTTCGTGTGTAGTTATATATTTAGTATTATATAAGCATTCACTTATTATTCGAGTGCCAAGAATACAAGTGATGATAACGCAAAATGTTTACATTTACCATTGTTTTCATTGTTATCTTGTAATAACGCTGTTATTCTTGTCTGACATTAGCTCGCTGATCTACGAATCATCTTCAACACCAAAGAAAATGAGCCACATTTACAACCAGAGAGCAACGTTCGTCCCATCATGCCACTCAACCACAGGGTAGTTAGAACTAACATCAATTCGCACAAAAGGGTAATTTGGTTTGCCATAATTATAGTTTGGTTCTATGGACAAGCGTAGTTTGAAATGTGTGCAAGAACCAGCGAACAGGCTGACTTCGGGAGTCGACAGCAAACAACTTTATCTTGCCAAGAGACTGCTGTCCAATAGGAAATGTTAGATTAATTTGCGGATCTTTTTTTTTCAAGGTTTTGGTGAAGAACTCACATTTTAAGTTTTATTCTCAGCTACAAGGGATTTTATTGATTTTCTTGTCTTTCATTGTCAAAATCGTTCGCTTAGGCCAAATAAAGATGAAAGTCAAGACGGCGCCTTTGAAGAATGCCATGATACAATTTTGAGGTCAGAGCTGTCAGACCCGGGTGCTAAAATGTGTACAAAGGTCAACAAGAGCGGCTAGAACAGAGGGGAAGAAAACTGAAGAAAAAAAAACGTACACATTCAGCTTACAAAAAACTAATTCATTTCACTCTTTTGTTGTCCTTTGCTGCATTTAGGTGCCAAAAGAAGAAATATGACACCAAAGGGTTTCCGTATCCAGTATCCTGAATGATTTGTAATTGGTCTCGAGTTATTGAACAATTGTGTAGTGAAGGAGAATGTGTCAGTGTAATGTTTTAATACAGTCATCAGTTTCTATTACGGCTCACTAAAATGTCCACGTTGATTAATTTATTACTTTATAGTAGCATTGAAACAGTAACAAAGAGCAAGTTGGAATATAACTTCAGTTTAAATCAATCTCTCTCTCTCTCTCTCTGCGTGGCACTGTTTGTGTGTGTGTGTGTGTGTGTGTGTGTGTGTGTGTCCCCTGCATTTTAAAACCTGTATTTAGTAGAGACAGTTTTCTCTAGAATCTGTAATCTTACTAGAACATATTTTAACCAACCCGCTTATTTAGAACAACTCTTTTTAATGTCTGGTTTTGTTTCTTCTTTTTCTCTTTGCTCAGACAAGGCTGTGCACGTTTGAGAAGGAGATGTTCTATCAAGGTATGTCATTTATATATTACAAACGTCATTTACCTGTCATTTATATATGACTCATTTCGGGAGTCATATTAATTTATTATCTCTAATAATGAAGAATACGTATCATGAGAAGAGTAATGAAAACCATAACGTATCATGAGAACAGTAATGAAAACCATAACGTATCATGACAACAGTAATGAAAACCATAACGTATCATGAGAACAGTAATGAAAACCATAACATATCATTAGAACAGTAATGAAAACTATAACATATCATGAGAACAGTAATGAAAACCATAACATATCATGAGAACAGTAATGAAAACCATAACGTATCATGAGAACAGTAATGAAAACAGTAACATATCATGAGAACAGTAATGAAAACCATAACATATCATGAGAACAGTAATGAAAATAGTAACATATCATGAGAACAGTAATGAAAACCATAACCTATCATGAGAACAGTAATGAAAACAGTAACATATCATGAGAACAGTAATGAAAACAGTAACATATCATGAGAACAGTAATGAAAACAGTAACATATCATAAGAACAGTAATGAAAACCATAACATATCATGAGAACAGTAAATGAAAACCATAACATATCATGAGAACAGTAATGAAAACCATAACATATCATGAGAACAGTAATGAAAACCATAACATATCATGAGAACAGTAATGAAAACCATAACATATCATGAGAACAGTAATGAAAACCATAACATATCATGAGAACAGTAATGAAAACAGTAACATATCATGAGAACAGTAATGAAAACTATAACATATCATGAGAACAGTAATGAAAACAGTAACATATCATGAGAACAGTAATGAAAACAGTAACATATCATGAGGACAGTAATGAAAACCATAGCGTATCATGAGAACAGTAATGAAAACAGTAACATATCATGAGAACAGTAATGAAAGCCATAACCTATCATGAGAACAGTAATGAAAACAGTAACATATCATGAGAACAGTAATGAAAGTCATAACGTATCATGAGAACAGTAAATGAAAACCATACCTGAAGGAAAGTTTGAAGGAGCAAGAAGAAGACCACGATACAGATGGGCGGACATCATAAAGACGTGGACTAGATTCTGCTTGGCTGGGGCACATCGCGTAAACGTGGGACCGTGCAATTTGGAGCCAGCATTCTGAGGGATGATGATGATGATGATGTTGATGATGATGATCATGATGATGTCTCAATATGGAAAATCAATATTTTGCACAATAAAAACGCTGCTTTGAATCGCCTGAAATGTTGGAACAGTGTTAGAGAACACAGAGGATGTCGTTTTCTGTGAAAGGATTTCTTCTAAAGCTTACAGCTGTTACCACAAACAGCTATGGCTCCGTAGCGTAGGCGTCAGTCACTGGGAAAACCCAAGAGGAGAGGAAATGGGGATGAGGGGGGGGGAGACCCCTGAAAGGGCCAGCCAAGTGGCACAATAGCGAATCATGACACTTAACCATTAGATTACCGGTATCATGCAATCAGCAGATGCTTGGAAGACAGGCTGTTGTGATGTTTGGGCTTGAGTCTGAGGTTGATGTGACCAGCATAGTAGAGTCTGTTGAAAAGTGTGCCTCGTAGCTCCTCTGCGGGAATTAAAAGTAAACCATGGCTGAAACACTTCCTGTCCGACTCTGTTTTCTTGTTGTAAGAAATGAACAAAAAACGGCAAGAAGAATATAAAAAGAAAAGAGAAAAAAGAAAGTAGCCAGTTAGAAACTTCCAATAACAAAAGAGATTCTGGTGAGGAACTTCCACTGACAAAAGAGAGTAGTTAGTGAGGAACTCCCACTGACAAAAGAGAGTAGTTAGTGAGGAACTCCCACTGACAAAAGGGAGTATGTGCTTAAGAAACATTTTAATCTTTTTTTTTTTTGCTTTAATCAAGAAAGTCTATGCAGATATATATTATAGTCACTATAATCAAATGTGTAACTTCAAAATTAGTTCATTTTAATTTTATAAGCAACATTTGTAACTTTAATCAAACATTATCATGATGAATATAGCCACGTAAAAGGAAAACTTATCGCCAGGAGACTAACAGATGGCTCTGTTTAACGAAAGAAATGATGACTTCAGGCCTCTGGGAGACTTATATCGTCTTAAACTGACACGCTGACATTTGTGTCCATGAGAGTGTTCAATCTCTACAGTTCCCATGTTAATCCCGCCACAAGTACTCTGCTACAAGAACATGTATTCAGTACAAGTACTGTGCTACAAGAACACGTATTCAGTACAAGTACTGTGCTACAAGAACACGTATTCAGTACAAGTACTGTGCTACAAGAACATGTATTCAGTACAAGTACTGTGCTACACAAATCTCCACAATGATTCATTGTGGAGAATTTTAAGTCTATATGGATTATCATCTAAAATTGTAAACATCATTAAGGACTCCTACAATGGATATGTTTCTGCAGTCAAAACAGAAGAAGGGATGAGTGAATGGTTCCAGATTGAAACAGGCGTGAAACAAGGATGTATAGTGTCCCCTTTGATTTTTGGAATTATAATAGACTTCATAATGAAAAAATCTGCACAGGTAACACAGATATTGACTGGGTACATGAGACCCAACTAGAAGATCTTGATTTTGCTGATGACATAACTCTTATGCGGGAATTAAAAGTAAACCATGGCTGAAACACTTCCTGTCCGACTCTGTTTTCTTGTTGTAAGAAATGAACAAAAAACGGCAAGAAGAATATAAAAAGAAAAGAGAAAAAAGAAAGTAGCCAGTTAGAAACTTCCAATAACAAAAGAGATTCTGGTGAGGAACTTCCACTGACAAAAGAGAGTAGTTAGTGAGGAACTCCCACTGACAAAAGAGAGTAGTTAGTGAGGAACTCCCACTGACAAAAGGGAGTATGTGCTTAAGAAACATTTTAATCTTTTTTTTTTTTGCTTTAATCAAGAAAGTCTATGCAGATATATATTATAGTCACTATAATCAAATGTGTAACTTCAAAATTAGTTCATTTTAATTTTATAAGCAACATTTGTAACTTTAATCAAACATTATCATGATGAATATAGCCACGTAAAAGGAAAACTTATCGCCAGGAGACTAACAGATGGCTCTGTTTAACGAAAGAAATGATGACTTCAGGCCTCTGGGAGACTTATATCGTCTTAAACTGACACGCTGACATTTGTGTCCATGAGAGTGTTCAATCTCTACAGTTCCCATGTTAATCCCGCCACAAGTACTCTGCTACAAGAACATGTATTCAGTACAAGTACTGTGCTACAAGAACACGTATTCAGTACAAGTACTGTGCTACAAGAACACGTATTCAGTACAAGTACTGTGCTACAAGAACATGTATTCAGTACAAGTACTGTGCTACACAAATCTCCACAATGATTCATTGTGGAGAATTTTAAGTCTATATGGATTATCATCTAAAATTGTAAACATCATTAAGGACTCCTACAATGGATATGTTTCTGCAGTCAAAACAGAAGAAGGGATGAGTGAATGGTTCCAGATTGAAACAGGCGTGAAACAAGGATGTATAGTGTCCCCTTTGATTTTTGGAATTATAATAGACTTCATAATGAAAAAATCTGCACAGGTAACACAGATATTGACTGGGTACATGAGACCCAACTAGAAGATCTTGATTTTGCTGATGACATAACTCTTATCAATAACAATGTGAATGCCATGCAAGAAAAAACAGATAGCCTGTCTTCACTGGCTAGCAAAATAAGACTTGAAATTAACAAGGACAAAACAAAAATAATGAAACTTCCCATTAATCAAAATGGAAAAATTCACATAGAAGGGACAGATGTTGAAGAAGTCAATCAGTTTGCATACCTTGGCAGCTACATAGACCAGGATGGTGACACCACAAAGGAAGTTCGAATTAGAATTGCAAAAGCAGCATCGATCTTCAAGAATTTTCAGAACATATGGCATTCAAAAGTCATAAGCACAAAAACCAAATATATTGAGCTTTGGGTCATGCTGACACCCCGTATATACAGTTAATTTTAGGTAATCATATCAGAAATAATAGAAAACTTCTGCACAGACAGATGAAAGCATAGCATAAAAGCAAGAACATTCAGGCAAAACACGCATGAGGGAATGTTCTTTCTTCATAGGTGAATCAGTTCATAATCAGACACATGTAAATGAGGCTAAAGTGTACAGACCAGACTCCTAACGCAAAATCTTCTCTTCTTTTGCAGTTAACACTCGCTATAACAAGACATGACCGCCTTGAGCTACCATAGACCGGCTTGAGCTACCACAGACCGGTTTATACCTGAAAGTCTGCACACACCAAAAAAACCCAGAAAAGGAAATAAAGCGTGTAGCCGGAATGTCTTTGCTGAGCAACAGTTTTCTTTATCTTTCTGACTTTTAAAACCAGGACACGGGTCATTAAGTTTCCAGGTCTGTTCGTGGCACCTTGAAAACCAACCACCTCAGAAGAGGCTTTTCCACGGTTCAAACACGCTAGCTGTGTGTGTGTGTGTGTGTGTGTGTTAGTTACAGATCGTCTTTTATATTATTGTGCCGGTTGTTTCATATACCACAGTTAAAAGATAAAGACTCTTTTATATTTTATTTGAAAATTATTTGGTGTATTTGTTAAAACTCTTCTTTAACATTGTAAATAATTAGAGGCTGTTTTCTGTCTAATATGTGTCCCGTAGGGGGTGTGAAGTGTTAGTGCCTTCACATTTCTAGGCCACTGCAGTATTTGAGGTAGGGATGCCAGCATCTGCCCTCACTGCCTTTGTTTTCACAGGGACACCCCGGGTGCCAATTTTTCTAAGGCCAAGTTCACCCCTATCTCGGTCGGTTCGAAAAAAAATTGCGAATTTTAACCAGACTTTCAGATCGTTAGGCGAGTGAACTAATAATATTGTTCCCTCTTTTTTTGTTTTCTTCCTTGAAGAGAAGTTTTCCTTACTTTAGTTAATATTACTTAAATATTACTTTAATACTACTCTATTTCTTGCCACTCTTAAAGTTTGCTGTGAATGCGTTCATCTTTCTTCCTTCAGATCTTCTCTTCATTTTCTCACATTCCATTCACCTCACTCTCTTCACTTTCTCACATTCCTTTCACCTCACTCTATTCACTTTCTCACATTCCACTCACCCCACTCTCTTCACTTTCTCACATTCCTTTCACCCCACTCTCTTCACTTTCTCACATTCCTTTCACCCCACTCTCTTCACTTTCTCACATTCCTTTCACCCCACTCTCTTCACTTTCTCACATTCCTTTCACCCCACTCTCTTCACTTTCTCACATTCCTCTCGCTCCACTCTCTTTACTTTCTCACATTCCTTTCACCCCACTCTCTTCACTTTCTCACATTCCACTCACCCCACTCTCTTCACTTTCTCACATTCCTCTCACCTAATTCTCTTCATTTTCTCACATTCCACTCACCCCACTCTCTTCATTTTCTCACATTCCACTCACCCCACTCTCTTCATTTTCTCACATTCCACTCACCCCACTCTCTTCATTTTCTCACATTCCACTCACCCCTCTCTCTTCATTTTCTCACATTCCTCTCACCTAATTCTCTTCATTTTCTCACATTCCACTCACCCCACTCTCTTCACTTTCTCACATTCCTTTCACAGCACTCTCTTCACTTTCTCACATTCCACTCACCCCACTCTCTTCACTTTCTCACATTCCACTCACCCCACTCTCTTCACTTTCTCACATTCCACTCACCCCACTCTTTTCACTTTCTCACATTCCACTCACCCCACTCTCTTCATTTTTTCACATTCCTCTCACTTAATTCTCTTCATTTTCTCACATTTATCTCACCTAACTCTCTTCATTTTCTCACATTCGTCTCACCTAACTCTCTTCATTTTGTCACATTCATCTCACCTAACTCTCTTCATTTTCTCACATTCATCTCACCTAACTCTCTTCATTTTCTCACATTCCACTCACCCCACTCTCTTCACTTTTTCACATTCCTTTCACCCCACTCTCTTCACTTTCTCACATTCCTTTCACCCCACTCTCTTCACTTTCTCACATTCCACTCACCCCACTCTCTTCACTTTCTCACATTCCTTTCACCCCACTCTCTTCACTTTCTCACATTCCACTCACTCCACTCTCTTCATTTTCTCACATTCCACTCACCCCTCTCTCTTCATTTTCTCACATTCATCTCACCCCACTCTCTTCATTTTCTCACATTCCTCTGACCTAATTCTCTTCATTTTCTCACATTCCACTCACCCCACTCTCTTCACTTTCTCACATTCCTTTCACAGCACTCTCTTCACTTTCTCACATTCCACTCACCCCACTCTCTTCACTTTCTCACATTCCACTCACCCCACTCCTTTCACTTTCTCACATTCCACTCACCCCACTCTCTTCATTTTCTCACATTCCTCTCACTTAATTCTCTTCATTTTCTCACATTTATCTCACCTAACTCTCTTCATTTTCTCACATTCATCTCACCTAACTCTCTTCATTTTGTCACATTCATCTCACCTAACTCTCTTCATTTTCTCACATTCATCTCACCTAACTCTCTTCATTTTCTCACATTCCACTCACCCCACTCTCTTCACTTTCTCACATTCCTTTCACAGCACTCTCTTCACTTTTTCACATTCCACTCATCCCACTCTCTTCACTTTCTCACATTCCACTCACCCCACTCTCTTCACTTTCTCACATTCCACTCACCCCACTCTCTTCACTTTCTCACATTCCTTTCACAGCACTGTCTTCACTTTCTCACATTCCACTCACCCCTCTCTCTTCATTTTCTCACATTCATCTCACCCCACTCTCTTCATTTTCTCACATTCCTCTGACCTAATTCTCTTCATTTTCTCACATTCCACTCACCCCACTCTCTTCACTTTCTCACATTCCTTTCACAGCACTCTCTTCACTTTCTCACATTCCACTCACCCCACTCTCTTCACTTTCTCACATTCCACTCACCCCACTCCTTTCACTTTCTCACATTCCACTCACCCCACTCTCTTCATTTTCTCACATTCCTCTCACTTAATTCTCTTCATTTTCTCACATTTATCTCACCTAACTCTCTTCATTTTCTCACATTCATCTCACCTAACTCTCTTCATTTTGTCACATTCATCTCACCTAACTCTCTTCATTTTCTCACATTCATCTCACCTAACTCTCTTCATTTTCTCACATTCCACTCACCCCACTCTCTTCACTTTCTCACATTCCTTTCACAGCACTCTCTTCACTTTTTCACATTCCACTCATCCCACTCTCTTCACTTTCTCACATTCCACTCACCCCACTCTCTTCACTTTCTCACATTCCACTCACCCCACTCTCTTCACTTTCTCACATTCCTTTCACAGCACTGTCTTCACTTTCTCACATTCCACTCACCCCACTCTCTTCATTTTCTCACATTCCACTCACCCCACTCTCTTCACCTTGCTGCTGGCTCTGTTCATCATTCTTTCCTATAACTTCAAGGTGGTTATAACCAGTTACGTATATTTTGTTAGATCGTTAAATTAAAGAGAAGTAGGGTGTTAATTAACCGCTGCTGGGAAATATTTCTTTATTTATTGCCCAGTATTAAAATGCTCATAATGTTTATAAACTAAGAAAAAAAATTTGTTCTATTTACGTTTCATAATGATTTATTCCATTAGTAATTTCACATTTCGGCAACACATTTTAAGAAACACTTTCATTAAATTTACATAAAGGTTTAATATTAACGTTTAAGAAAAGAGCAATGTTTCCGTTCACTTATTTGACGCGTTCAGACACAAAATAACGGAAAATAAGGCTAGCTTCCCCGCTGATACTCGTATAGTCCTTGTGCTTTATTTATAAACTGTGAACTGATATTTTAATATATGGACCAAGACAATTCTTAGCATTTCAGTTGTGTCTCCACTGATCAACGGTGCTCATTTTCCTCACTGTAAAACACTGCCGTGTCATAGCTTTTGCTTCGTTTTAACGTGTTTTACATTGTCATATTTCGCAATATTTGGTATAAAAGACCTAGTGGTTTTCATGTTTTCCATTGCTTGTAACTGCCTGTAATTGTTTGTGGTCTTTCTTGTACTCTGAAATTTACGATGGTATGCCTGACCATATTTGATTGCTCATGTTTTTATTGGTGTTTATTCCAGTATTTCATTATCAGTGTTTTTCTATACTCAAATGTCAGTGGTTAATCATAATTATCTTTATTTATTTTCTTTATAAACTTACATTTATTAAATATATTTCACTTACGCTCATTTATAACGAGAACACATTAAGTTTAAGATGGAAGTTTGGAGAACAATGGAATCACTAGAAAAGTCAGAGTAAAAAAGGACAGCAAATATGACAGAAAAAAATCTGTATGTGTTTTCCAACTGACTCAAAGGAAAAACGTCAATCGATTGGATTAGAGGCGACAGGTAACTCAAAGTTTGATCTCCAACATTCAGTGACTGAGTGCGCACTTGTTGCAAACCTACAAAGAACCAATCAGATTTATAAGTTCTATATCCCTTCACTTATTTCCCACATGGCCTCATTTGTCCTTGACCTAGCTGTACCCCCACACTTAAGCTACATGTATAAATGTGCTAAGTTATAATCAATACCTGGATGTGAAAAAAGCTTTCAGTTTCTGCTGTTTTCTGTGTCAGGCTTGTACGTGAGTGCTCTTAGCATCCTGTAAGACAGTTCTGGGGCGAGCAGATATTAGCGGAAGTTGCCGAACATTTACCTTTCTGAACAACTTCTATCACTGACCTTCCGCCGACCTTTTGACTGGATGGTCAACAGATTTTCTAAAGTCTATTAGTAACATTTACTAAAGCAATTTAGTTTAAGAACATCATATACTAAAATCAATCAATTTTTGGATCAAGCCAGCGAACTTTATCAGTTATTTATCACATATAAATATATTTATCACATATAAATAAATTTATAATTTATGTTTCATATTATCTGAAGCTGAACTCATTGTCCACTGTGATAAATTATGTGATATCTGGTACATTCAGAATTCATAACCATAATCTAGTCCCTTTTTGTCCGTTTTTTTTTTCTTCTGGATTATGAGCATTACTGAAACATTTAAAACCGAGACTTGTCCATTCTTGAGTGATTTTGACATTCCAGTTTCAAAAGACGGCATTTAAATATCAACTCCAGTTGCGGGTTGGCGATGTTTATTGTTATTAGAATGACATTTGTCGTTAAAAATTACTGGCCATCTTCACATACCTACGACTTCTGTCAGTTTAGAATAACTAAAATATAAATATTTGTGCACATCTGAGCCGTTGGGTGTGTATGTACCTGCAGAATTGTCTACTGTGTAGATTGATATTGTTTTAAAGTTTGAAAACATTGGTTTGTTTTAATGTTTAAAAACATAGGTCTGTTTTAAAGTTTGAAAGCACCGACTTATTTTAAGGTTTGAAAGCACTAATATGTTATGAAGTTTGGAAATACTCGCCTGTAGAAGACATTCCTTGCGGACATCTGCGACGCCTTTTTGAACATCTGCGACGCCTTTGTGAGCATATGTAATAAAGATAGAAAGGGTTGTATGGTTCAGTTTTCCAAAACGATGGAAAGGATGGGGGAAGTTGACAGAAACGAGAGTAGCAGGAAGTAAGATGGGCACATAATTAATATCTGCACAGATGCTAATAAGATAATGTATCTGCGTATTTCACTGTTTCTAATTTGGTGGTTTATAGCAGCGATAATATATGTAATGTGGTATCTAGTACACTGGGCAGACATCTAGTATACCCGACAAATATCAAATACACTCTGTAGGTATCTAGTACGCTCTGCAGATATCTAGTAAACTCTGCAGGTATCCAGTGCACTCTACAGGTATCTAGTACACTCTGCAGATATCTAGTACACTCGGCAGATATCTAATACACTCGGCAGATATCTAATACACTCGGCTGATATCTAATACACTCTGCAGATATCTAGTGCACTCTGCAGACATGACAAATTAATACTTTTTCTCGGTTTTGAAACATTCCCTTTTTTTACCCTTTTCTTCTACCACCCCCCCCCTCGCCTTCACAACAATTCCTCTCTCTAAAGACATGAGGTTCCCCCCCCCTCCAAAACCGCTTCCCTCTGTACACATAGTAAGCCAGAAATGTACAAATGCTGCGTATATTTTTATTTAGTCGATCACGTTCATTTTTCAACTAAATTCATTTTTTTTAAAATCTCAGTATTTTAATATATGCAAAAACTTCTGTTGTGAAATCTATGTTTGTCTGTATGTCCTCTTTTTAATTGAACGAATTCTTATAATACTGTGGAACTAATTTTCAGCTTTTGTTCTTTGCGTGGAATGAAAGAACATATTGTCGGCATTTTGTATTGTCTTAGTGTGCTCCTTTCACGTCTGTATTACAGTTGCCAAAACGTGTTTTTCTTTCTTTCCCTGTGTTTTGTTTAATCAAATGTGACTGACAAAGATGAGTGCCCAAGCTGTGAAGGTACAACCGAAGCGGTGAAGGTACAACTAGTACTGTTTGCGTAGCAATCGTTCACATCTGAGAATTTGTACTTGAGAGAATCAGCGACTCATTGTGACATGTGTTTGGCACAGGTTTCTGTACCGCCGAGTTCAAGGGTCGTATATACTGAATTAGCAGAGACTGACCTTTGATGGCCATAGGTTCTCATCAGTATAGGGCCCATCAGCACTGACACTCGGCAGGATGTGTAATTAGAACATAACTTGTAAGGACGTTAATGGAACAGTTGAGCCACATAAATGTTCCCTCAAAGTGAATTGTTCGCGGTCACTGCAGACATTACTGTCTCATTCATTCACTTTTTTTTTATCCATTGATCTTGTTTCATTGTTCGGATGTTTTAGATCTGAGCGTCCAGTTCTAAACACCTTTTTCCATCCACGCTTTCTTTTAGTATTTGCAATTACTGCGCTACATTTAATACGTTTGATGGAAATGTAGCTGTGTGTTTAGGGGGAGCAAAGTTCCTCGTTTGTCAGGGTCAAAGTTACAACTGCAGCCTTCACACATTGTGGTGACCTGTGTAGATAAGCGGCTGTTAATCTCTGACGACCTCTCTCTAAGCCGGAGGCCGTTAATCTTTCACGTTTTTTTGTCGACCTCACTAGCCAAGCGATCGTTAATATTTCAGACTTTCTGGCAACCCTTCTATACAAACAGTCGTTAATCTTTCAAACTTTGTGACGACCTCTCTAGGCAAGCGGTCGTTAATCTTCCAAACTTTGTGACGACCTCTCTAGGCAAGCGGTCGTTAATCTTTCAAACTTTTGTGACGACCTCTCTAGGCAAGCGGTCGTTAATCTTTCATTCTCACAGTACAACCCTCCACTCATTCTCAAAAGTCACATGGAATGCGATGTATGGGCTGTACTTAGCAAATTTTTTTTATATAAAATAATTGAATGCATTAATTTTCCAAAGTTCAGAAAGAGTTTTTGCTAAATATTTGCAATGTTGCACAATTTTAACTCAAAGTTAGAAACGTCGGTTACAATTGCTGTGTCATGTTGATGTGAAATTCATGAATTGTTTTAACTCTCCATGCCAACGGGTTTTAATATGACTTTCAGGACAAAACAAAATGTAATGTGATTTTCAGTAAAACACTCAGCAGATATCTAATACACTCTGCAGATATCTAATACACTCGGCAGATATCTAGTGCACTCGGCTGATATCTAATACACTCGGCAGATATCTAGTGCACTCGGCAGATATCTAATACACTCGGCTGATATCTAATGCACTCGGCAAATATCAAGTGCACTCTGCAGACATGACAAATTAATACTTTTTCTCGGTTTTGAAACATTCCCTTTTTTTACCCTTTTCTTCTACCACCCCCCCCCCTCGCCTTCACAACAATTCCTCTCTCTAAAGACATGAGGTTCCCCCCCCCCTCCAAAACCGCTTCCCTCTGTACACATAGTAAGCCAGAAATGTACAAATGCTGCGTATATTTTTATTTAGTCGATCACGTTCATTTTTCAACTAAATTCATTTTTTTTAAAATCTCAGTATTTTAATATATGCAAAAACTTCTGTTGTGAAATCTATGTTTGTCTGTATGTCCTCTTTTTAATTGAACGAATTCTTATAATACTGTGGAACTAATTTTCAGCTTTTGTTCTTTGCGTGGAATGAAAGAACATATTGTCGGCATTTTGTATTGTCTTAGTGTGCTCCTTTCACGTCTGTATTACAGTTGCCAAAACGTGTTTTTCTTTCTTTCCCTGTGTTTTGTTTAATCAAATGTGACTGACAAAGATGAGTGCCCAAGCTGTGAAGGTACAACCGAAGCGGTGAAGGTACAACTAGTACTGTTTGCGTAGCAATCGTTCACATCTGAGAATTTGTACTTGAGAGAATCAGCGACTCATTGTGACATGTGTTTGGCACAGGTTTCTGTACCGCCGAGTTCAAGGGTCGTATATACTGAATTAGCAGAGACTGACCTTTGATGGCCATAGGTTCTCATCAGTATAGGGCCCATCAGCACTGACACTCGGCAGGATGTGTAATTAGAACATAACTTGTAAGGACGTTAATGGAACAGTTGAGCCACATAAATGTTCCCTCAAAGTGAATTGTTCGCGGTCACTGCAGACATTACTGTCTCATTCATTCACTTTTTTTTTATCCATTGATCTTGTTTCATTGTTCGGATGTTTTAGATCTGAGCGTCCAGTTCTAAACACCTTTTTCCATCCACGCTTTCTTTTAGTATTTGCAATTACTGCGCTACATTTAATACGTTTGATGGAAATGTAGCTGTGTGTTTAGGGGGAGCAAAGTTCCTCGTTTGTCAGGGTCAAAGTTACAACTGCAGCCTTCACACATTGTGGTGACCTGTGTAGATAAGCGGCTGTTAATCTCTGACGACCTCTCTCTAAGCCGGAGGCCGTTAATCTTTCACGTTTTTTTGTCGACCTCACTAGCCAAGCGATCGTTAATATTTCAGACTTTCTGGCAACCCTTCTATACAAACAGTCGTTAATCTTTCAAACTTTGTGACGACCTCTCTAGGCAAGCGGTCGTTAATCTTCCAAACTTTGTGACGACCTCTCTAGGCAAGCGGTCGTTAATCTTTCAAACTTTTGTGACGACCTCTCTAGGCAAGCGGTCGTTAATCTTTCATTCTCACAGTACAACCCTCCACTCATTCTCAAAAGTCACATGGAATGCGATGTATGGGCTGTACTTAGCAAATTTTTTTTATATAAAATAATTGAATGCATTAATTTTCCAAAGTTCAGAAAGAGTTTTTGCTAAATATTTGCAATGTTGCACAATTTTAACTCAAAGTTAGAAACGTCGGTTACAATTGCTGTGTCATGTTGATGTGAAATTCATGAATTGTTTTAACTCTCCATGCCAACGGGTTTTAATATGACTTTCAGGACAAAACAAAATGTAATGTGATTTTCAGTAAAACATAGAGTATAATATGACTTTCAGAACAAAACAGAATGTAATATGACTTTCAGAACAAAACAGAGTGTAATATGACTTTCAGGATAAAACACAGTGTAATACGAAACTAAGTGTAATGTGACTTTCAGGACAAACCAAAGTGTAATATAAATTTCAAGACAAAACAGAGTGTAACATGACTGTTAGGGCAGAAATAAATGTAATATGATTTTCAGGCCAGTGTAATATGACCCTCAAGACAGAATAGAGCGTGGCATGACTCTCGGGACAGAACAGTGTGTAATATGGCTCTCAGGACAGAACAGAGTGTAATATGACTCTCAGGACAGAACAGAGTGTAATATGACTCTCAGGACAGAACAGAGCATAATATGACTCTCAGGACAGAACAGAGTGTAATATGACTCTCAGGACAGAACAGAGTATAATATGACTCTCAGGACAGAACAGAGTATAATATGACTCTCAGGACAGAACAGAGTGTAATATGACTCTCAGGACAGAACAGTGTGTAATATGACTCTCAGGACAGAACAGAGTGTAATATGACTCTCAGGACAGAACAGAGCGTAATGTGATTCTCAGGACAGAACAGAGTGTAATATGACTCTCAGGACAGAACAGTATGTAATATGATTTTCAGGACAGAACAGTGTGTAATATGACTCTCAGGACAGAACAGAGTGTAATATGACTCTCAGGACAGAACAGAGTATAATATGACTCTCAGGACAGAACAGAGTGTAATATGACTCTCAGGACAGAACAGTGTGTAATATGACTCTCAGGACAGAACAGTGTGTAATATGACTCTCAGGACAGAACAGTGTGTAATATGACTCTCAGGACAGAACAGTGTGTAGTATGACTGTCAGGACAGAACAATGTGTAATATGACTCTCAGGACAGAACAGTGTGTAGTATGACTGTCAGGAGGACGCGTGAGTCAACTTTTAAATGACAAGTAAATGAAGCCCATCTTTAATATATATTTTTATCTTCATTTGTATGTGGCTGTGATTTCACACTCGTGAATATTCATGATAATAATGAATGAATCACAATAATATATGACATTATTTCGTAATGAAATCAAACATTTATGACTTCTATAGACTGTTTCTTGCGCTATATGGGTTTTAAGATATAGGAGAGATGCAGATTGTTACTTGAGCTATATGAATTTTTGGACTTAGGAGAAGTGCACATATAAACTACAAACTAAGAGTAGCAGCAAGAAAGAGTCACCTGAAAATATGTGCTAGGACAAACAGTGGATTTTTTTTTTTTTGGTAACACAGGGTGGCAAATTGAAACACATTCATTAATGACAGACAGTATAAAAATCGTAACGGAATATATATATACTGCATGTGAGACCTGGACACTTAACAAAACAGCTGAGAAACACATAAATGCCTTTCAATGTAAATGCTACAGAAGAGTTCTTCAAATATCATGGACACAAAAAAAGAACAAATATATCCATACTACAATAACTTAATATGAAGAAGGTTGGCTAGTAAAGAGGGTTAAAGAGAGAAAACTTAAATATTTTAGACACATTAAACGTCATGATAATTTAGAAAAGACAGTCTTGAAGGGGTACATAGTAGGAAAAAGAAAGAGAAGAAGACCACGGCGAAGATGGCTGCAAGGCATCGTTGATGATCTGCAAATGGATGCGTCAGCAGCAGGGCATCTTGCTCACAACTGAGAGGCCTACAGGAATGCTGTTAGGGAGACAAAGTATCTGACAGATGCCAATACCTATAGTACGAAGTTGCACAATGAGAACAAAATTCTGAATATAAGTAACATGATTCTGATTTATAAACACAATTCACAGGGATAATCTATTACCTGTCAGTCATTAGTTAAGTGCAGAGACAGGCACAGTCAATGAGCACCAGTAACTTCAAAACTAATGCTTCTCTAACTGCTGGATTGCTGATTCAATTTTCCCTAAAATACCCGTAGATTGGTGAGTCAATTTTCCCCAAACTACCCGTAGATTGCTGAGTCAATTTTCCCCAAACTACCCGTAGATTGGTGAGTCAATTTTCCCTAAAATACCCGTAGATTGCTGATTCAATTTTCCCTAAAATACCCGTAGATTGCTGAGTCAATTTTCCCCAAACTACCCGTAGATTGCTGAGTCAATTTTCCCCAAACTACCCGTAGATTGGTGAGTCAATTTTCCCCAAACTACCCGTAGATTGCTGAGTCAATTTTCCCCAAACTACCCGTAGATTGGTGAGTCAATTTTCCCCAAACTACCCGTAGATTGGTGAGTCAATTTTCCCCAAACTACCCGTAGATTGGTGAGTCAATTTTCCCTAAAATACCCGTAGATTGCTGAGTCAATTTTCCCCAAACTACCCGTAGATTGCTGAGTCAATTTTCCCCAAACTACCCGTAGATTGCTGAGTCAATTTTCCCTAAAATACCCGTAGATTGGTGAGTCAATTTTCCCTAAAATACCCGTAGATTGGTGAGTCAATTTTCCCTAAAATACCCGTAGATTGGTGAGTCAATTTTCCCTAAAATACCCGTAGACCGCTGGGTCAATTTTCCCTAAAATACCCGTAGATTGCTGAGTCAATTTTCCCTAAAATACCCGTAGATTGGTGAGTCAAGTTTCGCTGAAGCACCTTCGATAGTGAACATTTAGTCAATGCTAACAGAATTTTGTCAAATTTTTCTGTAACAAAACCCCCAGCGATATTTGTTCTCTATAATTTTACTTTTAATAATTAATCATAAACCTCAAAACCAACTTTACGTGAAAGTAAAACTTTAGTACAATGACAAAAGTGATACTCATGTAATACATTCTCAGCCTTTGAGACTTGTCTTACTACGTAAGTGTCTGTAGTAGGGGTAGCAGTGTCACTACTTAGGTACCCACACCAAATGTTTATTAAACCATTAGTATCCTCAGAAATTCGTAAGTTTTCTTGTGGTTCAAAAACTAATAACAGTATGCTTACTGAGATGCCATTCTAAATTACCTCTCCTGTTAGTAATGGGAGAGAAACTAACAAGACAGCTCAGTTCGAAGGGGGAAAACTCTGACAAAATAAGCAACATAAACATGCTGAGCGATAGGTAGGATCTGAACTATTACAAGCACTAAATCGGTATTCCTTGACAATAAATAGATTAGTTTCTATAAGCTCACTATAAAGAATTAAACTTCAGACTCTAAATCTCATTGTTAGTCCAACAAATGAGAATGTAAAGATATTAACCTGTTGTTAAGGTTCGCCGAGATTATTGGATTGTCTCCCTCAATAGCCTAATATTCGTGTAATTGTTTAGCTAAACTTTGTAAATCTAGCATGTGACATTAAACATTAAAAGCGAGCTTTGGAAGTGTCCGGAGTAATGAGGTTCTCAGCTCTTGAGGTTGAGGGAGGAATCGGATAAGAGGAATGGAACAGATAAAAAAAGTGTTTCAGATGAATGAAATAGATAACTAGCTTGGAGGTATTAAAGTAAAAACTGGACAGGAATGTGAAATGAAAGAATATGTCGAGTTGCAGAGATAGGATAACAAAAGCTAGAAGATGAAAATGAGGTTTAAGATGAATATGAAGATAAGGTGAAGATGAAGGAAAGAGAGGGGAGAGAAAGGAGAGTAAATTGATATTTTTAAGGGACGAAGGAGGAAAGTCGTTCAATGAGGAAACATAATACGGGAATTACATAAAGAGAAATTATATCTGTATAAGAAGTGTCAGATTACAGAATAAAGTATAAAGTATAGATAAAGAACAAAGAAACATAGACAAACAAACACAGACAGACAGACAGACAGACAGACAAATAGATAGATAGATAGATAGATAGATAGATAGATAGATAGATAGATAGATAGATAGATAGATAGATAGATAGATAGATAGATAGATAGATAGATAGATAGATAGATAGATAGATATTTTCTCCATCCTTGTTTTAGTCTGGTCCTCTCAGTTTCCGGTATATATACGAGTCTGATGTGATAACTGTCTTCCACTCTGTCACCGTAACCCAGCCTTAGTAATCTGTTAGCTTTCGCTACGATGTGATTACTGGTTCTTTCTGCAAACTGGATTTCTCTTTTACTTCTGACTACCCAGACTCCATTCTTACATTCTATGGTGGACACAAAAGTTCTCATGAAGATGCCTTTATATATAACGTTGTAGTTGTTTTTAATTGTGTGTGTATGTGTGTGCCATATTTATAAGTCGCTTAATCAGCTGGTCATAGTGGTTTTATACATGGTTATCTTGGAAGGCGGGGCTATTGGTCTTATAACAGCTTTATGCATGGTTATCTTAGCAGGGCTGATGGTCTTATAGCAGTTTTATGTATGGTTATCTTGACAGGACTGCTGGGCTTATAGCAGTTTTATGTATGGTTATCTTGACAGGACTGCTGGGCTTATAGCAGTTTTATGTATGGTTATCTTGACAGGACTGCTGGTCTTATAGCAGTTTTATGTATGGTTATCGTGACAGGACTGCTGGGCTTATAGCAGTTTTATGTATGGTTATCTTGACAGGACTGCTGGTCTTATAGCAGTTTTATGTATGGTTATCTTGACAGGACTGCTGGTCTTATAGCAGTTTTATGTATGGTTATCTTGACAGGACTGCTGGTCTTATAGCAGTTTTATGTATGGTTATCCTGACAGGACTGCTGGTCTTATAGCAGTTTTATGTATGGTTATCTTGACAGGACTGCTGGTCTTATAGTAGTTTTATCTTGGTGTTGCTGGAAAATAATCCTGGATTCTAGCAGGTATTGATAGAGCTTTTATCCATACTCCGTCATAGAACATCTGTCACGTGTTAATACTTTGTTATGTGGCTGTGTTGGAGAGGCTCGGCCACAGACCTTTGCTTCATATTATTATTATTATGTAACATATTATTACTTATTGATTTTCTATCATTTATCGGAACATTTTTGTTCACTAGTTCATTATTTTCACTGTTTTGTCTACCATTGTATGCTTAAATGCTTTGAACCAAGTGCTACCCTAATCTCCTTACGGTTTGCATCAAAGAAGATGAAAACACTCTAAAGGAGTTTACAAGACCATAGTCCTTGAATCACTGCCGTATGTGAACTCTGTTATTTGGTTAAGCCAACGCATTATTCTTGATTAATTCCCTTTCGCCTAACCTCGTCCCATTAAAAATCATAAGAGAGGTTGCCTACTCAAGGGTTAAAGTACAGTGGCATGTAAGGATAACTGGAGTGTTTGAAACTAGATAAAGCATACATGATTTTTTCCCTAAGGTCAAGAACTCTGCCTGCACCTTGAATGAAAGACTGAGGTATCTACCGGTTTAATTAGAGGAGTTTGTCCGATCTGCTCTAGGTTTTGTAGCAAGGGCAGATAAAGTTACGACTGTGTAGTAAATATTACAGTTGTGAAGAGTACACTCAGTGTAATTCCTGTCGTTTAATTGCTTGTTAACTCTTTCTCTCCCAAGTTTCAAAAGAGTAAAGACGTGTGCTAGAATTAAGTTTTCTTTTGTTTTGTTTTGTTTTCTAGCCTTTCATATTCTAGAACCCAGTTTCTCTAAAGTTCCATGTTTTAGAACCCAGTATGTCTAAAATTTCATGTTTTAGAACCCAGTATGTCTAAAGTTTCATGTTCTACAACCATTTTTTGTATAATATTCGAAACAGTTTTGCGAGGATTAAAAACTTGTTTCGTTTTGCTATTGTTCTATTCTGTTTTCTGAATGTAGTTTATACACAAAAAATAGTTAAATAGTTGTATACTTCAACTACCTTGCCTTAATTATTATGTTATGTATGACTTTACTAATATTGTTTTTTTTTGTTGAGTCATACATAAGTAAAATCTGTGACACGGGTTTGAAGAAGGTTAAAATAGATGAAAGTGGAAGTTATTTTCCAAAGGCAGAGAAATTATGCATACAAATATCTACAAAACTGGAACAAAGGCATCAAAGTGGAAAAATAAAAGCAGAAATGCGCATGGAAAAAAGTAACGATTCTGATTCACGCCTTGTGACTTTGTTTGGGCAGATACTGATACTGGGTTTGGGGGGGGGGGAGAGGTGGAATTTATTTTCCTGTTTCTAATTAAATGCGAGTGTTTTACTTCTTGGCAGAGTCACGTGATAGAGCCCTCCTTGCTTTTCTGTTCAGTGTTAGCAAAGATAGACGCCAGGTAGTGGAAGCATTCTGTGCCAGCTTTCTCTTATGCCCAGCTACTTTCTCAGCTTTATAGAATGATGCCTTCCAAAATGTTAACAGTGTTAATAACTATGAACATACTCTACGACCAGCTCAGCGTCTATTTATGCCTCCTTCTAGTGGAGAACACTATTGCAGGAGGCACTACAAAGTTTGGGGCGTTAAATGTTTAAAACATAGTTTATATCGCTCGGGGCGCTACAAGATATAGACAGTTTACGGCTAGGGGCGCTACGAGATATAGACAGTTTACGGCTAGGGGCGCTGAAGTATGAGACACAGTTCATTGACCGGGCGCTACATGTTATGACAGTTTGTTAAAAGGGGTACTAGAAGTTTATGACACAGTTTATGGCTAGAGAAGTTTATGACACTTTATCGCTAGAGGCGTTTATGAGAAGTTTATAACACAGTTTAAGGCTAGAGAAGTTTATGACACAGTTTATGATTAGAGAAGTTTATGACACAGTTTATGGCTAGAGATGTTTATGACACAGTTTATGGCTAGAAAAGTTTGAAGTTTATGACATAGTTTATGGCTACAGAAGTTTATTACACTGTTTGTGGCTAGAGAAGTTAGACGTTTATGACGCGGTTTTATGGCTATACACGTTTATGACACAGTTTATAGCTACAGAAATTTATGACACATTTTGTGGCTAGGGACATTAAAAGTTTATGACACAGTTTATGACTAGAGATGTTAAAATTTTATGACACAGTTTGTGGCTAGAGACGTTAGAAGTTTATAACATAGTTTATGACTAGAGACGTTAAATTTTATAACAGTTTATGACTAGAGAAGTTAGAAGTTTATAACACAGTTTATGACTAGAAACGTTAGAAGTTTATAACACAGTTTATGACTAAGAAGTTAAAAGGTTATAACACAGTTTATGGCTAGAGAAGTTAGAAGTTTATAACACAGTTTATGACTAGATAAATTAAACGTTTATAACATAGTTTATGACTAGAAACGTTAGAAGTTTATAACACAGTTTATGACTAAGAAGTTAAAAGGTTATAACACAGTTTATGGCTAGAGAAGTTAGAAGTTTATAACACAGTTTATGACTAGATAAATTAAACGTTTATAACATAGTTTATGACTAGATAAGTTAGAAGTTTATAACACAGTTTATGACTAGAGAAGTTAGAAATTTATAACACATTTTATGATTAAAGAAGTTAAAAGTTTATGACACAGTTTATGACTAGAGAAGTTAGAAGTTTATAACACAGTTGTTTATGACTAGAGAAGTTAAAAGTTTATGGCACAATTTATGACTAGAGACGTTAAAAGTTTATAACACAGTTTATGACTAGAGAAGTTAAAAGTTTATGACATAGTTTATCACTAGAGACGTTAAAAGTTTATGACACAGTTTGTAGCTAGAGACGTTAAAAGTTTATGACACAATTTATAACACAGTTTGTAGCTAGAGAAGTTAAAAGTTTATGACACAGTTTGTGACTAGAGAAGTTAGAAGTTTATTGTTAGGTAAGCTGGAAAACTGACACATTTGAAGAACAGGGGAGATGGGAACTGTTAGAAAGTGAGACAGTGTCTTGATGGACATTATCCGTCACCTCCAGTCATCCGTGTGGATTTAAGTGCCCACCTGGGACATTCGGAGAGCTGCTCATACCACTAAACCGGTGAAAATGGGGTCATCTGGGACGCCTACCAGCAGAGACCAGAGACTGCTTGTAGCTGATTTCAGACACAAGGATTGAGCTGATTTCAGACACAAGGATTGAAGGAACACATGAAACATGTTTTGACAGCCACCTGTCACTACATTCTGAAGAGCCCCAGTAGCTGTACGAATCACTGAATATCTATGCATATTGTACCATAATGCTACCGTAGTTTGTCATTAGTTTCATCAAAGAAGCTGATTTTCACGTATTTTGTCCGCCGTAAAATTCATCTTTGGTATAATATCTAAAATGCTGTATCTAAACATTTAAACATTTATAAACATTATCGCCATCTAAACGTTTCAGATTTCAAGATTTATCTGATTAATTTTGTCGTGTTGATAGAGTCGAGGACGCCTGAGCGGTGCCGCGGTTAATGTCACGGTGATCTCAGTGGTTCGAGTCCGGCCCGAGGAGAACCAGTTACCCAGATCTGGAAATCGGTACTGGGCTCCACGTGACCCTAGTTAAGTGACGGCCAAGGAATGACGCGGACCAGCATAACCTAGTCGTGTGTTGACCTATCAATAAAGAAAATACTGGTCCTAATACCATGTCTCTTGGTGTCTGTATGGCCATAATAGGAACACGTTTTACACATACTCAGATTAGTGTAAATGTCACTGATCGAGCTCACTTATTTACTGATCGAGTTCACTTATTTACTGATCGAGTTCACTTATTTACTGATCGAGTTCACTTATTTACTGATCGAGTTCACTTATTTACTGATCGAGTTCACTTATGACACTGCTTTAGAACAGGTCAGTCTGTCTCTTAGTTCCCATGAGTTTTTTTTTATCTTCTGTATCTATGCGCGTATTTTCTTCTTTTTCCTCATAACACTGTCTGAGTAGCTAGGGAAAGTTTATCTTACAACACTGTCTGAGTAGTAGGGAAAGTTTATCTTACAACACTGTCTGAGCAGATAGGGAAAGTTTATCTTACAACACTGTCTGAGAAGCTAGGGAAAGTTTATCTTACAACACTGTCTGAGTAGTAGGGAAAGTTTATATTACAACACTGTCTGAGCAGATAGGGAAAGTTTATCTTACAACACTGTCTGAGTAGCTAGGGAAAGTTTATATTACAACACTGTCTGAGCAGATAGGGAAAGTTTATCTTACAACACTGTCTGAGTAGTAGGGAAAGTTTATATTACAACACTGTCTGAGCAGATAGGGAAAGTTTATCTTACAACACTGTCTGAGTAGTAGGGAAAGTTTATATTACAACACTGTCTGAGTAGATAGGGGAAGTTTATCTTACAACAATGTCTGAGTAGATAGGGAAAGTTTATCTTACAACACTGTCTGAGTAGATAGGGAAAGTTTATCTTACAACACTGTCTGAGTAGATAGGGAAAGTTTATCTTACAACACTGTCTGAGCAGATAGGGAAAGTTTATCTTACAGCACTGTCTGAGTAGATAGGGAAAGTTTATCTTACAACACTGTCTGAGTAGATAGGGAAAGTTTATCTTACAGCACTGTCTGAGTAGATAGGGAAAGTTTATCTTACAACACTGTCTAAACAGATAGGGAAAGTTTATCTTACAACAGTGTCTGAGTAGATAGGGAAAGTTTATTTTACAACACTGTCTGAGTAGATAGGGAAAGTTTATCTTACAACACTGTCTGAGTAGTAGGGAAAGTTTATATTACAACACTGTCTGAGCAGATAGGGAAAGTTTATCTTACAACACTGTCTGAGTAGTAGGGAAAGTTTATATTACAACACTGTCTGAGTAGATAGGGGAAGTTTATCTTACAACAATGTCTGAGTAGATAGGGAAAGTTTATCTTACAACACTGTCTGAGTAGATAGGGAAAGTTTATCTTACAACACTGTCTGAGTAGATAGGGAAAGTTTATCTTACAACACTGTCTGAGCAGATAGGGAAAGTTTATCTTACAGCACTGTCTGAGTAGATAGGGAAAGTTTATCTTACAACACTGTCTGAGTAGATAGGGAAAGTTTATCTTACAGCACTGTCTGAGTAGATAGGGAAAGTTTATCTTACAACACTGTCTAAACAGATAGGGAAAGTTTATCTTACAACAGTGTCTGAGTAGATAGGGAAAGTTTATTTTACAACACTGTCTGAGTAGATAGGGAAAGTTTATCTTACAACACTGTCTAAACAGATAGGGAAAGTTTGAGTAGACCGGGAAAGTTTATCTTACAACACTGTCTGGGTAGATAGGGAAATTTTATCTAACAACACTGTCTGGGTAGCTAGGGAAAGTTTATTTTACAACACTGTCTGCGTAGCAAGGATACGTTTATCATACAACACTGTCTGAGTAGCTATGGAAAGTTTATCTTACAACACTGTCTGGGTAGCTAGGGAAAGTTTATCTCACAACATTGTCTGGGTAACTAGGAAAGTTTATCTCACAACATTGTCTGGGTAACTAGAAAAGTTTATCTCACAACATTGTTTGAGTAGCTAGGAAAGTTTATCTCACAACATTGTCTGGGTAACTAGGAAAGTTTATCTCACAACATTGTCTGGGTAACTAGAAAAGTTTATCTCACAACATTGTCTGGGTAACTAGGAAAGTTTATCTCACAACATTGTCTGGGTAACTAGGAAAGTTTATCTCACAACATTGTCTGGCTAACTAGGAAAGTTTATCTCACAACATTGTCTGGGTAACTAGAAAAGTTTATCTCACAACATTGTCTGGGTAACTAGGAAAGTTTATCTCACAACATTGTCTGGGTAACTAGAAAAGTTTATCTCACAACATTGTCTGTGTAACTAGGAAAGTTTATCTCACAACATTGTCTGGGTAACTAGGAAAGTTTATCTCACAACATTGTCTGGGTAACTAGGAAAATTTATCTCACAACATTGTCTGGGTAGCTAGGGAAGATTTATCTCACAACATTGTCTGGGTAACTAGAAAAGTTTATCTCACAACATTGTCTGGGTAACTAGAAAAGTTTATCTCACAACATTGTCTGGGTAACTAGGAAAGTTTATCTCACAACATTGTCTGGGTAACTAGGAAAGTTTATCTCACAACATTGTCTGGGTAACTAGGAAAATTTATCTCACAACATTGTCTGGGTAGCTAGGGAAGATTTATCTCACAACATTGTCTGGGTAACTAGAAAAGTTTATCTCACAACATTGTCTGGGTAACTAGAAAAGTTTATCTCACAACATTGTCTGGGTAACTAGGAAAGTTTATCTCACAACATTGTCTGGGTAACTAGGAAAGTTTATCTCACAACATTGTCTGGGTAACTAGGAAAATTTATCTCACAACATTGTCTGGGTAGCTAGGGAAGATTTATCTCACAACATTGTCTGGGTAGCTAGAAAAGTTTATCTCACAACATTGTCTGGGTAACTAGAAAAGTTTATCTCACAACATTGTCTGGGTAACTAGAAAAGTTTATCTCACAACATTGTCTGGGTAGCTAGGGAAGATTTATCTCACAACATTGTCTGGGTAACTAGAAAAGTTTATCTCACAACATTGTCTGGGTAACTAGAAAAGTTTATATCACAACATTGTCTGGGTAGCTAGGGAAGATTTATCTCAGACAGCAACAGTAACAGATCATTGGTTTTAACATGTATATCACAAAGAAAGGCTGTTTAGAACATTTAAAACAGATCAAATATAACAAAGAAGGAGAATATTTAATTATAAATGAATCTAGAAAACCATCAGAACAATGACCATGTTAGAAGAAAGGTGAATTAATTTGAAGAAATTCAGGCAGAAGAAATGACAAATGCAATTATCCTGGATGCATGGATTTCATGAAATGTGAAAGAATTTCAAATAATTCAGAAAAACTCTGAAGCTGTGAAATTAAGATAATGAGTGCATGATTTTTTTTTTCTGTGTGATGTATTTAAAGAAAAAGAAGAAGACGACGACGAAGAAGATAAAGAAGAAGAAGAAGAAGGTTTTAAACCAGAAAGGAACTTCACATTTACAAATACTGTTCAATATTTCAGTTCATAAAAACAGAAGACAAATATTACAACTGAATTTTACTAAAAGGTTGTAAGTGGTGGAGATTTCTAAGAGAAGAATTAACATTAACAGGCACTGATAAAAGTGAGCAAAACTTTATACTGTCATGTGAATGTGAAAGATAGTTTTTAGTGATGAATTACTGGAGTGATTTTAGAGGATAGAAACAAACAAACAAACAAACAAACAAACAAACAACAAACAAACAAACAAACAAACAAGAATTGGCTGACTGAACATGAAAAAAATTCAGAATTTGTAAAAGAAAAAAAATGACAATGTGGAAGATACAGAAGTTTCGAGAAAGATGAGATAGTTGTGTTTTTTTAAAATTGTATCCAGACAACGAGAGAAAGCTTTTCTGTGTAATATGTGTACATGTGAGCATGACGGCGATAACGTGGGTTGATACAATTTACTACGTTTTGAGTGTTCATCCTATTTTACTATTAGTCCAGTTTACAAGAGCGTATCTTCTTCTATTTAGTCCAGTTTGCAGAGTTTACCTCTTTCTATTAGTCCAGATTACAAGAGTGTATCTTCTTCTATTAGACAAGTTTGTAAGAGTTCATCTTCTTCTATTAGTCCAGTTTACAAGAGTGTTTCTTCTTCTTTTAGTCCAGTTTATAACAGTGTATCTTCTTCCATTATCCAGTTTACAGAGACTTCTCATTCATTAATTCATTCATTTGCATGTCCCCTGCGGAACTTTGCCTCCCTAACAGCACTCCTGTAGGCCTCTCTGTTGTGAGAAGATGGCCTGCTGCTGATGCATCCATTTGCAGATCATCAACGATGTCTTGCAGCCATCTTCGTTTTGGTCTTCCTCTCTTTCTTTTTCCCATAATGCATCCTTCCAATACGGTCTTCTCTAAATTATCGTGACGTTTAATGTGTCTAAAATATTTCAGTTTTCTCTGTTTAATCCTCTTTACTAGCCAGCCTTCTTCAGTATTAAGCTCTTGTAGTATAGATATATTTGTTCTTTTTTGTGTCCACGATATTTGAAGAACTCTTCTGTAGCATTTACATTCAAAGGCATTTATGTGTTTCTCAGCTGTTTTGTTAAGTGTCCAGGTCTCACAGGCATATGTTGCCATGGGAAAGAGACTTCTTCTTCTTCTATTTCTTCTTCTTTTCTTCAATCTCCCTGGAACTGGGAGCTGATGCTCTCTGTACCCGATGCTGTGAGAATGTTGAGCTAGAACATCGTGTCGGCTTTGTAGCCGATGCTGTGAGAATGTTGAGCTAGAACATCGTGTCGGCTTTGTAGCTGATGCTGTGAGAATGTTGAGCTAGAACATCGTGTCGGCTTTGTAGCCGATGCTGTGAGAATGTTGAGCTAGAACATCGTGTCGGCTTTGTAGCCGATGCTGTGAGAATGTTGAGCTAGAACATCGTGTCGGCTTTGTAGCCGATGCTGTGAGAATGTTGAGCTAGAACATCGTGTCGGCTTTGTAGCCGATGCTGTGAGAATGTTGAGCTAGAACATCGTGTCGGCTTTGTAGCCGATGCTGTGAGAATGTTGAGCTAGAACATCGTGTCGACTTTGTAGCCGATGCTGTGAGAATGTTGAGCTAGAACATCGTGTCGGCTTTGTAGTCGATGCTGTGAGAATGTTGAGCTAGAACATCGTGTAGGCTTTGGGGCGGCTTATGGCGGGTTTTTTTTTCTCTTCTTTCCCCGGGGCGGAGATAAAAACAGGCAGTGTGCAATACTTCTTTAGCAGACTCCACCATCATGGGGACTGGCAATCCCTGTCCCATTAACAAAACTAGGCCTGTTACGGGGGAGAGGGGAGGGTGAGAACAGAGAGGTGAAACAGGGTCTTGCCCAGCTGGCCAACCCTGAAGCCAGTATGTCAGCTGAAGAATACTGACTGCCAATATCAGACATCGCCTTCGTCTCCTACAAGAATGTATATGACGTGATGAAACTATTACACATAACACAACAATAATTTTGGACATTGTGAATGTATTCAGAAAATACTGAGTATTCACATAACGTTTCCTGGTCATTGCTTGATATACGAAAAAGCATCGCATAGACCAATAATAATTAATGTATTCTACATTAATTCCACAGCTCTGACTTTTGTAATTTCAATATTTTACATTTTAAAATCCGATTTTTATATGCCTGTGAGTCAGCAACTCTGGAGAAAAACTGGACAAATGGAATTACTTTGTTATGTTAATGTAATCTGACAGAAAGACGTATCTGCCGGAGTTTGTTATTAGAAAAATTTACGGTCAGACTGTAGCAAAATTAGTAGCGATCTTCTTATAGTATGTGATACATATAGTCAAAACTGGCTTTAAAAATAGAACGTTTTTAGCTAAAAGCTATTCTCTGGCTACTGATATTTGTCTGTTGTTGTTGTTGTTGTTGTTGGCATGATTATAATTTCTCATGCTTTAGCCGAAAGCTGACCAGTCTGATACGATATACTGTTTTTAATTTCAGAATTTCGGGAAAATTAGATCATAAAATTCTACTGAAAGATTTCCAAATTCTAACTGTGATTAATGTTCATTTTCACCGCACAGTAAAAAACAGAAAACAGCAAATTACATTCAGTGCCATTGCCTTTATCCTGAAAAATTCTGTCGTTGAAATGCGTGTGACGTTTAATACTGAATTTAATCAGCTTTATATGTACAGTTTCATGCTTTATAAATATTTATAAATGTATCCTTGTCTGTGCCTATATTGTATTTTATTGTTTAGTCATTCTTGTAATTGCTTGCTTGACTTGTACATAAATTTACACGTCATCAAAGATGAGTTTTCCCTTTTTTTTTTTACTTAGTTCTTCTTCTGACGTCCTGAGAAGTTGTAGCAGTCATTCTTTCCTGTCGATGTTGTGGTGATGTTGCATTGTCATATAGGACGGTTGTTTTATTTTATAGCGGTTTACTGTTAGACCTGGACTGGATTCAAGAAAATAGCTGCTTACCAGACTCCACTACCAGTTAAGCCACACTGAACCCTACCCCAGTTAACCATATTGACGATAACACAACTGTCTCTTACGAGGATCGCCGGGACGAAGAAGGATAGGATGCTGCCCTGTTCTATTTCTCTGGATCCAATAACTGATCACGACTTGCTTGTTCCGTTGTCAGTGTTTTAAGGAAATCACAATGATCCCGTTCATAAGATTATTCAACACAACATATTAACACTTTGTTCAGTTCATCTTAAGAAGTTCATGTAAATTCTTTTTAAAAAGATTCCTTAAGAATTGCAAGCAAGGATATATAAACAAATCTGTGGAGAAAATACATGTATATTTTATTATAAGAAAAAGTCTTCCAATGTCCTTTATATCCAGACATAATGTAACTTGCCTGTTACAATTACAATAACAGACATAAACTGTTCATCATCACTATCATCAGGTGCCGTGCCGACTGGCGTTGGCTATTATGCTTCTCCAGAGTACCCGATCCTTCATGCAGGCCATCAGTTCAGTTGGTGATCTCCTCTCACACCATCCCGTCAGACTGTCCAGTATCATTTCTCTTGGTCTTCCTCTTGATCTTCTTCCTTCTATTTTTCCTGTTGTTATAATATTTTCAATGCCCCCTCTTCTCATTGCATGTCCTATGAAAGCACATTGTCTCTCTCTTATCTTTCTGACAAGGTTTTTTGTCTCTCCAGCTCTTCTCATACATTCTTCATTAGTTATTTTTGCTGTCCAGGGGATTCGCAACATTCTTCTAATAAACTATATTTCTGCTGCTTCCAATGATTTTTGTGCAGACTTGCCTATTGTCCATGATTCACTTCCATATAACAAGATAGGTTCAATATAGCATTTTAGGACTCGTTTTCTAACATTCATTGATAAGGATGTGCTAACTAATATGTTTCTCATTCTCTGAAATGCAGTCTTTGCTTGGCCTATTCTGTTCCTAATTTCTGTTTTGCATTTCCCATCTGAAGTTATTACTGCTCCAAGGTATTTGAATTTCTGCACCTGCTTTAGAATGGTTCCGTTTAATTGAATACTGCATGCTGGTGGATTCTGTTTCTTAGATATAACCATAGTCTCTGTCTTTTTGATGTTCAAAGTAAGGCCTTTCTGTTCACTTTCTTTGGCGACTTTATCCAAGAGATTTTGCAGGTCTTGTTGGTTCTCCGCTATCAGTACTGTGTCGTCAGCATACCGAACTGTTACAGTTAACATAAAAAAACAATCTGCTACAGTTACAACAACAGAAATAATTACGTTTATAAAAACAGGTAAGTTGGTAAACAGAAAAGGAAAAAACAATTTAGAGATACTTATGTTTGCTAAGAAATATAAACAGGTAACTTGGACAATGAGACAGGCAAAACAGTCAGAGAGACAGACAGACAGGCAGAGAGACAGACAGGCAGACAGAGAGACAGACAGTCAGACAGACAGATCAGGGTTTCTTTGATGATTTTTTCTGTACACATTTTGAGGTAAACTTTCCACCCCACTGACCAAACGGCCGACATCTTGACACCGTGCGGCCCTCCAGTTTGTATCCTTGGTCACAGCGTACTTGGCAACGCGTTCTGAATGGGACACGTGGCAACATACACAAAGCTGGGTGTAGGTAGCCATTAGCTGGGACTGGCATTCGCTCACAAGGCATGGCACCTGTAGGAAAACGGGTTTAAAAATACGTCAAAAGTGGCAGTGTAAGGGAAGTAATTTGGTTGAGAAGTGCAGAAAGAAGTTAGTCTTGTGATTTCAAATACTGGGTTGTCGATCTTTGTTATTATCTGTTTTGTTTGTTTTTTCCTGATTTTCGCCAAAACCGTCTTCTAATTCTTGTCATATAAAAAATCTATAAGACGTGTACAACACTGAACGTAATAATACATCATGTGTTCAGTTTGTTTTGACTGGACACAACAAATAACTATTACAATAAGGATGAGAGTTGCCGGACCTTGTAAATGGGGCATTCACTTCCGGGGTGGAATTAATGTCCTTAATAACGTGACAGAATGGGCAGGTTCCTCCAACATTTATTATGTGCCGTGCTGGAAGACGTAGGCGATCAAGTTCTACAAATATCTCCAGTCTGTGGTGCTTCTGTCTTGTGTTTTTTTTTCTTTCCCACATTGTCAAGATATTTTCTCCCATCTTTCTTTCTATTATGTCTCTCTCTCTTCCTCTCTCTCTCTCACACACACACACAGATCAGCTCAGAGCCATCAAACAGATCAGCACCATCAAACAGATCAGCGTCATCAAACAGGTCAACGTCATCAAACAGATCAGCACCATCAAATAGATCAGCGTCATCAAACAGATCAGCACCATCAAACAGATCAGCACCATAAAACAGATCAGCACCTTCAAACAGATCAGCATCATCAAACAGATCAGCACCATCAAACAGATTAGCGTCATCAAACAGATCAGCACCATCAAACAGATCAGCGTCATCAAACAGATCAGTGTCATCAAACAGATCAGCACCATCAAATAGATCACCACCATCAAACAGATCAGAGTCATCAAACAGATCAGGGTCATCAAACAGATCAGCACCATCAAACAGATCAGCATCATCAAACAGATCAGCACCATCAAACAGATCAGCATCATCAAACAGGTCAACGTCATCAAACAGATCAGCACCATCAAACAGGTCAACGTCATCAAACAGATCAGCACCATCAAACAGATCAGCACCATCAAATAGATCAGCACTATCACACAGGTCAAAGCCATTAAACAGATCAACGCCATCAAACAGATCAGCACTATCAAACAGATCAGCACCATCAATAGATCAGCACCATCAAACAGATCAGCACCATCAAACAGATTAGCGTCATCAAACAGATCAGCACCATCAAACAGATCAGCGTCATCAAACAGATCAGCACCATCAAACAGATCAGCGTCATCAAACATATCAGCACCATCAAACAGATCAGCGTCATCAAACAGATCAGCACCATCAAACAGATCAGCACCATCAAACAGATCAACGCCATCAATCTACAGAGTCCGGTGTTTTATATTACAAAGTGTCAGGAAATTGTAAAATTTTTTTCTTCTTTAAAGTGAAAAAAAGCCAATGGATAAAACAGCAGAGATGATCTTTGTAATGGCTTGTCATGGATGACCTCACAAAGGAAGTGTTCAACAAATAAATAAATATGGAAGCGTAAATCTCACCGGAAATAGAACGTTTTGAAATCTTGTACATCATGTCATGATCTTTCTCTTGTCATGATGTCGTGAGTAAACTTCATCATGTTATTTAATACAAACTCAACACAGATCCAACACAGACTCAACACAGACCCAACATGGACTCAACACAGACTCAACACAGACCCAGCACATCCTCACAAAAAGTACGTTTGTACTGAGAAAGAAAAATATGTGAGAGATTTTCTTATCTTAGTTTATAGGTAAGAGAGTTAGGTAAGAGAGTTAGGTAAGAGAGTTAGGTAAGAATGTTTCTCAAACTTTTCTCAAGTACAGGGCCCCTGGAATTAATAATAATTCTCAGGTCTAGCCCTTACACTCCCCCACCACATGGTATAAAATTAAAAGCCTTGAGAATATTCATATTTTGGAAGCTTCTAGGCTCTGTGCAGTAATACTATAAAATAATTTTAAAATCTGATCTTGCTCGTGGAATTCCCCACCCACCCCCATCATATGACCTTCTTCAGGCCCCAAGTTTGGGAACGATCATGTTGAAGATACAAGATGGAAATAACATTAAATTACCTGGATGTGGTAATTACCTGCACATTCTACCTGAGTTCCAGTCCAGGTAAAGTTGCCCAAACACATTCTCTTGCTCGAGCCCTTAAGCAGTAGGCTACCCCGACATTTGAAAGAGCACTCCGTCCCGGGAAGAACGTGTTGACCTTGAGCCATAAGCTTGCATTCTGGGGTAGTGAATGAGGCGTATTTGTGAAGATCCAAGACAGGGCACCTGGTGGGGATGCAGGTTGTGTTATCAGAGTGTAAAGTGTAACCTTCTCTACACGTGCAGAAAAACGACCCTATCGTGTTATTGCACGAATGCTCGCACCCGCCATTATCCTTCCCACATTCGTCAACGTCTTGACACGCTTCCTGCCTCTCGGGGTTTCCATAGTAACCAGATGGGCAGAAACAACCGCGGACGGAGTCAGTGGCTTTGGACGCCGTAGTCATACCACGGGGACATAACGCACAGCTTACTACAGAGTCTTTTATTCCTCGATAGCTTCCCTTGGCACAGGGTGTGCAATGATGGCCCTGCTTGTAATGGCCAGCGTCACAGTCGCACCTGAATGATCCTGGGAGATTGATGCATTTATGTTGGCATAGCTTACCTCGGGCGCATTCGTCCACGTCTGGAAAGAGATATAAGAATCCCGTATAATTAAAGTTTACATCAAAACAAATGTAAAAGCAACTGATATTACGTATCGTAAACTGCTACATATACTCAGTATTCCTTTATGGTGCAGAAACCTTGACCTTGAATATGAGAGTGGAAAAAAACGTAGGCCCCTGAGATGTTGACATAGAGAAGAATAGAGCGTGTCCCATGGACAGAAAAGAAAGCAAACAAAGGACTGCTAAACCAGCTAGAAGTGAAAGAGAAATATTGAAAGTCATAAAAACAAGACAGCTAAGATACTTTGGTCTTGTCAAGAGGGACAATACTATAGTGGAAAGTCTTCTTGAGGGCAACATCGAATGGAAAAGAACCAGAGCATGACAGCGACATAGATGGGTGGACAACATCAAGAGGACAAGGACAAGCTTGGCCGAGTGTTCTGCGAAGACAAGAAACAGCAGAGTGGAGATTCACTGCAGCCAACCTTCCATGGGGAAACCGCACGAGATGATGATGATGATGATGATGTAAACATAACTCATCATGTTTTTTTTAAACTTGAAAACATTCATCAAATATTTGGGGAAAAAATCTAGAAAACTTACCTGAATTAACGATTACAAGAGAAAAAAAAACAGGACAGTTATAGTACTCAAACATTTGTAGATGATATTCAGACAGTATAAAAACTACACATTACACAGTTCCTTCAATTATCTAAATGTAAGATTCTTAACCTTTTTACATTTAGATGGGTTGCCAACTATGCCCGACAAACCAGTTCACCAAACTGTGAAAGGCATCATCAACATCACTAGAACTTAGGTACTTTTTTTACTTCAAAGAAACCAATAGCTTGCTGTTATTTCATGTATACATAGCCAGGAATAGAAAGTTCTACTCGTAATAACAATTTTTTAAAAATTGGAATCCTTCTAAGATCGAGTCCCATATCTTCTTTATCCGGTTCCAACACCCCAGAGCGATATGGATGCCCCCCCCCCAATTCTTAAGAACCCCTGTTCTAAAGAACCCAAAAAACCGCTCAGCCGTACCTTCACAGCTCAGTTTGTCCGCGGCGAGAGTGTAGCCCTGCTTCCGGCAGTAACATCTGAAAGAGCCAACGGAGTTCACGCACAGATCTTCGCAGTCGCCATTTCTCTCTTCGCATTCGTTGATATCCACGCATTGTTTGCCATCCGTGTACAACTTGTAGCCAGGTAAGTTACAGCGACACCTGAATGATCCAGGTGTGTTGATACATGTACCTGTGCAACCGCCGTTACGTGACATGCATTCATCGGTGTCTGAGGAGAACAAACAAACAAAAATACAACAGATAAGATTCTTTAGCCACAGCAGATAAGATTCCCTCAGCAATAGCAGTAGATAAGATTCCCTCAGCAATAGCAGGAGATAAGATTCCCTCAGCAATAGCAGGAGATAAGATTCCCTCAGCAATAGCAGCAGATAAGATTCCCTCAGCAATAGCAGCAGATAAGATTCCCTCAGCAATAGCAGTAGATAAGATTCCCTCAGCAATAGCAGTAGATAAGATTCCCTCAGCAATAGCAGTAGATAAGACAAACTTTAAAAGGCTTCGTAAGTTCCAGATCAAAACAACAGGTGCCCCAACCAATAGGAGAAGTGTAGGTTCCTTCACAAACCATGTTTCCTCGTAAATCATGTTCCCTCACAAATTATGTTTCCTCGTAAATCATGTTCCCTCGTAAATCATGTTCCCTCGCAAATCATGTTTCCTCGTAAATCCTGTTCCCTCACAAATTATGTTCCCTCGTAAATCATGTTCCATCGCAAATCATGTTTCCTCGTAAATCATGTTCCCTCACAAATTATGTTTCCTCGTAAATCATGTTCCCTCACAAATCATGTTTCCTCGTAAATCATATTCCACAAACAGTAGCAAAAGATTAGTTTTCTCAGCAAAAACTACAGATGTGCTTCCTCAACAAACAAAAAAACACACACACATAATTTTTTTCAACAACAGAGGCAGATAAAATTCTCTCTTCAACATCAACAGATAAAATTCTCTCTTCATTGACAATGGATAAAATTCTCTCTTCAGTGACAAAAGAAAAAATTCTTTCTTCAGCAACAACAGATAAAATTCCCACTTCAGCGTCACCAAATAATATTCTCTCTTCAACGTCAACAGATAAAATTCTCTCTTCAAAGACAGCATATAAAGTTATCTCTTCATTGACAACGCATACATTTCTCTCCTGAGCATCAACAGATGAAACTATTTACACCTTACGGCCAGGTGAAACCATGAGTACACTCACCTGTACATTTCCTGCCGTCATCCAAAAGTTCGTGACCTGGCGGACATGTACACTTGGCTCCTGTCCTTGTGATTGTACACTTGTACTCACAGCCATGCTCTTGTTGATTACATCCGTTCACATCTGAACATCAAAACAAACGATGAGTATTTGTACATATACGTATATAAATGTATGTATTTGTACATACAAAGTTAAACAGAAAATTGACACAATACAATGTTTATATTAAATAATTATCTGAAAAAATGCAAATGTGCTGACTGCATGTAGACACTGAAACAGAAAGTAAAAGTAAAGTAAAGATAGTCCCATAGCAAATGCCGTAGGGGGTGAAGCGTTAGAGACCTCATTATGCTGGGTCATCAGCGTATGAGGTAGGGTGACCAGTTCCTTTCCTCGCTGCCTTTACTTCCCAGATTTTCTCTGGTACCCATTTTACGAGGCTGGGTCGACCTCGGGGCCGTATTGGTCGGAAAAAAAATCCCGCTCAGCTGGGGATTCGAACCCTCGACCATTTGGTTGCTAGACGAGTGCTCTAACCACTACGCTACCCGGCCCCTAAATATTAAATAATTATCTGAAAAAATGCAAATGTGCTGACTGCATGTAGACACTGAAACAGAAAGTACATGTAACAATGTCTGCTTACATATAGTAACATGAAAAAGTAACACAATATAATGTCTACATATAATACTATCACGTCAACAACTATCACAGCATAATGTAAGTAGGCGAATGTTTCAAAAGAAAAGTGGTAAAGTACAAAGTCTGTATGGACAACTGTTCTGTACTGAACAAGAATACAGGTGGTTGCCGTGGTTACTATTACTGACCTTCACAGTACAAACATTACTGAACTTCACAGTATAGACATTACTGACCTTCACAGTACAAACATTACTGACCTTCACAGTACAAACATTACTGACCTTCACAGTACAGACATTACTGACCTTCACAGTACAAACATTATTATAAAGTTATACTGCAGACATTATTATAAAGTTGTAGTGCACATATTGCTGCATTATTATAGAGTACACATCAATGCAAGGCTCCGGTACACATACGAGCTTATCATCTCAAGACTAAAGTACATATATCACCTCAGCACTACAATACACATATTACCCCTAAAGTACACATATCACCTCAGAGCTACACTACATATATCACCTCGAGACAAAAGTACACATATCACCTCAAGACTACACATATAATCTCAAGACTAAATGGCACATATCACCTCAATACGACAGTACACATATCATATGAAGACTAAAGTACACATATCACCTCAAGACAGCAGTACACATATCACCTCAGGACAACAGTACACATATCACCTCAAGACAACAGTACACATATCACCTCAAGACAGCAGTACACATATCACCTCAAGACATCAGTACACATATCACCTCAAGACAACAGTACACATATCACCTCAAGACAACAGTACACATATCACCTCAACACCACAGTATCGCTATAATACTAAAATGAACACATCATTGCCAATCCATCTAACAGTGACTGTGAGAGCTGATGTCAGACTGGCTGCTAGATGACTGTCCAAGGTGACAGTTTCTCACATCGTCGCAGTTTCTGGAAAAGGTCCCTAACAGTCTGAGTTGCCTGGGCACATGCACAAAGAGTTAATTTGCCAAGATCACATGAAAACAATAATTATATCGTTTTTTTTCACACATACTTGCTGCAGAATTAATACAATTTGATCAATAAATCTTTAACTCTTTTGAAACTCCTCTGCGAACCAGTTTTAACATGTTAAACCAGCATGAACATTTCTTGTTAACACGCGGCTAAGTTCAAAAGTAGCATTTTAAAAAATTCTGTACATGAAATAACTTCACTTTTCTTGTTTGTCAGAACATAATTTAACTTGTGTTGTTTATTAGACCATAACTTCACTTGTGCTGTTTATCAGACCATAACTTCATTTGTGCTGTTTATCAGACCATAACTTCATTTGTGTTGTTTATCAGACCAGAATTTCACTTTTCTTGTTTTATCAGAACAGAACTTCACTTGTATTGTTTATTAAACCAGAATTTCACTTTTCTTGTTTAATAGACCATAATTTCACTTTTATTGTTTTATCAGACCATAACTTCACTTGTGTTGTTTATCAGACCATAACTTCATTTGTGTTGTTTATCAGACCAGAATTTCACTTGTGTTGTTTATTAGACCAGAATTTCACTTGTGTTGTTTATTAGACCAGAATTTCACTTGTGTTGTTTATCAGACCATAACTTCATTTGTGTTGTTTATCAGACCAGAATTTCACTTGTGTTGTTTATTAGACCAGAATTTCACTTGTGTTGTTTATCAGACAAGAATTTCACTTGTATTGTTTATCAGACCATAACATCACTTACGGTGTTTATCAGATAATGAAATTATTTCCATTTGTTATAACTTTTCACACACATATAAGGGTACATCTAACTGAATGCCGGAATCTATATAAAACATTGTGTATATGTTGCACTGTATTCTACAGTCAAATATTATTCCATTTTTTTTCCATGAATCTGAAATGTTATATTCTTGACCTAGTTACAATGGCAAAAACTAAAAAATATTATGTCTGAGAACGTGGAAACACCTTCATGACATCAACGAGAAAAATGCTGAAACTGAAAGGAACGAACGAGAAGACAACAAGACACTCCTAAATATTCTTAAAGGTGTCTTCTTACTGACAAGAATTATATGATTTTTTAGAAATTATGTTGCTGGAGCCATGTTCTGTACACAGACGACATCATTCTGATTTGACTGATAGTGTACTCTAGACAAGAAATAGATGAGAATTTTTACATTTTGCAAGCAGAAGTGTGCCTGAGACAAGAAACAGATGATAATTTTTAAATTTTGCAGCTGGCGTGCTCCTGATAAAAACTGGATGACGTCTGCATGAGATAATGCAGCGGCAACCTTGACACAGTTGGACGGTCAAACTTACCTCCACAGGTTAATTTGTTTGCACTTAAGACAAAGCCTGGTCGGCAGGTACAGCTGAAGCTCCCCATGGAGTTGACGCAGCCTTGCTCACACTTCGGGGTCCCAGTCGTGCACTCATCGATATCTGGTACCATCACAACGTGAGTATCATAAATTTATGCTACGCCTCTCTCTGTCTCTCTCATTCTCTCTCTATCCTCCTCTCTCTCTCTATATATATATATATATGTATATATATATATATATAACCATCTTCCTTTTCTTCCCTCTATATCTCTCCCTATCTCTCTCACACACACACACACAAACAAACACGTTACACACATACGAAGTGGTTAGCACACTAGCCTCTCATAGCGAAGGTTGGTCGGTTCGCATCCAGCCGGAGGTTACCCAGTGACCCAACTGTGTAAATGGGTACCTGACTTCTTCTGGAACAGGGGAAGGAAGGGTAACCAGGCGTGAAGCTTACCACGTGACAGTGCCGACAGGTCACGGAAAATATGGACACTACTCCCTAGGTCCTTCCATAGTATATTAAGATCCATCAGACATGAACTGAATATACGCTGGGAGAAGACCCCCACAGAACTGAATATACGTTGGGAGAAGATCCTCACAGAACTGAATATACGCTGGGAGAAGACCCCCACAGAACTGAATATACGTTGGGAGAAGACCCCCACAGAACTGAATATACGCTGGGAGAAGACCCCCACAGAACTGAATATACGTTGGGAGAAGACCCCCACAGAACTGAATATACGTTGGGAGAAGACCCCCACAGAACTGAATATACGTTGGGAGAAGACCCCCACAGAACTGAATATACGTTAGGAGAAGACCCCCACAGAACTGAATATACGTTGGGAGAAGATCCCCACAAAACTGCTCAAACAATCAACGCGATGGACGCCTGGTGGAGAGAAGAAGTCTAAGCACACACAAAATGGAGGAAACAATGCACAGACTGACTAACAGACTGACTGAGTGACTGACAGACTGAGTGACTTACAGACTGAGAGACTGACTGACTGAGTGACTGACTGACAGAAGTGTTTCTGGGGCCCTATGTATGGCTGACCACAATCTGTGTGGTAAGGAGGCATTCTATGTGCTGCTCACAATATATCACAGCTCACGGATTGTTTTATGTCATCGTTCGCTGATTGTTTTATGTCATCGATCGCTGATTGTTTTATGTCATCGATCGCCGATAGTTTTATGTCATCGATCGCTGATTGTTTTATGTCATCGATCGCTGATTGTTTTATGTCATCGATCGCTGATTGTTTTATGTCATCGTTCACGAGGGAAAAAGTTGGAGCTGCCGTGCGAGGGCTCATGATGAAGATCACGCTGTCAAGGACGTGATAATAACAGACACAATAATGATGATAAATGATGTTACATGATGATAAACGATGTAATAAAGCACATATTCCCTACAAGAAGGCAGAAATCCATCACTTGAGAGCGTTTATAAACTGGCAGGAGAAGAATGAGGCGGGTTTAGAATGTTGGGAAAAACTCTGTAAGGAATGCAACAACTTGTTGATAGTTACAGAGATTTATTTGATATTATGAAGCTTATACAACATTTAAGCACTTTTCAAACACTGGCATTATTGTAGTTGTAGCACTTTAAAGTGGAACAAATGTACTAACTCCACGGACAAGACAAAAAAACATGTCAAGCACATCTAGGAAACAGCAAACAAAAACTGGCTTAAGGGACAAAAAGAATCTACACAGCCTCGTTTTCTGTGAAACTCCTGCGGTTCATTCATTCATTCATTTGCATGTCCCTTGCGGAACTTTGCCTCCCAAACAGCACTCCTGTAGGCCTCTCGGTTGTGAGCAAGATGGCCTGCTGCTGTTGCATCCATTTCCAGATCGTCAACGATGTCTTGCAGCCATCTTCGTCTTGGTCTTCCTCTTTTTCTTTTTCCCATTATGTATCCTTCCAATACGGTCCAACAGCTAAATAAAGCCGTTATACGAGGGGAATTCTATGGGAATACCTCGGCTGGGCTGGGCAGGAGATAAACAGCAGGATAAAAACAAGATAAAAACTTCAGAGACGGGGGAAAACAAGAAACCACGAGAAACAGTGCTGATCTAAAGACGTGAGAAAAGAAAGGTAGTGGAGCTAACTAGAAAGGCGAAAGATCGAGGAGAATGAGAAAGATAAATCACGTACTATGAAAAAGAATGAAAATCAATACAACAATAGGAAACCCCTTATGTAGATCATTTTGGGAGCTGTCCGATTTGGCAGTCATCTACCCACGGCTGACATGACAGCGTTAGAGCTGGAGAGCCACAGCTGATCAAGACCCTGTCCTACCTCTCCATTAGTGCCCCCAGTAACAGCTTAGCTTGGCTTAGGGGGCAGGTATCGCTGTAGCAACTTGGCGGTGGAGTCTGCTAAAGAAGTATTGCACACTTCCTGCTTTTTAGTTCCACTTAGTGATTTAAAAAAATAGTCGCAATAGTCCACTCCCAATCCGACTTGATGCTGTGGCTCAAAATCATCGGCTGCACGGACCACCAGCTCCGGGGAGATAGAAGACAAAAAGACATTTTAATCACACTATGGAGAACATGTCACATGATCGATGGGAGAGCACTCTAACAATTACAGCACAAGCTGTACATCAGACTATGAAATACAAAGAAAAAAAATTCGTTACTTTCTTCCCTAAATTTCGTCTTAATTTTCACTATTATGACATTGACGGTGACAGGAGTGGCGCTGGGTATTAAAATATCGATTGTACATGCGATGGCATTAATGAAGATGTCGAAATCAAAGATGCTGCGTGCGATAACAATGTCATTGATAAAATCATGATTACTTCCCTTACCTAGACAAAGTCCACTCCCGCCTGGATCCGCCTTATATCCTGGGACACAGAGACAGTCTTTGATTGACGTGCTGCCAGTCTGTGTGGTGTTTGTCCTGGGAGGGCATCTTTTACATCCGTCGTCCTCCGGTCCACGGTAAGTTCCATAACTGCATTCTGGCAAGACAGGAGTTACAGTTCCTGGTACACTCTCTAACCCAGTGTGTCTGAGTAGTAAACACTTTGAAAAATGCCGTGAAAAGTACAGGTGTAACCCAAGACATTCTGCCTGATCTCAAATATTGTGGATACATGTGGATGTATCCAATTAATACTAATTATTGGGCCCAAAATTTTAGCATTTGCGTAGGCAGGGGATCGCCATCCACTGTTTGAGAGGAATGGATGATATGAAATCCTCACAGATCACACTCAAGCAGTGCCGGAATGTGCCATAAGGACGATTTAGGGCCTCAGAATAGGCAGGGCCCTCTGGTGTAACCTTTAAATAAGGGACCCCCAAGCTTAATATATACGAGGGGTGACTGATAAGTTCTCGGCATAAGGTACAACGGATTATTTGTGAACAACTTTTTGGGGTTATTTCTCAACATAGTCCCCATGCAAGTTTATGCACTTAGTCCAGCGATCTTGGAGCATACGGATCCCTTCTTTGTATAAGTCAGCATCTTGCGCCAGTAGAAAGTGGTCTACAGCATGAATGACGTCATCATCTGAAGCAAATTTGCGACCACTGAGCTTCTTTTTTAGTTTGGTAAACAGGTAATAGTCCGAACGTGCCAAATCTGGGGAATAAGGAGGATGTTCAAGAAACTGAAAGCCACATTCATGAATGGCAGCCATTGCCACTGCCGACTTGTGAACTGGAGCATTGTCTTGATGAAAGATGACTCCTCTCATTAATTTCCCTTGACGCTTTTCCTTCAATTTGACCCGCAGTTGCTTCACAAGACTAGTGTAATAGGCCTCGGTGACCGTTCTGCCCTTTTGAAGATAGTCTACCAACAGCACACTTTCTGAATCACAAAAGATGGAAACCATCACTTTACCTGCAGACAGAACCACTCTTGCTTTCTTTGGAGGTGGGGATCCATGATGTTTCCACCGCTTTGGCTGTTCTTTGGTTTCTGGTTGAAAATTATGAATCCAAGTCTCATCCTAATCACAAATTGCTGAAGAAACTTTTCAGAATCCTCAGAAAAATGGCCAAGATTGTCTCTTGACATGTTGAGACGCCGTCGTTTGTGATCAGCTCCAAAGGATGTGGGATCCATAGAGCAGAGACCTTTGTCATTTGAAGATCATTGTGAATAATGGCATGAACACGTTCCTGGGAGATGCCCAACTCAGTAGCAATGTACCGCTCAGTCAGTCGTCGATCCTCCATTATCATGTCATGGATTCTGCCCGTGATTTCATCGGTGGTTACCGTTCTTGGTCTTCCTGGACGAGGATCATCTTCCAGACTCTCCCTTTCATGTTTGAATTGAGTTGCCCATTTCTCCTCTGTGCTGTAAGAAGGGGCACTCTCCCTTAGAGTTTCTACCATATTCTCATGGATCTCCTTCGGTGATAAGCCCTTGATACAGAGTTAGCGAATGACTGCTCGATGAGAAATTGTATCCATTTTCTCAGTTTCTGCTACCCCTTACCACTTCAGTAGCCTGTAAAAAAAAATTGGTTGGAGTTAATTTCTTGAAACTTGTTATTTAATCTTACATTAACCCGATCTACAAATGCACCTAATATCAACTGTGTTTCAAGTATTTGTACCTTATGCCGAGAACTTATCAATCAGCCCTCGTGTATATAGCTCCTCACCAAGTTAGATCCGGGACTGCGCTTATGGCGATGGTGACTTGTTAAGACCTGTCACTCAAACACACCAGGGGCTTGATGAGCTGCTCTCTGGCATTGTGGGTTTTAGAGAAGTAAAGAGAGTGGGTATGTGTGTGTGAGAGGGTGGGCTAGAAGAGGCTCACTGATATCTATAATAACAACCATACCAACATCCTGTTTTTATTTAATAACATTCATCGAACACAATACCAGAGATGTAATCAAAGTTTTTTAAAAGTTTTGTTCAAATTAATATACAGTTCTATGCAGGACAAGCTACACGTTTTAAATAAATATCTTATATCTTATATCCTTCCCGTGTCGTTAAACGTCACATAGGGCTCGCAAAGTAGTTCGCCAATTTTTCCTGTCTTCGGCGAGTCTTTCAACCTCATCAAAGGATTTTATGCCTGTTAATTTGGCCTCTCTTAATAATGTCCTCTTCAGAGTTTCACGCGGTCTGCCTCTTTTTATTTGGCCTGTTGTGTAAAAAAAATGTCTACACGTTATTTATTAAGGCATATTGGGGAATACGGTGTTAAGCCCGTATTTTCCATGACCTTCGGCACATGAAAGTGTGATGTGGTCAGTATCACGCCTGGCCGCTTTACCTTCCCAGATTTCTCTGGTACCCATTTTTAGAGGTTGGGTCGACCGCGTGGATTTCTTGTGTACAAGAACAAAATCCCACTGCTGAGACTTGAACCTAGTACCACCTGATTAGCAGGCCGAGCGCCTAACCACTCAGCAAACGTGACCGCCATATATATATACATATATCAAGGATTTATGTACGTATGTAATCACACATGTATGTATGTGATCACATGCATACCTATATACGGAGATATTACTAGATTCAGTGATCTAGTGATATCTCCGTATGTAGGTATGCATGTAATAAAACATGCATGCATGCGTGATTATATACGTACATAAATCCTTACATACAAACATATATACACACATACATAGCCAAAACGGACACACAGACAAACCAGACAGACACATCAGACCTAATATAGACAAACCAAACAGACATATAAACACATCAAACAGACACACAGACACGCTAAACAGATATACAGACAAACCCTCAGACATAGACACACAAAACATACACATAGATGAACCAAACAGACACATAGGCACACTAAAGAAAAAGATGAACTCACAGAACAAAATCACAGACATACAAAACACAAACAAAAAATGTGCCCCTACTGTTACAAACTGTTTGGTTATTTCCTTCGGGATCTTGGTGCCCTTCCGGGCATTGGCACTTGAAACTTCCTGGCGTATTTATACACTTGAAAGGGCATGGATTCATAGCCACATCACACTCGTTTATATCTGTATTGTTTCAATTCTTCAGGGATTATTCACATTTAATGATAGTTAAACATTGTAAAATAGTAAAATAGATGTAATCACTTTCTCAGATTCCACACTTGAACTAGTGTAATCACTTTCTCATATTCCATACTTGGACTAGTGTAACCACTTTCTCATATTCCACACTTGGACTAGTGTAACCACTTTCTCATATTCCACACTTGAACTAGTGTAAACACTTTCTCATATTCCACACTTGGACTAATGTAACCACTTTCTCATATTCCACACTTGGACTAGTGTAAACACTTTCTCATATTCCACACTTGGACTAGTGTAATCACTTTCTCATATTCCACACTTGGACTAGTGTAAACACTTTCTCATATTCCACACTTGGATTAGTGTAAACACTTTCTCATATTCCACACTTGGACTAGTGTAATCACTTTCTCATATTCCACACTTGGACTAGTGTAATCACTTTCTCATATTCCACACTTGGACTAGTGTAATCACTTTCTCATATTCCACACTTGGACTAGTGTAAACACTTTCTCATATTCCACACTTGGACTAGTGTAATCACTTTCTCATATTCCACACTTGGACTAGTGTAATCACTTTCTCATATTCCACACTTGAACTAGTGTAATCACTTTCTCATATTCCACACTTGGACTAGTGTAATCACTTTCTCATATTCCACACTTGGACTAGTGTAATCACTTTCTCATATTCCACACTTGAACTAGTGTAATCACTTTCTCATATTCCACACTTGGACTAGTGTAAGCACTTTCTCAGATTCCACACTTGAACTAGTGTAATCACTTTCTCAGATTCCACACTTGAACTAGTGTAATCACTTTCTCAGATTCCACACTTGAACTAGTATATCATTTCATCCTTAGTTGAAAAAGCCTTATCACATGGCATATGATTAGGAAAATATAGTAATATCAGTTACACTATATAATTAAGAAACAGTAATACCAAGTATACGATATATTTAGGGAATATAATAATGTCAGCCTTACCACATAATTAGGTAAAAAAAAGATAAAGGCAATGCTGTCATGCCTTAGAGGCACATAGACATATGATGTTAGTGCCCATATTTTCCCACATAATTAGGGGATAATGATAAAATCAGACATATCATATAATGAGAGGAATATAAAATATCAGAATTGCTTTATAATTGAGGGAGTATAATAATGTCTCAGCTTCATTATATAATTAGGGGATAATGATAAAATGAAGTATATCATTTAATGAAGGGAATATAAAATATCAGTATTATCATATAATGATGGGAATTTAATAATATCAGAACTATCTTCTCATAACTTCTCCAAACTCTGAAAAACCTGCTATTTCTACAGAGAATCAAAAGTCCAAATGCAGGTCCAGAAAATAAGTGAATGTGGAAAACTGTGGTGCACGTCTGAAGATGTGGACCGCATGAGGTGACCAGCCTGCTTGATTGACTGGTTTAGGATGTGACACCGCAGGAAGTAGTAGACGAAGAAGAAGAAGAAGAAGAAGAAGAAGTTGAAGAAGAAGAAGAAGAAGAAGAAGAAGAAGAAGAAGAAGTAGAAGAAGAAGAAGAAGAAGAAGAAGATAGCAAGTGCGATGATGCCATCTTTGATCTCTTCTAAGTGTCTGGCTCTGATGTTTTCATCATTTCGCTTTTCAGTTTCAGTTGGTTCAGTACATCTTTGTCTGCTTTCTTTTATGTGCATGAAATTTCTCCTATAGTAAGAATAACTGGATATGCAGACAGATAAGACAGACAGATATATAGATTAATAGTAATACAAACAGATGCCCTGCTGCTGATGATGCATCCGTTTGCAGATTATCAACGATGTCTAGCAGCCATCTTCGCCTTGATCTTCCTCTCTTTCTTTTTCCCATTATGTGCCCTTCCAAGACTGTCTTATCTACATTCTCATGACGTTTAATGTGTCCAAAATATTTAAGTTTTCTCTCTTTAACCTTCTTTACTAGCCAACCTTCTTCAATATTAAGTACTTGTATTATGGATATATTTGTTTGTTTTTGTTTCTATATTTGAAGAACTCTTCTGTAGCATTTACATTCAAAGGCATTTATGTGTTTCTCAGCTGTTTTGTTAAGTGTCCAGGTCTAACAGGCATATGTTGCGATGGGAAAGATGCATGCCCTTAAAAATCTTATTTTTGTAGTTCTGTCTGTTCCTCTCCACAGCTTCTTTAGTTGTTTTCCTTTTTGAAGACAGATATGACAGACAAGTTATATAGGTTAAAAGTAAGACATACAGGTATATAAACAGACAGATAAGACAGATGGATATATAGACTAATAGTAAGACAAACAGGTATGTAAACAGATAGATAATACAGATAAATATATAGACTAAGACAAACAAGTATATACACAGACAGAAAGACAGGTATGTAGACAGACATAAAGGTAAACATCTTGTCTTTGTCTTGTGCTATCTCCCTGTAACTGCAAGTTGGTATTCTTTACAGGTGATGCCTTGAAGGTGTTGTGGCACAACATCATATCAGCTTGGAAACGGCATGGCAGCTATTTTTTCAGTTCCGGAGTGCAAATACAAAGCAGGGGGCGTGCAATACTTCTTTATCAGGCTCCACCACCATAGGGACTATGGCTATCCCTTCCCCGTTAGCCAGGCTAGGCCTGTTACAGGGGGGGTACTAGTGGAGAGGTGAGACAGGGTCTTGGTCAGCTAGATTTGCTAACCCTGACACTGTCCTTCAGCTATGGATCCCTGACTGCTTGATCGGACAGCGTCTTGACCCCCCCCCCCCAAAGGCAAATATATATGTAGACAGAAAGAAAGACAGACATATGTAGACAGAAAGAAAGACAGACATATGTAGACAGAAAGAAAGACAGACATATGCAGACAGAGAGAAAGACAGAAAGATACATGTTTACAGGGAGAAAGACGGACATGTATGTACACAAACAGAAAGGCAGACAGACGTGTAGACAGACAGACATGAGGACATGCAGAAAGACAGACAGATAAATGTGAGATGTTGGCTTTACCTTCACAACCCGTTAAGTTACTAGTTAATCGATAGCCAGGCCTGTCACAGTCACACAGGTAAGATCCGACTGTGTTGATACAAATGTCTGGGCATGGGTTATCTCCCTCCATACACTCGTTTATATCTAGTGACAATAAAAAATGTATAAACATCCTCTGTACACTCGTTTATATGTAGTGACAACACCATTTGGATTATCTCCCTTCATACACTTGTTTATACTTAGTGACAACAACAAATGGATTATCTCTCTCCATACATTCGTTTATATCTAGTGAGAACAACTGGTGGTTTATCTCCCTTCATATACTCTTTTATATCTTGTGAGAACAACAGATGGTTTATCTCGCTTCATACACTCGTTTATATTTAGTGAGAACAACAGATGGGATGTCTCCTTCCATACACTCATTTATATCTACCGTCAACAACAGAAACGGCTGCCATCTTTGTTTTGGAAGAGAAATATTAGATTAGCTGTACATGGAGGAAAGAAAGAAAAAAAACCAAATGTTCAGACAAAATACTATGAAGGTTAAAACCGCTTTACTAAAAGCATCAATAACCACAGCCTTATCAAACTGTCTACATCATGAGACTAGTAACAGCAACATAGTCCTTCCAGTGATAATTTGTTCTCCAAATAAACAACTCGTTTAAATGATTGTAATGGGCAATGAAAGGCGGCAGCTACTGCGGCTGTGCTACAATGTAAACTCATATAACTGCACTACAGTTAGATTCATAAGGTTGTGCTACATTTAGACTCACGTAGTTGTGCTTACAGGTAAACTCGCACCGTTGTACTTCAATCAGACTCACAAGGCTGTGCTAGTTAGACTCAGACGGCTGTATTAGACTCACACAGCCGTGCTACAGTTAGACTCACACAGCTGTACTACAGTTAGACACACGGCTGTACGACAGTTAGACTAACACGGCTGTGCTATTTTTAATAAAGGAATCGAACTAATGGCAAACAATTCTATGAAAATGTCTCCATTATCAGGCACAAGCTGGGAACAAGACACTAAACCAGAGAGAGCCTCTCAGGGTAAAGGGTCAGCTTACCTATGCATGATGACATGTCTCTCGAGAGCTTGAAGCCAGCCCCATTACACTGACAGGTATAAGATCCGACAGTGTTGACACAGATGTGTTGACAGACGGATGTGTCTAAAGAACACTCGTTGACATCTGTAACATACAATAAACATACATATATCAGATCTGCTATGTTCATACTTGTCTACAGGCATGGTGCTTGTTTAGACGGACAGACAGACACACGAACTGACGAACAGATGGATATAAGGAGGGGAGAATGGAGAGATAGACAGAACGGACAGAAAGACAGATGGACGGGCGATAGACAGACAGATAGACGGACGGATGGATGGATGGATGGATGGATGGATGGATGGATGGATGGATGGATGGATGGATGGACAGACAGATTTACTTGAAATGCGTACATACATAACAGCTATGTTACTGTATCATATTTTACCTACCTTTACAGCCCGTGCCGTTGCTGCTAAGTTGGTATTCTCTGATTATCTGACTTGTGGAATTCTCTGATTATCTGACTTGTGGAATTCTCTGATTATCTGACTTGTGGAATTCTCTGATTATCTGACTTGTGGAATTCTCTGATTATCTGACTTGTGGAATTCTCTGATTGTCTGACTTGTGGAATTCTTTGATTATCTGACTTGTGGAATTCTCTGATTGTCTGACTTGTGGAATTCTCTTATTGTCTGACGTATGAAAAGAAACATATTTCTTGAGTGATAATAAAATACATACAAACTCACATCAGTAAACAAACAGATACATTAATTCAGCAACTGGGCTGGATATTTAGTGAGCTAGCAAAGGCCTTGAGCAGAAAAGGTTTAGACATAAACAGTCATAAAGATTGCTGTTGAAAATTACATGAAAATGACATGAAAATGTAAGAGGCGAGAACAACCGTATGTTCGTCACTTATGTTATCCGTGTAATAACGTGTAAGTGTAATATTTTGTGGTAGTTTCGTCTTGGAAATTTATTTTGAACAATTGTTACTCTGACATTTGGAACCCTTATAAAAATGCCTATACTTCTAAAGGAATTTTCTCTTTGAATAATATTATTTTAACATAAATTTAACGAGCTTTATCGAACTACAATTTTTTTCTCAACTAACAATATATCAAAGAAAGATAACTTAAAATAAAATATTACATCACCGCCAGAATAATGCCCCATTAACGCACACACAAGTAAAATCTCTGTCATGCGAATATCAAAGACAGTATTTATCTGTCATAAAATGTCAGTATTCCTGGAAGCTCAAAGAATTTTGAAAAAAAACTGAATTATGCTTTAGTAACTTGGATTGATTTTTACGATAAAGCAGAAAGGTATTAGTAATCTCATGGAAATAATTAACTTAGCATGTAAATATTCTAATACGTCTGACAAAGACGGCTGCATTATAGTTGTTGGCGGTCGGAGGAAAGACATGGACGAGTAAGGTGACGCACACGTTTGTACCCTCATACAAGTGTGTGTATGGCGTGATGCAGTGGTGCTTGAGTGAATGTGTGATGACTCATGTTGTAAGTATTGATAGCTCAACATACGATAGCATACTAGCAAAACATACAATAACATCCTAGCAAAACATACAATAACATCCTAGCAAAACATACAATAACATCCTAGCAAAACATACAATGACATCCTAGCAAAATATACAATAACATCCTAGCAAAACATACAATAACATCCTAGCAAAACATACAATAATATCCTAGCAAACGAGCACTTCAGGCTGACTTTGACTGCCACTCAAGAACGACCTCTACATTAAAGAACTCATCCAAGCACAAGTCCAAGTCCAAGATCTCATATTTCCATCCTCTAGCCTCACACACCTGTTCTACCTCCACAAAATCCCGCCAAAAACCCCTCACGTGATCAAGTTCGTTAACAGTTCAGTCACATGACCACCTTTCACTTCGGCACTTGTGCTGTAGTAAAACCTGAACAGCCAGGACACACGTTACCACAGAAACCGACGCCAAAGCATTATTCAACAAAATTTATATTTTATGTGGTTCCAACCTTATGTGGCAGTTTTGTGGTTCAGTGGAAAAAATATGTTATTCCTAATGTTTTGGAATGCACAAATTGATGAAAATAATGATCACTCATATCTTACATTACCGTTTACAGTTCCTACATTCCAAATCTATCGACATAACGACCAATAATAATAATAATAATAATAACAATGCACATAAGTTGTTACATAAATCTTGAAAATTGGATTCTAGCTGATATCTGAACTTTTTTTCTAACAGAGCAAATAAATGCTTAAATTATCCACCATAACTTTGTCACCCATCCAGCCTCTCTTCCTAACTTCTATCAATCCACCAGTTCTCATACTCATTCAACTGTTCATTCTTTCATCCAGTTTTTTCCTCTCTCGTAATATATCCCATCAGAGGCATCAATAAATGAAGTACTCACCTGTACAGGTGAAACCATCTTTGTCCAGAAGGTAACCATAGAAACAGCGGCATGTGTATGAGCTGTATGCGTTGTCGCAGATTTGGCTGCAATTACTGATGCCAAGTTTACACTCATCCATATCTGCAAGCAGCGAAAGGGACATAAATAATTTCTTTAGTGCAACAAACATTGTAATGCTTACATCACTTTAACTCCTTCACATCAAAACAACACTGGCAGGTGTTGGTAGATCTAGCACAATTATTCGAAAAGGTTCCAAGACATATTTCGGCAAAATCTTAATACAATTAAAAAATAACGCATTAACCCACCTCTTTTTTAAAAAAAGCCGCAGAGAAGGAACTTCCGTTCAGTCACTAAACTTTATATTGGCAGATGGTGGAAGATAATCCAGGAGTGAATGAGTTAACCCAGGAAATAAGTACAGAAAACAGAGAAAGAACACGCACTGCATCAGCTTTACATTCGAAGGTGAACGATTGATTTCGCTGAAGCTGTGAACTGCAGCCATCTCAGTGGTAGTGAGGTGAGTTACTTAGCTTTACTTCTTTCTTAAAGAACCTGTAGACCACAGTAAATCTACATCTTGTTAGCCTGGTTGTGAGATCCTTTTGCTTGGAGTTTTGTGCTCGATAGGATGGAGTCTTGACCAGTTAGACTGGCTACCTCTGATGATTTCATCTTTCCTCTTCAGCACAATCACTATAACTAAAAAAAAACCAGGAGAAGAAAGGATACAGAGTTTACAAGATTTAAATTTTCTGTAACTGGCACATGCTTTCCAGGTCATGCCATACTATTACCTCCTGTCCCACCTCATGTATTATTGTTTGGCGTCGTAATGTAAGCAGGCAATGATTTTTTGAATCACAAAAAAACAAAACTAGTGGATGTTCAGCGCTTCTGTCCCTCAGTGGAACTAAAAACTAGGGGGTGATCAGCGCTTTTGTCCCTCAGTGGAACTAAAAACTAGGGGGTGATCAGTGCTTTTGTCCCTCAGTGGAACTAAAAACTAGGGGGTGATCAGTGCTTTTGTCCCTCAGTGGAACTAAAAACTAGGGGGTGATCAGCGCTTCTGTCCTTCAGTGGAACTAAAAGCTAGGGGGTGATCAGCGCTTCTGTCCTTCAGTGGAACTAAAAACTAGGGAGTGTTGAGAGCTTCTGTCTCTCAGTGGAACAAACTAGGCAGTGCTGACTGCTTCTGTTACTCAGTGGAACTAAAAATTAGGAAGTGTTCAGCACTTCTGTCCCTCAGTGGAACTAAAAATTAGGAAGTGTTCAGCACTTCTGTCCCTCAGAGGAACTAAAAATTAGGAAGTGTTCAGCACTTCTGTCCCTCAGAGGAACTAAAAATTAGGAAGTGTTAAGCACTTCTGTCCCTCAGAGGAACTAAAAATTAGGAAGTGTTCAGCACTTCTGTCCCTCAGAGGAACTAAAAATTAGGAAGTGTTCAGCACTTCTGTCCCTCAGAGGAACTAAAAATTAGGAAGTGTTCAGCACTTCTGTCCCTCAGAGGAACTAAAAATTAGGAAGTGTTCAGCGCTTCTGTCCCTCAGAGGAACTAAAAATTAGGAAGTGTTCAGCGCTTCTGTCCCTCAGTGGAACTAAAAATTATGGAGTGTTCGGCGCTTCTGTCCCTCAGAGGAAATAAAAATTAGGGAGTGTTCAGCGCTTCTGTCCCTCAGAGGAAATAAAAAATAGAGTGTTCAGCGCTTCTGTCCCTCAGAGGAACTTAAAACTAAGGAGTGTTGAGAACTTTTGTCCCTCAGTGGAAGTAAAAAATACAAGGTGTTCAGCGCTTCTATACCTCAGAGAAACTAACAAATAGAGGGTGTTCAGTGCTTTTGTCTCTCAGTGGAACTAAAACCTGGGGAATGTTGAGAGCTTATGTCTCTCAGTGGAAATAAACACTAGGGGGTGATCAGTGCTTTTGTCCCTCAGTGGAACTTAAAACTACGGATGTTCAATGCTTCTGTCCCTCAGTGGAACTTAAAACTACAGATGTTCAATGCTTCTGTCCCTCAGTGGAACTTAAAACTACGGATGTTCAATGCTTCTGTTCCTTAGTGTAACTTAAAACTACGGATGTTCAATGCTTCTGTTCCTTAGTGTAACTTAAAACTACGGATGTTCAATGCTTCTGTCCCTCAGTGGAACTTAAAACTACGGATGTTCAATGCTTCTGTCCCTCAATGGAAGTTATAACTAGGGGAGAGATGGGACCGAGGTTTTGGTCAGCTCTTGTTAGCCAGTCCGCATGGAAGCAGTCAGGTAGCTACAGGTCGCTGAGGACTTCATGGGACAGAGCTTTCTGGGGCGCGGTTTCCTTTATACTAGTATGCCAGGAATGTTTCCCTTATATCAGTGTGCCAGTTACGATTTCCTGTGCCAGGTAAGGTTTACCTTATACCAGTGTATCAAGTACGGTACGGTTTCCATTATATCACTGTGCCAGGTAGGGTTTCCTTTATACTATTGTGCCAGCTTTGGTCTACCTTATACCAGTTTGCCAGGTACAATACGGTTTCCCTTATGTCACTGTGCCAGGTACGGTTTAACATATCAGTGTGCCAGGTACAGTTTCCCTTATGTCACTGCGTCAGGTACGGTTTCAGAAGCTGTATTAGAGGTCAGGGAAGAGCATCATGTTTTCTTATCTAACAAGACGAAGGCCCTATAGTCTCTTCTTCAACATCTTCATCAACGTCGTCTGACTGATAATCAAAAGCTCACAGAGTAATTCTGAGTTGGCATAACCCCCTTTCCCCCTCCCCCAAGCTATTTTTTTTTCATCCATTCCAGACCCGTCAAGTTCGTCTGGGCCCACTCTTAAAAGAGAGAAAACCCACGAGGCCCCAGGGCAAGGCATCAGCTCATACAGGGCCCGGAGTTAAGACCCACTCTGTGTTGATTGATCAAAAATGTGACTTTAACACGATGCTCGTATTCTGTAAACTCCAAGTTTTATCCTCTAGCACAGGGTTTCTCAACCCGTGTACATCGGCGGATCTGCAGGGGTTCCACGGCGGATCTGATGGGTTCCGCCAGAGATCGTAACTGAAAAACCCCTCCTAGGCACTTCCCGTGGAATCCCAGGGTTTCGCTACAAACTTTTGTTTCTGACTTAGACGGGTTGGTTAAAAGGCTATTTTTAGTTCTGCACAAGAAACAAGCTACTCTTGTACGTGCCATACACCACAAGCCAGTCCTGATCAATATTTTGTATATTTTCCTCCTTTCCGCTGGCACCAGCAATCTCTGCCGGATAAACTACAAGGAAAAGTATTTCTTTTCTGGCCTATACTAGTGACTTTATTTGATTTGGTGTATTTTATGGTTGGGGGGAGGGGGGGGGCGCTCAATGGTGGTGATAGCTTTGAAAGGGGAGAGGGGAATGGTAAACATATGAAGCGAAATATGAACGGCGGTAAATATTTTAAAGCAGAGTTTCTGGGGAGATAAAAGTTTTAAAAAATAATATTCCAATGGTTCCCGGCGGCACAAAAGTTTGAGGAACGCTGCTTCAGCTATTTCACTTTAGTCAAGTTACCTGTTCACAAGTAACAGCTTAACACAAGAGATTTACAAATCCTGTATTGTTTTTTTTTGTTATTTATATTGACAGCTTCTCTCTCTCTCTCTCTCTCTCTCTCTCCTTCTCTCTCTTTCTCTCTCTCTCTCTCTGTCTCTCTCCTTCTCTCTCTGTCTCTCGCTCTCTTCTCTCTCTACCTGTGCAGGTGACTCCATCTTCCTTAGAGCTGAGACCTTCCGGGCATGCGCAGTAAGCACTTCCGATCGTGTTGACACACTCATGAGAACAGTGCATCTCGCCGGTGTCACATTCATTTGTATCTGATGACAGACTCAGAGCATTATCTTGTCGTTGAAATGTAGCTAGAATTATTTGTCACATCTACAGTTCATTTGCTCTTGCAAATTATAATTTTAACGAAGTATTTTTTTCATGTGCTACTTATAAACATGTCGGGATGTCTGTGTTACTAAAATAGCCACGTCAAGTTCCAAAGTAATATTTGTTGTCTGTGTTATTAAAATAGCCACGTCGAGGTCCAAAGTAATGTTTGTTGTCTGTGTTATTAAAATAGCCACGTCGAGTTCCAAAGTAATGTTTGTTGTCTGTGTTATTAAAATAGCCACGTCGAGTTCCAACGTAAGGTTTCTTGATGAGTACTAACCTAGATTTGGAAATCTAAAAAAAACATAGACTAGTCAAGTCAAACGTCTCCAAATTTTAGGTCACAAAATATGAGACAATCTAAACTTCAGATCTTTGTTATTATAATATTATTTTGATATTTTGTTCAGCTGAACTTGACCACTGAAGTTTAAAGCACATTATATTCAACCTCCCCCCTTCCCGTAACTGTCAGACTAGATATACCAAATATCTTATACGTAAAGGCACTTTGATATATATATATATATATATGGAGGAGGTCAACGAATTTGTATACCTTGGCAGTAAAGTAGTAGAAAATGGAGACAGCACAGGGGACATCAACAGCAGACTTACTAGAGCAAACCAGGCTTTTGCAGTGCTGCAGACTATATGGAAATCTAAAAAACTAAGCATAAATATGAAAATCAGGATATTTAAGAGTAATGTTCTAAGTGTACTACTCTATGGAAGTGAATGCTGGAAAATCACCAAAACCATAGAAAACAAGTTGAATTCTTTCCAGACTAAATGTTTACGAAGAATTAGAAAAATATTTTGGCCAAGCACCATAGGAAATAACATCTTGTTGGCAGAAATGCAGATGAAGCCACTGACAGCAATTATCGAGGAAAGACGCTGGCGATGGTTGGGACATATGCTCCGAATGACTGACAACTCACTACCAAAAATAGCACTAAGATGGACACCACAGGGGAACAGAAGTAAGGGGAGACCAAAAGAGACATGGAGAAGAACAACAGAAAGGATGTTGAGCAATAGAAGGCTCACCTGGGCAAGAGCAGAAAAAAAAGGCAAAGGACAGGCGTTTGTGGAATACCCTTGCGTAAGCCCCATGTGCCCTGGGCACTTAAGGTTCAGATATATATATATATATATGGCGGCCTGGTTAACTGAGTGGTTAGGCGCTCGGTTTACTAATCTAGTGGTACCGGATTAGGTCCCAGCAGTGGTATTTTTTTCTTGTACGCAGCAAGGCCCCAGGATTGACCTACATCAGACTTTCACGTGCCGAAGGTCGTGGAGATATGGGCCTAACACTGTATCCCCAGTTTACCTTAATGGCATGAAAACGGGAATTTTACCTTATGTATAAGTGTGCACTAACCTTGGCACTGAACGCTAAGACCTGGGTTGCCGTGGAAACCCTTGTCACATCTGCAGTCTTGCAAGGACAAAGCTAGGCCATCGCGGGAGTGCGAGTGTACAGGGCAGCTCACACAGGACGAAGTGTTGAGGCTGAAAAACTGTCTTCGCGTGCACTCTGAAAGAAGGGAGGCCACCGATACACGTTTTAACCTCATTTAATTTTATTACTCATTCCCTTTCAATAGTATACTCCCTGCTAGATCTCTATATCATCATCATCATGTGCCGTGCCGATTGGCGTTGGCTATTATGTTTCTCCAGAGTACACGATCCTTCATGCAGGCCATCAGCTCAATTCGTGATCTCCTCTCACACCATCCCGTCAGACTATATAGTATCATTTCTCTTGGTCTGCCTCTTGATCCTCTTCCTTCTATTTTTCCTGTTATTATAATATTTTCAATGCCCCCTCTTCTCATTGCATGTCCTATGAATGTACATTGTCTCTCTCTTAATTTTTTGATAAGAGTTTCTGTCTCTCCAGCTCTTCTCATACAGACTTCATTAGTTATTTTTGCTGTCCAGGGGATTCACAACATTATTCTAGTAAACCACATTTCTGCTGCTTCCAATGATTTTTTTGTGCAGACCTGCCTATTGTCCATAATTCACTTCCATATAACAAGATAGGTTCAATATAGCATTTTAGGACTGGTTTTCTAACATTCATTGATAAGGATGTTTTAGATAATATGTTTCTCATTCTCTGAAATGCAGTCTTTGCTTGGCCTATTCTGTTCCTAATTTCTGTTCTGCATTTCCCATCTGAAGTTATTACTGCTCCAAGGTATTTGAATTTCTTCACCTGCTTTAGAATAGTTCCGTTTAATTTTAAACTGTATGTTGGTGGATTATGTTTCTTAGATATAATCATAGTCTCTATCATTTTTATCTTTAAAGTAAGGCCTTTCTGTTCACTTCCTTTAGCGACTTTATCCAAAAGATGTTGCATGTCTTGTTGGTTCTCAGCTATCAGTACTGTGTCGTCAGCATACCGAAGGTTGTTAATATTGTATCCTCCAATTTTTATGCCTGGTTCTGTGGTGATTGTTCTTAGAATATTCTCGCTATACAGAGAAAAAAGGTCTGGAGATAGTACACATCCTTGTCGCACTCCTTGTTTTATAGATTGATATTTTCCAGTTCTATTTTCAACTCGAATTGCTGCTTCTTGCTGCCAGTATAGATGTTTTACAATCCTCAGGTCTTTGCCGTCTATAAGTGATGTCTTCAAGCATTTTAATAATTTCATTATGCTTTACCTTGTTGATTGCCTTGGTGTAATCAATGAAGCATAAGCAGAGATCTTTCTCTACTTCTAAAGCTCTTTCTGTTAGTGTTCGTAAAGCATAAATGGCATTTCTATACCATTTTAAATTTTCGACTTCAGAAGGTCGTAGTCTCTAGACAGCATTACACTAATTATGATGTTATTATTACACAATACTCCGTAAGTGAAATAACTATTATTCATGCTTTTAGAATGCTATCAGTGCTATTATTACATTCATTTATTAGATATAGACATGAAAGTGGCTCCCACATGCCATTCACTAACGTAGCACGAAGTCCTTTTGTGCACAAAGTTTGCCGACCTCTTAACAACAAAACACTAGTTATGTCCCTTCGATCATTCGTGATTGTGACAGGAAGGTTTCCGTCCCTTGAATTCTGTTTCATAATTATTTTCTTATTAACTTGTTTTTTAGATCATTTCTAGAAACATTTCATTTTTTTTTTCACACATTCTCACCTTTTCTTAGTCATTTACTGTCTCTACTATTTTCTTCTTCCTCCTCCTCCTCTTCTCTCTCTCCCTCTCTCATTCTCTCTGTATTCATTAAAGTAAAGGGAGATGAAGAGAAAGAATGTCTGGAATGGAGAGAAAGTTGTATGATAAAGGATCAAACAGGTCCACATGCTTTTACAAATAATTTTCAATCTCTCTCTCCCTCTCTTTCTCTCTCTCCCTCTCGCTCTCTTTCTCTCTCTCTCTTCCTGTCTCTCCCTCTCTTTCTTTCTCTTTCTCTCTCTCCCTCTCCTTCTCTTTCTCTCTCCCTCTCTCTCTCGCTCTCTTTCTCTCTCTCCATCTCTCTTTCTCTATCTCCCTTTCTCTCTCTCTTTTCCCTCTCTCCCTTTCTCTCTCTCATTCTCTCTCTCCTTCTCTCTCTCTTCCTGTCTCTCCCTCTCTTTCTCTCCCTCTCCCTCTCTTTCTCTCTCTCCCTCTCTTTTTCCCTCTTTCTCTCTCTTTCCTCTCTCTCTTTCTTTCTTTCTCTCTCTCCTACTCTCTCACTCTCTGAACGCTTGGATAGAGTGAACGTTTAGAAAAGAAAGGCAGACAGTCAGACGGGCATGTGTGCCCACTTCAGATTCTAACAACCAGTCTCAGTGCTAAAACAAGTAAGCGTCACCTGCTGTTGCCATTAGCAACAGTTGCTATCACAAAACTGAAGTCACAATCTCAGGTATTAAGATGAGCTGAGATAGTCTGACCTGGACTGGCAGATTTCTGGAGCACAGAAGAGAGTTCAGAGTTCTCTACACCTCAACTCATTCTTCTCTTCTTCTCTCAGTTGAACTGTGTATAGAACATATTCTCACATATACTTTCCTCCACTTCATACTTGTCACTGGCCAGTTATTTCATTTCTTTGTATTATTTTTTCATCCTTCATCATCATCATCTTGTGACATCTCTACAAAACAAAGCTGACTGCAGCTGATCTGGGACTTGGTTCAGTTTCTGGCTGTAACAATCAGTTCTTGCCCTTTTTCTTCATGTTGCCCACACATCTTTTACCTTTGTCTTCACGTCACTCTCTTTTTCCATCAATTGTTGCTGTATTATTATCTTCTTAAGGTATATCTAAAATATCGCAGAACTACCACATCATGAAGACAACAAACAAACAAAGGAAACATTCTCCAGGTCGATTGTTGTTTTGTGTACTCGCTTACCTGTGCAGGTTACACCGTCCTTTGAGAGAACATTTCCCACGTGAGTACACGCGCACTTGAACGACCCAGGAGTGTTGACACACGAGTCTTCACATCCGCCTTTCTTCACCAAACATTCGTTCACATCTGATAAAACAACGTATGTACAGAACAAAAACCTCACTGGGAAAAAAAAACCAGTATTTTACTTCTATATCTGATGACAGATTATAAAGATCAACTGAATCTCAATTTCTCCTATTTACACTTCATTTAATCTTTTACTTGCTTCATTTATTGTAACGATGACTAAAATATTTAACAATTTATCAATGAAATGAATGATAAATGAAAGTACTTTACATGTCTGCCACACCTTTTTAAAAAGTAAAATGTAAACTTGATGGTATTTAAACATTTACTTTTCCAGGAAAAAAACTTCTAAACATTACATTTTTAAGTGCTGTAGAATCTTCACTTCTATTTGAAAATCAATATTTTGTTATTTCCTCTATGTAATCTAGAAGATTTTCACTTGAAATTTACTAGAAACATAAATGTCGATTAACTTTATTTGTTTATATATAATATATATATGTGTATATATATATATATATATATATATATATATATATATATATATATATATATATATATATATATATATATAACATCAGTGAGAGTAAAAAACCCGTGACAAGAACTTACCTTTGCACGTTGATTTATCATCGGTGAGAGTAAAACCCCCGTGACAAGAACACCTGAAAGAGCCTGGACTGTTTGTACACACCTGTGAACATCCTCCATTGTCTTTCTCACACTCGTCAACATCTGTGACAAGTTAACCAAACATTTCATAAACACTAAACATTAAACACTAAATTACTACTAAACACTAAAAGGAAATATATTAAACATTGTAAATACTAAACATTAACATTAAACACTACATACTAAACATAAACACTAAATGCTAAACATTAACATTAAATATTAACATACATATTAAACATTACGTTAAATACTAACACCAAATACTAAACACAAAACATTAAACAAAACATTAAACATTAAACACTAAAAATTAATCAATAAACAGTAAACAATAAACACTAAACAGGGATTATTACTTTGGCAACTCTGGTCCAGGAAAACAGCTTTAGTTTGGGCTGGGAAGTCTGCAGCAACTTTCAGCAGTTTTTGAGCGTCATAAAATCAGCAATTTCTGTCGTGCCTGATCTACAAACATTTCACTGCTGTAATCAGCCTCAGCAACGACAGTATTTTTTTTTTATTTCAGATTTAGTTTCTTACTTGAACCTCTTAAGTTCTAATTCACCTGGTGGGTGTCCTAGTCACCCAAGTGTAGAAATGAGTACCTGGCTTATTTTTTTTTGGGGGGGGGGGGGACTGGGGAAGGAAAGGCAGTCAAGCGTGGCTTTCACCACATCTCCTTTAATAAGCTGGGGAGGGAAGGGCAGTCAAACGTGACTCTCACCACATCACCCTCAATAAGCTGAGGAGGGAAGGGCAGTCAAACGTGACTCTCACCACATCACCCTCAAAAAGCTGGGGAGGGAAGGGCAGTCAAACGTGACTCTCACCACATCACCCTCAAAAAGCTGGGGAGGGAAGGGCAGTCAAACGTGACTCTCACCACATCACCCTCAAAAAGTGAGGAGGGAAGGGCAGTCAAACGTGACTCTCACCACATCACCCTCAAGTATGCCGACAGGTCAAGGAAAATATGGACACTGTATCCTCTAGACGCCTCCACGACATAAGTTGGCTGGCGTTACTTTACTCTAAAATCAACCTTGACCCTCATTTCCTCGTCAGAAGAACATAATGCCCTAACTTAAGAGCAGGCCAGTAATTTTGCAAGTTCTTCCAACTCGTGGCTGGCTGAAAAATGTGTCATGGATGTCTCACGGAAGACCCTCATACCTACATTTCCATGTAGCATCTGCCGTCCTGACCCAGAAACTGGTTATGTAATACTCACATGTCACGTGGAAACTATTAAGTTCCTTTTTCCCTTATATCTTGATCATCACAGACGCGAAGACTAAGCGTGCAAGTCTGAAAACCTGAAGCTTGTATATCACTGACAGTGTGTGTATCATCTAGTTTGCTGGCTAGATAGAACACCGCGGACATCATCATCATGTATGTCTAGATAATACAGAACATGACCGCTACAGCATTTTGACGCAGGTCTGTCACTCACCCACGCATGAGCTCCTGTTCTGTGTCTGTTTGTAGCCGTTGTTGCACACGCATGTGTACCACCCGTCTGTGTTTACACACTGGCCGTGTGAGCACACTTTCGTCTTGTATCGCGAACATTCATCAACATCTTGTGCATCAAAAAAAATGTAACAATACAGAATGTATATTTCTTAAACAGAATGTATAAACTAGGAAAAAAGTAGGAGCAGCTTTATTACTTAACGACTACAAAGTTGTGACGTTTCGGCGTGAGCCTTAATCATACAAAAACATACAGGACTGAGAAATAGAGAGAGGAGATAAAGTATACATTCACATGAATACTATTTTTAAAAAAATTAAACAGAGTACGTAGCTGTAAATTGTAAGGTGTGGCTTGTCCGGCGGAATGTGTCAGGAATGGATTTAGTAGAACGTGGAGACTGTTTAAATAGAGACCTGTGACATGTGGTCGGTGGGTTGTAACTGGGGGTGGTGGATGGGGAACCAGGGAGGGGAGAGAGAGTGATACAATGTTGACCTAGCTAGGAGAAGGTGAAATAGATGATTAGGGAAGAGGGGTTGCAAAGTGATGCTGTGAGGAGGTTTTGAACTATGTGTGACAAGTAAGAAGGGATGGAGCTTAGTGGAGAGGTACTATGATGATTGAAGAGAATGTTAAGTGTAGCTCTATGATGATTGAAGAGAATGTTAAGTGTAGCTCTATGATGATTGAAGAGAATGTTAAGTGTAGCTGAACAGCTGGTTTAACCCGTGTGACTCTAAAACAAGATTCTCGGGTGATTCAATCTTCTGCTCTTCTATGTGTAGAATGTAAACTTGTTGCTCATCTCTCTGTAAATTTCCACTATTGTCCACTGGAAAAATGTTCTTTCTGTTTACAAGGTCAAGTGTTGACTTTATTAATTACTGTTAATATTTTATCCCATTTAATCTACGACTATTCTACGTTGTTCTGCGTCTGTTTTGTTATTCACTTCACAGACTTACTTGCTCCCAGGTTCATTCTCTCTCAGTGGAAATAGTAATACAGAAGCAGCAACTTTACGGCTGAAATGACTTTAATGATGCACGGGGTGACGATGAGTCAATGAGCGATATGACGAGAACGATAAAAGGCATCAACAAAATCCATGGACACAAGACTGGACATCTCCACGATATATGTTCGGCCAGACTACTGTCGCCATCAGAACATCCTAATACACTCTACTCTACATCTATTTCACTAAACAACAACATTTCTAACAGCCTAATCTACGTCTATCTCAGACGCTACACAAAACACAACTGTCCCTCAGTCATATGATTTCTCTCTCACCTGACCTTTTTCCTGTCATACCTTAACCCGAGACAAAGCAGATGGACTCTACTCACAAACAGCTGATTACTTTAGAAGATAACTCATTTTATATAAATTTTCCAATTCTCATATGAGTTACATCCTAACATTCAATATTCTGCTATAGCTCCAGCGTCCCATAATTTTGAATGCAGCGGTTCTCATGCGCCAGGCGGCTTGTGCCATCTGTGTGACATTGTTTGATGGCTGTTACCAGAAAATCAGATTTCCCTCTGTAGTTGGGGCCATTGAAATGATTTGGGACTGGTTTCGAAGCATGCTGGGTAATGTCGTACAGATGTTTTTGCATGCGGTCCCCTAATCTGACGCCAGTCTCACCAATATATGTTATCCTGCATCTTTTACAAACGGTGACATATATCACATTATGGGACTCGCATGTGAATCCTTCATGAAGAGTGAGGATAGTTTAGGGGAAGGTGATCGGGGGCGGTTACATTTTCTGGTGCCAACATATGTAAGGCTCTGCTTCAAGTGGCTGTGGACGAGGATGTCCTTAAGGTTTGGCTCAAGTTTGTATGCCAACATGGGTGGATCAGAGAAAATGTCGCGAGTGTCGGGGTCGAGTTTGATTAGCGGCAGATGACGATAAAGAATTTTCTTAACCATCTGACCATGCAGGTGGAAAGGCAGTACTAACTTAACTCTGTCAGATGGAGTAACAGGCCTTTTTCCTGAATACTTCTTTGTGTCTCACTAGTTGGATACGGTTGTGGGTTTCACGAAGGATCTTTTCTGGGTAGTGGCGATATCGTAAAAATTCTAATAACCTTTCATAGAATTCTGGAAGTCTGCCAGTGTAGGTTTCCCATAATTTGACTTCCAGAAAGGCATTCCATCGATAATGGCATGGGAGTCACAAATATGCCATAGGAAGAGCTAAAAAAAATGACTGAATTCGGCAACTCAATCAATAATAACATAAAATTCACTTATGAAATTTCTGACAAGCCTGTCTACTTTTTAGACATTAAAATTTCTATTGGCACAAACAGGCTTGTCACCTCTGTATTTTACAAGCCCACCGACAGCCACACCTATTTGCTTTACACCTCCTCCCATCCTGAAGCCTGTAAGAACTCTATCCCATACTCCCAACTCCTCCGTCTTCGCCGCATATGTCAGGATAATTTGGATTTTATAGATCAGTCCAACAAGTTATTAGAATTTTTAAAAATAGTATTCATGTGAATCTATACTTTATCTCCTCTCTCTGTTTCTTCGTCCTGTGTGTTTTTGTATGATTAAGGCTCACGCCGAAACGTCACAACTTTGTAGTCGTTAAGTAATAAAGCTGCTCCTACTTTTTTCCTAGTTCATACATTTTTGTATCACAGCTTTACTGCAGTGCTTCGTGTATAGTTCTATAGTTATACACTATTTTTTTTTATTTCTTAAACGGCTGCAGGCTTTCACCAAAATGTAATTTGAAATTAGATCAAGTCTGCGTTATATATTACATGATTAGAATTGTCGATATTAGTATATTGTCTCTAAGGGTATTTAATATTTAACTTGTATACTGAAAACATAATGAGGAATGTTAGAGAAGATGCAGACAAAGAATATTACGACGCCATAACAACTGGAGGTTATGAAATACCAGAGATTAGATATTGCTGATGACACATTATTACTGTCCACGACACATAATGGAATGCAAAAACTAATTATGTCTGTCTGTAAGAGTGGTGAAGAACAAAACCTCTGTCTTAAAGCGAAGAAAACGAAATTGATGACAACTGACAAAACAAACAAGGCAGCTGATATCATTGAGGAAAAATTGGAAGAGGTGGAGAGTTTTGAATATCTTGGATCACTACTAACTAGTAATGGAGATACATTCAGGGAAATTAAAAGGAGGACATCTATTGCTCTTCAGAAAGTAAAACAACTAAAGATTCTGTGGAGAGGAGCAGACAGAATTACAAAAATAAGATTTTTAAGGGCATGCATCTTTCCCATCGCAATATATGCATGTGAGACCTGGACACTTAACAAAACAGATGAGAAACACATAAATGCCTTTGAATGTAAATGCTACAGAAGAGTTCTTCAAATATCATGGGAAAAAAACAACAAATATATCCACACTACAAGAACTTAATATTGAAGACGGCTGGCTAGTAAAGAGGATTAAACAGAGAAAACTTTAAAATTTTGGACATATTAAACTTCATGAAAATCTAGATAAGACCGTCTTAGAAGGGTATATAATAGGAAAAAGAAAGAAAGTAAGACCAATGCTAAGATGGCTGCAAGACATCGTTGATAATCTGCAGATGGATGCATCAGCAACAGGCCACCTTGCTTATAACCGATAGGCCTACAGGAGTGCTGTTAGGGAGGTAAAGTTCTGCAAGGAACATGCAAATAACTGACTGATATGGGTGATTATCAAATACAGGTGATGTCTTTAGGGGCAATTATAAAACAGAGATGTAAGAAAGCAGAGAACTATTTGAATACTGAAAGAGGAGCAGGGAAAGTAATTTTGTTACCAGATCTTACATCCTGGTCTGTCAGAACCGGCTGCAGAGAGGTGTGTGTCTTGATAAGACACAGATGATCTGTCTTTGTTTATCAGTTAATGAAATAAACATTGACTTACAGACTTGTGGAATGCAGAAGATAGCCAGCTCTATCCGGTACGGCACATAACAATAATACAAACAAGAAAATAGCACAGAAAGTGTAGGTTCGGATGAGATGTTAAAGGGGTTTATCTACAAAGGTTATTAGAAGATATTTGTAAGTAAAAACAAGATAATCAAATTTATAAAAACTAATTGTTTAAACTATGTACTTGCAATCCTTAACACTGCGTCATCCAATAGTAAAGATCGAAGTCCAACAACTGTGAAAATCTTACCTACACAAGAGCGCCCGTCAACTCCCAGTTTTCTCCCCTTGGCCTCACATCGACATTCAAAACTTCCTCTAGTGTTCATACACAAATCATCGCAGCCGCCGTTTTCAGTCGCGCATTCGTCAATGTCTGGTTTCATTTTTAATAAAAATGACAACATAATGCCTTAAGAACGTAAGATCACACATTATAATGATACTAACTAAATAATCAAGGTAATGACCAGTTCTGGACACAACAAAACAGCTGAGAAACACATAAATGTCTTTGAATGTAAATGCTACAGAAGAGTTCTTCAGATATTATGGACACAAAAAAGAACTAATATATCCATACTACAAGAACTAAATATTGAAGAAGGTTGGCTAGTAAAGAGGATTAAAAAGAGAAAACTTAAACATTATGGATATATTAAACGTCATGATAATCTAGAGAAGACCGTCTTGGAAGGATACATAATAGGAAAAAGAAAGAGAGGAAGACCAATGCTAAGATGGCTGAAAGACATCATTGATAATCTGCAAATAGATGCATCAGCAGCAGGCCATCTTGCTTACAACCGAGAGGCCTACAGGAGTACTGTTAGGGAGGCAAAGTTCGGCAAGAGACATGGAAATGAATGAATGAATGAATGAACTTCAATAATAACTAACATAATGAGGTCAGAGAAAGAAACCAGTGACTGAATTAATATATTTTAATATATATTGATATTTTTCTTCACAGGTGAGGCACATCATCATCATCATGTGCCACCTCAAAATCTGAAGCTGGCTGCCAGGAAGTTCCTATCGCTCTGTTTTTCGTCTCTTTAATTCATCTGTCAAATTATCTCCTGTACTTAACTTGATACTGTGCATCAGTTGCTATGGTTGTCGCCATATTTCTCTTTTGCTCGTGATAGTTCTCATCCACGAAGACTTTCAGTGCACTGGTCTGTCTCTCCATGCTTCCAGAATACTTGCATATCACACGAGTAATATTCTCTTACGTAGTTTCTCTAAGCCGCTGTCCTTTGTGTAAACTGCAGGTTTACGCTGCCAATCAGTTCCTGTTGATCTTTGTCAATACATGATGACGCATACGATCCATCCATCCATCCATCCATCCATCCATCCATCCGTCCATCCGTCCGTCCGTCCGTCCATCTATCCATCTTCTGAAGCACTAACTCAACAGTTCATGGCTTGTCACAGATATTTAATCGTTGTTACCTCCCTTCCCTCAATATGTAATTTTTGTCTACCAGCAGTTGATTAAAGTCTGAATAATAGAATGAAGGAGAGAGAGAGAGAGAGAGAGAACGAGAGATAAAGAGAAAGAGAGAGAGGCCTATGATATCTTTGTTTTATTTTCTGTCTCACATTTCACTACTATGAGAAAGACACACACAAACACCCACATTCTCATCCATGAAACCACACGCTACCTTTACAATGATCCATAGAATCAGTTCCAGTGTAGCCTTCGATGTCACAGTCGCACCTGAATGAGCCTGGCAGGTTGATGCAAGGACCTGGACAGAGACTCTCAGATTTGGCACACTCGTCGACGTCTGCACAATGCACAGATAAACATTTCATCCATTTTAAAAACAGCATTACATAATCATCGTACACAATTCGCTATCATCGTGGTTACAGTCATCATCATCATCATCATTACCATCATCCTTTTATACTATATAATCAGAAGAGGATATAAAGGAAACTGGTGTCACCAACTGGAGAGAGAATATTAGAAATAGAGAGGAATGGAGGCGAACTTTGTCTGCAGCAATGAGCTTTAAATGCTCGGAAAGCTGAAGAAGAAGAAGAAGAAGAAGAAGATGGATTTTTATGACCTTCATCTTGAACTAGCTTGTCCAGGCAAACTAACTTTTCAAGTTGTTCACCTGTGTGAATCTTTGTCAGTGGATGGATGGATGGATGGATGGATGGATGGATGGATGGATGGATATAAAAACTAATATCAGACATATACGTGTATATATATATATTATGTACCAGACATATACGTGTATATATATATATATATATATATATATATATATATATATATATATATATATATATATATATTATGTTGCCAAACATAATTTCATTAAATTCTTTACTTTCTTCCAAGGTCACAAACTCATTATGAAAGTTTTCCACTAACATAATACTGTTGAGAGAAACTACCAATTAACCTAATATTGTTGAGAGAAATTTGTCCACTAACCTAATATTGTTGAGAGAAATTTGTCCACTAACATAATATTGTTGAGAGAAAATTGTCCACTAACATAATATTGTTGAGAGAAACTACCAACTAACATAATATTGTTGAGAGAAAGTTGTCCACTAACATAATATTGTTGAGAGAAAGTTGTCCACTAACATAATATTGTTGAGAGAAACTACCAACTAACATAATATTGTTGAGAGAAAATTGTCCACTAACATAATATTGTTGAGAGAAACTACCAACTAACATAATATTGTTGAGAGAAAGTTGTCCACTAACATAATATTGTTGAGAGAAAGTTGTCCACTAACATAATATTGTTGAGAGAAAGTTGTCCACTAACATAATATTGTTGAGAGAAAAATGTCCACTAACGTAATATTGTTGAGAGAAACTGCCCACTAACCTAATATTATTGAGATAAATTATTTGGAAACCTAATAAATTTGAGAAGTACCCATTGACTTAGTAGGGTTGAGAGAAAGTATCAATTAGCTTAATAACAGTTGAGAGAAAGTATCACTTAGCTTAATAACAGTTGAGAGAAAGTATCAATTAGCTTAATAACAGTTGAGAGGAAGTATCACTTAGCTTAATAACAGTTGAGAGAAAGTATCAATTAGCTTAATAACAGTTGAGAGGAAGCATACATTACCGTAGCTCGGTTGAGAAAAGAATCCACAAAACTCCTACTCCACTAAGGTAATATTATCATTTTCATTACTTGACGTCCCCTTTTCGCCAAACTTCCAGGAATAAATTAGTCCAACTCAGAAGGTTCTAGTTTTTATCTTGATTACACCGAGTGTAATTCAATCAACTGTTTTTAATGACACGTGATCTTGAGTGGAGAAAAGACCGTTACAGGAATTTTTTTTTTAAAAACCCAAAAAACTCTTAAACTTTCCACCTAAATAATTACCCAAAATGTGTACGGTGTTTCTAATCAACGTGCAATATTGCCATCACCAGTCCTAGGTGCATATGCGGGGCTCGTGCATGGACTGTACGAAAGCTTGACTGATTTAGCCAAGTATAAGAAAAATGGCGAGTTCCTTCAGCCATGTCGCACTGTAATTACGTAAAAATGGACCCCATTTTATTGTGACCCAACTAATTACTTTTACGTCTCCGTGCAAACAACTGTGACATATTCTTGTCAAAGACTGAAGTGGATTGCACACATATATCAAAAACTGGTATCGAAAAATAATTTTAGTTTGTCACATTATTGTTAGGTTTCATTACATATGCAGCGTGAGTAGATATGTATTAAATTCTTAATGAAAGATGTAATTTAAATGACACAAAGATGTCACTTAAACACGCACAAAAAAACACACTTTTCTTCAAAGCTGTGTAACAAATCCCTGTAATGATATTTTACACAGTGACACAACACACCAGCAGTGATATTTTACACAGTGACACAACACACCAGCAGTGATATTTTACACAGTGACACAACACACCAGCAGTGATATTTTACACAGTGACACAGCACACCAGCTTACACACTTACCGCCAACATCAATCAGGTTTATTCCTCTAAGAAAAAAAAACTTTACCCAACACCTGCAAAAGTCCACACAACACGCTCTGCAGCGTAGCTTAATATACGTAATACTCAACATCAACACGCCTACACATTAGCACAGTACAGACACATACGTGTAAGTCAATCACTGTGAAACTCTTCCATCAACTCCGCAGAGCACACACTTTCAGATGAAACAGAAAAGATGAAGGCAGTTGTGTCTTAAAGAGATATAAGCTGGTACAGCACAGCTTGTCGCTTTCTCGTGGTCAAGGTCAAGGCTTTTGTGTCATGAGTACCAGAACAAATAGCTTGAGAGACATTGATCTTTCTGTGAAACAGAACTTACCCTATTGCATGATGATGATGATGATGACGGTGGTGATGGTGGTGGTGGTGGTGATGGTGGTGGTGGTGGTGGTGATGGTGGTGGTGATGGTGGTGGTGGTGGTGGTGGTGATGGTGGTGGTGATGGTGGTGGTGGTGGTGGTGGTGATGGTGGTGGTGGTGGTGGCAAAATGTCATTGATTTCATGATTTCCCGAGAAATACATCAGAAATTGCATCAGAGACCTGTAAGAAAGCTACTTTTTTTTATTTCTCTATAAGCACCACCACCATGAATCTCACATTCCTCCCTCACACCACCATGAATCTCACATTCCTCCCTCACACCACCATGAACCTCACATTCCTCCCTCACACCACTATGAATCTCACATTCCTCCCTCACACCACCATGAATCTCACATTCCTCCCTCACACCACCATGAACCTCACATTCCTCCCTCACACCACCATGAACCTCACATTCCTCCCTCACACCACCATGAATCTCACAATCCTCCCTCACACCACCATGAACCTCACATTCCTCCCTCACACCACCATGAATCTCACATTCCTCCCTCACACCACCATGAACCTCACATTCCTCCCTCACACCACCATGAATCTCACATTCCTCCTCCACACCACCATGAATCTCACATTCCTCCCTCACTCCCTGTGACAGCCTGTTGCCAGGCGACAGTGATGAGATAGAGATTAGTTCAAAAATGTGCCAGAAATCTAAAGCAAGACAGCAAAAAGCCAGAGTTAGTGACCATAAAGCAGGAATGTGTTATACAATTCTTATGTGCTCTTTTTTTGTTTTTGACGTGGCCGTTCTAGTTCCAGGATCCCAGACACGAAGTTCCGACCTTCATCTCGACATTTCTTCCACCTATTTAAAAGTTTCAGCGCGACTGCCAGGTCGGTAAGACTATCAGTTCAGCTGGTACTTACTACAAGCAGTCACCTACACAAGTTAAGTGTGTAATTGGTATTTATTAGGTGTGTAGCTTACGTGCGTAGTAGGTGTGTAGACTAAGTGGGGACATGTGTGGGTGAGTCAGCAAAGGCTCACTTAAATGCGCAGATTGTAAGGGAAAAGAATGAGGCCTTCTCTTCTGAACATTTTCCTGGTACACTTTCCACTTTTTGAAAATCATTATTTCACTTATTTAAAATGACTGTCCCCATTTACAGACGAAAACTGGGTAGCTGCTATTATAAAGTGTCTGATAAATTTTGTTGAATAAAACGATACAAGCAGGTAACATTCACAGCAAGATATAGGACAAGGAAAAAAGAGACGAAAATATGATTATCAGAATTCAATGCATCAAGAAGAAGAAGAAGAATTCATGATTTTGATAATTACATAGAAACGGCTGGAATAACGTTTCAAAGCGCGACAATTAAAGTCGACATATAAAAAAGGGATAATTCAGCAACTCGGCTGATTCAGAACCTCGAGACATCCTCGTCGTGACCTGGCACTGCCAAACACTCACGTCACACTGACTCCTGTGTTAGGAAAATTGTCGGTTTCAATCAGCATCATGTGCCGGTAACATTTATAGTACATAGTAGCTTGGGATACTTACGCAGTAACATATATTCCCATTTGTTATTTCATGTGTCAGTGGTCATATATTCTTTTTCAGCGCTCTGGTACCGTGAATTCATCCAAAAGCATAGCTTCTCTCGTAATATGAATTCACTCAAACCATAGCTTCTCTCGAACCGTGAATTCATCCAAAACATAGCTTCTCTCGAACCGTGAATTCGTCCAAAACATAGCTTCTCTCGAACCGTGAATTCGTTTAAAACATAGCTTTTCTCGTACTGTGAATTCATCCAAAACATAGCTTCTCTCGTACTGTGAATTCATCCAAAACATAGCTTCTCTCGTACTGTGAATTCATCCAAAACATAGCTTCTCTCGTACTGTGAATTCATCCAAAACATAGCTTCTCTCGTACTGTGAATTCATCCAAAACATAGCTTCTCTCGTACTGTGAATTCATCCAAAACATAGCTTCTCTCGTACTGTGAATTCATCCAAAACATAGCTTCTCTCGTACTGTGAATTCATCCAAAACATAGCTTCTCTCGTACTGTGAATTCATCCAAAACATAGCTTCTCTCGTACTGTGAATTCATCCAAAACATAGCTTCTCTCTTACTGTGAATTCATCCAAAACATAGCTTCTCGTTTTCTTTTTTCAAGACAACGGTAGGTATGTACGAAAAGTTAAATTTTTTAACGAAAAAAAAGCATGTAGATAAATCTGAAGCGAGTGAGAAAATTAAGAAATAGCAATTCAAGTCACCCAAAACAATCAATATTTCAGCACAATCTTCTTCAAGTGCAGAAAAGTCTAAACAACAAATAAATAGTCGGAAAGTATATCTGCCGAGAAGAAGTGCTGTTTATTAACATGTTGTAACATATTTGGAGGCTGTTTTTTTTTCTTCTCTTCTCTATTCCTCATTTAGTTACCTGCAGCAAAGATTATCATTCGTTGTTGAGCGGTCATGGCATGCTATTATAGCACGTTTATATAGCAGAATGAAATGAATGTTTCTCCCCCCCCCCCCCAAAACTATAACTTACACAGAGTAAGTAGGAAAGATCTAGAGATTTAATGATGATTCTACGTCTACCAGTTGTAAGGCCTTATGAAAACTATATAGAAAGCAATCAATAAGAAACAGATGTCGCTCCAGAAGAAGATGGATGGATGAATGAAAAGAGATCTTCAGAAAATCAAATATGACTTCGCCTCCTTGTTCAAAGTTGGAGAGAAATGTTCATAACTGTGATCTTAGCACAAGGGGTGGATGAAGAAAGAAAGAAAGAAAAAAAGAAAGAAAGAAAGAAGAGAAAGAAGAGAAAGAAAGAAAGAAAGAAAGAAAAAAAGAAAGAAAGAAAGAAAGAAGAGAAAGAAGAGAAAGAAAGAAAGAAAGAAAAAAAGAAAGAAAGAAAGAAAGAAGAGAAAGAAAGAAAGAAAGAAAGAAAAAAAGAAATTGTCTTTAAAAATATGTAACTTTTAAATAAGAAAACGTTGTAGAGAAAACTGGAAAGAAAGAACACATATGTCACAGAATGTTCTTTATTGCTTTTAGAATCTTCATGTTCTTGAAACAAGACCACAACATATATATGTGAATTTTTTTAACAAAGCACATTTCTATTGTGAATCCGACAAATCAAGTGAATATTACAAAATTCACGAACCTCTTCTTTGGTAAGTATTACAGATTATTACACATATATTTATATGTCAGCACAGGGGACAATCGTTCGAATTCTTTTTTCCATTTCCACTCACTTTTTGTTCTTCAGTAATATCTGACAATAACGGAATGTTCAAATCAAGCAACTTTTAAATCTATATATATACATGAGTATACTGGTCAGAAACATCATGGAAACTCTCTCTCTCTGTCTCTCTCTCTGTCTCTCTCCCTCTCTCTCTCTCTCTCTCTCTCTCCTTCAGCCATTGGAAAAACTGGAGAGACTGAATTGAAAATACAACAGATTATAAATGAATACCTTTTTGCTCTGATTAACAAAGTGTGGTAACCATGATTACATCCACCATTTAGCCATGATTAAATTGTTCAGGATATATACATTAAATCCCTTTGTATATAGTTTCCATGGAGACAACATTACCTGCCCCAGAAGGATATGTATATTAACTCCCCCTGTATACAGTTCCCATGGACATAAATTAACTCCCCTGTATACAGTTCCCATGGATATACATTAACTCCCCTGTATACAGTTCCCATGGACATAATTAACTCCCCCTGTATACAGTTCCCATGGACATAATTAACTCCCCCTGTATACAGTTCCCATGGACATAAATTAACTCCCCCTGTATACAGTTCCCATGGACATAAATTAACTCCCCCTGTATACAGTTCCCATGGACATAAATTAACTCCCCCTGTATACAGTTCCCATGGACATAAATTAACTCCCCCTGTATACAGTTCCCATGGACATAAATTAACTCCCCCTGTATACAGTTCCCATGGACATAATTAACTCCCCCTGTATACAGTTCCCATGGACATAAATTAACTCCCCCTGTATACAGTTCCCATGGACATAAATTAACTCCCATGTATACAGTTCCCATGGACATAAATTAACTCCCCTGTATACAGTTCCCATGGACATAAATTAACTCCCCGTGAACACTGGTACTTTCCTAAAAACAAAACACACTACATGTCATCTTCTACAGCGAATATATTCATGTCTTTAACCTCGGTTATTTTTTTTTTAATTCTAGACAGCAAACTCTCTTCTTCCAAAAGGCGAAATGACACAACTCTCCAGGTCGTCAGATGAGTACCCCTCAGACAAGAGTCACGGTACCTTTTAACCTTTGGCATTAAAGTTTATTCTCCTTAACTTGAAGTTGCTTTGTTTGTCCTTGGTATCATGTGCTAGTTTCTAACCTACGCTATCTTTCTTTAATCTAAATTAAAATGGTAATAATTAGTGAGAGATCGGCAAACACAATACATATTATTGGAAACCTGGCTGTGATATATTAGGGTCTTGTGTTTTTTTTAAAACCCAATAATATTAAGGTGAAATATAACATACTACATCAAACTAAACTATCTCAACTATATACGAGGTATTCATCCAATGCCAGTCTTCCACCAGTAAATATGTTTAACATTTGTAATGGTATATCAAAAAGAGAAAAAAAAATACAAAAACATATTTGTTGAATTCACAGTAAAATATTTATTTGATATAAAAAAATGGCAGGGATGCAGTAGAAAGGCACATATACTTTTATATGTAAAATATTGTTTATCACAAGTTGGAAAAAAAGAACATATGACATAATGAAAGCCACATAATAACATATTACAAAGTATTTTATCAACACTGACTTTATATTTATCAGACCATTATCATGTAGCAAAGAAGACATCCGTAGTCTGTGTTTGTCAGAAAACAAATTTCTTTACTTTGTTTTATATATATGCAGGTTGTCTGTTTTTTTTTTTTATACGCAAGACTTCATTTATTCATGAAAGTAAACAAATGATTCTTATAAAAAAAAATTCTAAAAACAGATTATAAAAAATAAAAAAAAACAGATTCCCCAGAAAGACAAGCATGCATCAATAAACTGGAGATAGAAGAATTCACACGTTTCCATGTTTACTCTTTTGCTTTTTCTTTTAACAATCCTTTATTTACAGTAATGATATGTGTACCATGTGACATGAATTATTGTGTATCATGTGACAGGAATTATTGTGTATCATGTGACAGGAGTTGTGTATCATGTGGCAGGAATTATTGTGTATCATGTGACAGGAATTATCGTGTATCATGTGACATGAATTATTTGTTGCAAAAGATCGCTGTAACCCAGGCAGTGTGTTAGGTCATGAAATAAGCCAGTAAGGAACAGCATGTGTGGAGCATATAGGTCTTGACAGAACCTCGTGATCTATCCCTCTGTAACCACGACCATGTAGTTCAAACCACACCGAAACAAAGTTACATCATCCTTGAAAATGTTCACAAAATGTAAGATGTTAGATATGTTTGTCTCCTTCACTCTGAACATAATTTGGAAATATTTATAATAATGGTTGAATTCAAGGAGAAAAAACCATATGTCATTATCTTGTTTAGATAATTGTTTAAAATGTTATGGATAATAAAGAAAGGATTTTACGATCAGTTTGGTCAGCGCTGATGATATAGAGGATACTGACTAGATCTTGGGGGAGGGCTAGTTCAATTGTTTTTGTTTTCTTTTGTTTTCTTTCTTTCTTATTTTTAGTAGCCAAAAGTGGATTCAACAGTGAGTGACATGGCTTAAAATGTACACGTGGACTCAACAGTGAGTGACATGGCTTAAAATGTACACGTGGACTCAACAGTGAGTGACATGGCTTAAAATGTACACGTGGATTCAACAGTGAGTGACACAGCTTAAAATGTACACGTGGACTCAACAGTGAGTGACATGGCTTAAAATGTACACGTGGACTCAACAGTGAGTGACATGGCTTAAAATGTACACGTGGACTCAACAGCCAATGACAAGGCTTAAAATGTACACATGGACTCAACAGCCAGTGACAAGGCTTAAAATGTACGCGTGGACTCAACAGCCAGTGACAAGGCTTAAAATGTACACTTAGAGTGCCTGATATGTCTCTCCAGGTCGCGTCCCCAGGTAAAACTGGCAGAGCATCGTGTGCAGACGTAAGGCTGTGCCGTAGGGTGCCTGGTAGTGCGATGGTACTTCAGATCATCACCCCGGAAGAATGCCATGTCACAGAGGTCACATTTGTAAGGACGCTCTCCTGTGTGATATCGGACATGCCTGTCTCGATTTGGACGAGCAGTGAAGCTCTTTCCGCAGTGCTCACACAAATACCGCCTGTGGATCTCAACACTGTGATTCTCTAAATCTGCGAATGAACCAAACTCCTCTTTGCATATGTCGCAAAATTTATGCGCATGCGCAGGAAGGTTGCTTCCGTTCCCGGCACTGAGGTTGTTATTCCCGTCCCTGACCTTCTGAAACCGGCAATCCAGAGGAGACTCCCTGTCCTGCTCCATTAACGGCTCTGACTTGACGACGACGGTTGGTATGTGACGTCTCAAAGCCGTTTCCGGGTCTGAGGTTTCACATGCGATCTCGCCGTTGTCCTTCAAGGTCAAGCTTGCCTGATCTCTCCGTCCCTCGTCACAAGGCCCACGAATGTCCTTTCTCTTTCCTGCGTCGGTTAACTGCCAGTTTGACAAGACGGCCTGCGCTCTTTGTTTTTGTTCACCAAAATACTCATCGTCTAATCCTGCTTCTCTTTTCTTCTTGCCCAGTGGTGAGACTCTTTTCAGTGACGCTCCATGCCTGGTCAGCTTGCTTCCCCTAGCAACCATAAACTTCGCTGCCAGATCGGCAAATTTGTCCCGACTGATTGGACTGAAACGCAGAGGTCTAGAACTGGAGTTCTTATGCACATCTCGATACTGGTTATTTAGCTGAAATATGGAATCGAGCAGTCGTGGCTTCATTTTTTCTGTCCCTCTGAGTATAATGGGAAAAGTTGCCCCCGTCTGAAAGTAAAATGATTTTAAACTGTTACTGACTGTCTCCAGCGAGTTTTCCGCGATGTTGTATAAACCGTGATGCTGGAGAAGGGGGTTCAGTTCCGAGGTCAGCTCGACTTCTCTTCGTTGAGACATCTTTCTGTAGAGCTTGGCCCGGAGGTTCTCAGCTTCCAGCGATCTGCGTGCCTGCATTTCCCTCTCCGTAAATTCACGACCTTGTCCCCGGTTCGAAGACTCTGAAAAGCGGTCATTCCCGGGAACGTTTCCTGCCGATGGTCCCTCCACCCTAACCCAAGAGCGCCTGTTCTCATTCTGGATACCGCTACAGTCGTTCTTGTTAAAAGTTGGACTAGATGGTTTTTTCATGCTAAGGTCAAGCAGCTGTCCCTCAAAGTCAACGGCTGCGTCCTCTTGTGACGTTGGTGAAAAGCTTTCTTGAGCGTCCACATCAGACGGCAGTCTAACGCTGCCCTCTTCGCCTGGCAGAAGCTTCGACACGCCACAGAGACAGTTCTCCTGCATGTCCTTACCGACAGACCACACAGTCCTGTCCAACCTGGAGCCCTCATAGATATCCTGTTTGTCCAGCTTAGGACTCTCGTGATTAAGAAGGTGCTCTTGAAGGTTTGACTTGCTTCTGAACTGTTTCCTGCACGTTTTGCACGCGTGGGTTTTGCCTTGGGCGTGTGAGTACTCATGTTTGATGAACTGATCGTAGGTGGCGAGGACAGCGTCGCAGAAGCAGCAGACGAACTGGGACATCGACGAGTTCTTGTGCTTCTTCAGGTGGCTCGTATAGTCGAATGGGTCAGCGAAGTAGGCGTTGCAAGCTCTGCAAGAGAACAGTTTGTGGCTGTGAATAAGGCCGTGTTTTAAGGTCATCAGGTTGTTGGTCCCGATAAACGAGCATTTTCCACAGGAAAACTGATGAAGTTCTGGATGAGTTAGCTTGTGGGAAGCGTAGACATCCTCGCGGTCAAAACTCTCGCCACACTGAGGACATACGTGCGTGAGACGTGACTTGTGTTCTTTGGCCATATGATTCTTGACACAGGCCCGATCTGTGTACCCTTTTTTACACAGTGAGCATCTGAATGGTTTGCTGTGATTGTGGCGTAGAATATGCCCCTTTAGGTCATCCCTTCTTGAAAACGACTGCAGACAATGTGAGCATTTGTAGGGTCTTGACCCAGTGTGAAGCCGAACATGACGTTTCAGGTTATTCTTGGCAGTGAAAGTTTTACAACAGTAGGTGCAGCAGTGAAGATCATGCTCGGAGGCGATGTGCTTCGACACAGAAACTACGTCAGCCAGCACACGAGAACAAAGTCTGCACATGAAGCCTTCAGGACACTTGGTCACGTGGCTCTGTGGATGAGGCCATAGTGGCACAGAAGGTGCTACAGACTTGCTGCTTTCGGATAGCTCCATGATGGTATGTGCCTCGCTCATGTTCGGATTCTCCTGGCAGTCTGGATCTGTATCACTAGTGAGGTTTTCTCTCTCTGTAGATGGCAGTGAACTTAAGGTGTCTACTTTGCTGGAACTGTCTTTGTGTAGGTCTTTTTCACTATGTGTTTGGCTTTCCCCTTTTGCTTCTTTGGTCTCTCCATTACACGAATCTCTGTCACATTCATACATCGGAGATAAAGCGCCCACGAACTTCTCTTCAGCGTGGCACGTGGAGAGAAGATCTCTGTCTTTAATTTTAACATTAAGGCAACCGTCAAAGACCTGGTCTTTGAGAGAACTGAAGACTGTCGAGGGTTTTGGCTTCTGGAATGTAGGAAATGTCTGCTGTAACTCCACAACAACTGGAGTCTCATCTCCGTACACCGAGATACACAGACTCCCCTCGATCTTCGATACACTTTGGCCCATCATGAGCTTCTCTATCAAGGAGATAATGGATCTTTCCAAAAGGTGGACAAGTTTTTCTTTGGAAAAGTGTTTACCTGAGAGAACTGTCTCTAGATAGGAATCACTCAAGTCCAGTGACTGACAGATCATGTCTTTTGGATTGCAAGATCTTGACCTAATTTCAGCTACAAAATCTTTCTCCACCTGCAAATCTTTCCCAACCTGCGGTGAAGTGTGGTTCCGTGGCTTGAGAGACCTAGGTCTGACTTCTGCCACAAAATCTGCCATTGTGTCAAAATGAATCAAATTTTAAATAATATTAAATATTATAACATACGTCACACTGAATTAACCTTCAAAATGTGTTAAACAAGAAACTTTAAAAAGAAATAAGCCAAAGAACATTACAGCAACTTAAATGTGTGCAATACAGGGAAGTGTTAGTGCCTTCAATCTCTCGTAAGCTGCCCTGACCAGAAGAACTCGGTCAGAGTCCGTTAAATGATGAAGTTTTGTTTGCTCGTCCTCAACGAGCCGGTGCAACCTTTCTGTACTGGATGTTCTGACTGCCAGTTTCACGCTTGGTTGCTCAGGAAAGCTCCGCTTGCGTTTTGATGTAGCCGACCGCTGTCAGTTATCTCCAGGCAGTCTTGCTGGCAGCAACTTGTTCTTGTCAAGAGATTTTACTTCAGAAAAATGTCTTCTTTTCAGAAGTGTTTTCTGCACTAGGACGCAGGTCTGCTCGCTCCGAATGGAAGGTCTGAGCTGATAAAGTATCGATTAAGAAGAAATGCTCACGCTGGCTGAAAGTGAACTGTTCTTTACGGTGAGCATCAGTTTATAAACCATGAGTCTGCCATCTTAAAACTCAGATTTGCTGTCTTAACTTATGACAAGCGAGCTTTGTGTTGTGTTCACAGACGTAGACAAAGACTGTCTGGAAAGAGTGCGATGTTAGACCAGATCACTTTGACGCTGACAGTCGCTGGCTCCTTTCTCTTCCCACACTGACGAGACGGTGATGATAAGCTTTATCTCTCGTGTTATGAACTCAGTGATTCTTTGTCTTTTCTTTAAGTTCTGTCTCGATCTGAAAGGAAGATACAGCATAAAGATAAATCACCTTATGTGCTTGAATGTGCCGTCGTTATTAAAGACTGCTACAATAAATAATAATAACAATAATTGTAATACTAACATTTATTGAGAAAGAATTATTGGACTAAACTAGCGATTCCCTAATTAGGCAGAACACCCCACCCCCCCCCCCCCCCCACCACCACCACCACCACCCATCTGACAGTGGCCGGAATATCCTTTTTGGGGGAAGAGACGGTAGAAGAAAACGGGATCTACGGAACCATTAGACTCAACTGAAAGAATCAAGTTTTACGGGGGGGGGGGGGGAGAACACTATGTATACAGTCTAAGAGGTAAAGCTCTATCTACCGTGACAACAGTAAAGCTCTATCTACCGTGACAACAGTAAAGCTCTATCTATCGTGACAATAGTAAAGCTCTATCTACCGTGACAACAGTAAAGCTCTATCTACCGTGACAACAGTAAAGCTCTATCTACCGTGACAACAGTAAACCTCTATCTACCGTGACAACAGTAAACCTCTATCTATCGTGACAACAGTAAAGCTCTATCTACCGTGACAACAGTAAACCTCTATCTATCGTGACAACAGTAAACCTCTATCTACCGTGACAACAGTAAACCTCTATCTATCGTGACAACAGTAAAGCTCTATCTACAGTGGCAACAGTAAAGCTCTATCTACAGTGGCAACAGTAAAGCTCTATCTACAGTGGCAACAGTAAAGCTCTATCTACAGTGGCAACAGTAAAGCTCTATCTACAGTGGCAACAGTAAAGATATACCTTCACAGACAACAGTAAGACTCTATCTTCACAGACAACAGTAAGACTCTACCGTCGCAGACAACAGTAAAGCTCTATCTTCACAGACAACAGTAAAGTTCTGCCTTCAAGAACAATATAACTCTGTGGCGTACCAAGCTGTTAAAAAAAAAATAAATAAATCTTATTCTCGCAGCTGTCGGTTTGGGATGACGAAGCCGTCGTTTACATCGCTGACCCCGTTATTTCGCCATTGCAGTGACGTCAGAATTTGATGAATTTAACTGTCCAATCTTTGGACCAGGCCGACCACGTGAGGCTGAGCTCCCAGGTTGCGATCTCTCCACACTGACACACTTACGCTTGAAATAACGCGTTAATTTTGTTTGTGCAGACGTTAATTTAAGAACTTCCTACGCTTTTCCACCCCAGAAACAGATTACTGCTCAACAAGGAACGACTTAAGTGTGACAAGAAACGACGTTAGTGTGACAACAAGGAACGACGTAAGTGTGACAACAAAGAACCACGTAAATGTGACAACAAAGAATGACTTATGTGTGACAACAAAGAACGACATAAATGTGACAAAACAAAGAACGACTTAAGTGTGACAACAAAGAACGACGTAAATGTGACAACAAATAGCTAATTAAGTGTGACAACAAAGAACGACGTAAATGTGACAACAAAGAACGACTTAAGTGTGACAACAAAGAACGACGTAAATGTGACAACAAGGAACGACGTAAATGTGACAACAAGGAACGACGTAAGTGTGACAACAATGAACGACTTAAGTGTGACAACAAGGAACGACTTAAGTGTGACAACAAGGAACGACTTAATAAGGAACGACTTAAGTGTGACAACAAGGAACTACTTAACAAGGAACGACTTAAGTGTGACAACAAGGAACGACTTAAGTGTGACAACAAGGAACGACTTAAATGTGACAACAAGGAACGACTTAACAAGGAACGACGTAAGTGTGACAAATCCTGTAAGCTTGAGGCATGAATTTACGGGTTTTCTGTTTTTCTCGCTGTCCTGTTTCGCTTTCTCTTTTCACGTTTTGTTTTCAATTACTCTTATTCCTTACTGTATGTATTAAGTATGGTAACAAAGTAAATTTTAAAAAATATTTTTAAAAAACTAGACCACAGTAAGGACTTTGGTAGATGTTTACTAATCTCGTATATAGTTCCATTATTTGTTTTGTTTTGTTTTGTAAATGCATGTCTGTTTGTTACTGTTTACGTTGAAGGATAATAGTATTCATATTTTCAAGAAAACTGCAGTTTCATTTACCGTTTCTTGCTTAATAAGAAAGCAGTGTTTGTGTTTGTGTGTGTGTTTTCTTTTTCCATACATGAAAACAATGACCTTTATTTGAAGGTCAATGTACTGGAGACATCTTGAGAATGACAAGATCAAATCTGAGGCACAAGAAGTAGCGGGTCTCAAGGCAGGAGATCCTGAAACTAGAAGTCTCAACACAGTTCTCAACACAGTTCTCAGCACAGATTTCAACACAGTTCTCAACACAGATCTCAACACAGTTCTCAGCACAGATCTCAACACAGTTCTCAGCACAGATCTCAACACAGATCTTCTTTGGCTGAACATACAAAGTTGTTACTGTGGTATTTATTAAGGAACAAAAGTCTCATGTTGTAGCTATGACTGTAAACAGCATCATATCATGTTGTAGCTACGACTGTACACAGCATCATATCATGTTGTAGCTATTACTGTACACAGCATCATATCATGTTGTAGCTACGACTGTACACAGCATCATATCATGTTGTAGCTATGACTGTACACAGCATCATATCATGTTGTAGCTATTACTGTACACAGCATCATATCATGTTGTAGCTATTACTGTACACAGCATCATATCATGTTGTAGCTATGACTGTACACAGAATCATATCATGTTGTAGCTATTACTGTACACAGCATCATATCATGTTGTAGCTACGACTGTACACAGCATCATATCATGTTGTAGCTATGACTGTACACAGCGTCATATCATGTTGTAGCTACGACTGTACACAGCATCATATCATGTTGTAGCTACGACTGTACACAGCATCATATCATGTTGTAGCTACGACTGTACACAGCATCATATCATGTTGTAGCTATTACTGTACACAGCATCATATCATGTTGTAGCTATTACTGTACACAGCATCATATCATGTTGTAGCTACGACTGTACACAGCATCATATCATGTTGTAGCTACGACTGTACACAGCATCATATCATGTTGTAGCTACGACTGTACACAGCATCATATCGTGTTGTAGCTACGACTGTACACAGCATCATATCGTGTTGTAGCCACGACTGTACACAGCATCATATCATGTTGTAGCTACGACTGTACACAGCATCATATCGTGTTGTAGCTACGACTGTACACAGCATCATATCGTGTTGTAGCCACGACTGTACACAGCATCAGAGAACTGTGTAGACCACAACTTTTCTAAAACTGTTTAAAACTAAAGGAGCTTGCTACTGGAGAAAGAAATTTCAAACCAAATTTGTACCAATTTGTCACCGAAGATGTTACCGAAGATGTCACCGAAGATGTTACCGTAGATGTTACTGGCCCTGTGCAACATCAAACAACAACTCACAAAGTAAAAGGGGCCATCCGGTTGCAACAGTTTAGTCAGTCATTTATGAGACAATTCCGTTTTCGTTTTCACAGTTACTAATTTTACTCCGTGAGGATTTCATCTTTCGTCTCATTTAATCTCATCAGTATAGTTCATTTTCCAATGTAGAACAACAATCTGTTAAGTGTTTTTCTGTCTCCCCTGATCTCCGTCCTGTATCTTGTCCGTGTTTAAGTCCAAGTAGTTTTCTGTTGTTTTTCTGTTTACGTCCTACCCTTTCAAGTCCTTTTTTTTCGTCTCTTAGTTCCTTGCATCTCTTAGTTCCTTGCATCTCTAAGTATACTCTCCAAGTCGTTTCCTCACTTTCTACCTCTTTTCATTCTATTTGACTATTTGTGCTCACTTTCCGTCTAATCTGTTTGTCCTGTGCACTTCATGTGCACCTTTCCCAGTTATGCTGTCACTCAACTGTTAGTTAGCACTTTAAGAAAGAAAAAAAAAATTACAGCTCCCGCTGGATTTTATTAAAGGTGGGGTGGTGGGAGAGAAAAGAGGGGCAGGAAAAGGGGGTGGGGTGGGGGATTATGCCTGACCAGTCCTGCACAACAGACAGACTTTAAAGCTGTGAGCCACATCCGGGTCGTGGGCGTACGGTGACGCGGCTGTAGTTTCTTGCGTACAGATCCTGCTCTGTATGGAAGAACACATGCGCTGTGTACGTAAGTGAACATGGGGAATCTCAGCTACATCTTATGTTTTACGTATTTCTCGCCAAATATTGTCTTAAATTACCGACGAAATTGTTTTAAACAAGAGGATGAACGGAGAAAACTGTCCAAACAAACAAAGAGGAAGGCTCTTATTATGAGTAATCACAATTTCTATTTATACACCATGGGAAAGTTTGTCTGCGCGAAAACATCCTACTCTACTTCGTGTCCTGGTTCTGTTTCATGCCCTCCCCCCTGCCTCCTGTACCAGACATCCTAGTACGACTCGTTTAGTTAGTCAAAAAGACGATCTGCTGTACCTTATGTTTGACTTGTACTCTTACCCACAGTCTTAACCGATGAACAGCGCTGCTTGTGTTTATGATTGTCTGTGTATGTTGTGTTATGTCAGAGAAGAGATGAAGGAACTTTTAAGCCTCTCATTTTTTTTTGGGGGGGGGGGGTTGGGTGGGAGTGGGGGAGCTACTTTTAAGTATACTCATTAATCAATTAATTCTTCTTCTTCTTCAGCTTTCCGAGCCATTAAGGCTCAATGCTGCAGATAAAGTTCGCCTCCATTCCTCCCTGTTCCTAATATTCTCTCTCTAGTTGGTGACACCAATTTCTTTTATATCCTCTTCTCTTTTGTCTTTCCATCTCTGTCTTGGTCTACCCCTTGGTCTTGTTTCCCTCATCTCTGTACATAATTTTTATTTTTCTGTTCTCTTCCATTCTTTCTACATGCCCCAGCCGGCGTAGTCTGTTCAGTTTCAAGACATTTATAATTCGTTGGAATTTAAACAAGCTGTTCAGCTCAGTGTTCTTTCTAGCTCTCCTTTCTCCACTGTTGGTATCCTTTATGGGCCCAAAGATTCATCTTAGGATCTTGTTCTCAAAGATCTGCAATTGTTGTTCATCTTGTTTTGTTGTACTCTCCGTTTCTGATCCTTACTTGACGGACGGTCTTATTATAGTTTTGCATTTTGGTGTTTTGGGACAGGATTAATAAGTAGACACAAATCACATATGCACAGGCTACAGTAAGTATTAACTGATCAGAATGCATGTCTAAACCACATAACACATACACGGTCCTTGGCGTCCATAATATAGCTATAAATCATGAAATATTTAACTTCCAAATGAAGCTGATTTATTTCTTTGGCTGAAAAATTTAGACTGAAAAAAACACGAAATTTTCAGAGCGGAAGGTGGAGGAACTTTCATCATTTGTTGATTTTTTTTTAAACAGCAACTCTAGCAACAGTATCAGCGAAAGAAGATTTCAGCATTTCAGATATAATCTACGACAATAACAGAGATTTCAGCATTTCAGATATAATCTGCGACGAGTCGACTGTGACAGCAAAAAATAACGATGAAGATGATGCTGTGTAGAGATTGTGAGGGAATCAAAGCTGGGGGAACAACATTCCTGTAGCAGTGAAATAAATGTTGATAATCATGTTAATCTCCAGGCAACAACCTGACTACCTTTTCTAAGTTCACATATATGGGACACCTCAATGGAGCCAAGAAGGGGGTTGAGAGAGCGGCTTGTGTTAAAATTAAAATTTTAACCGAATGTTTTAATCAGTGTGCAAATTGTACAACTTTACTTACATATGTTCCAATCAGGGTTACAATGTACTTCTCTACAGAGCGAATTTTCTTCAAAATAGGAACGTTTCTACAACCATAATTTCAACAATTATAGGTTGTTTGTTGTGTTTTTCAACCACGCGGCCATCAAAGATGACAATATGGGACAATTTGAGACGCGTGTTTTAAAACAGGAGATATTTAGACGTCTCGACTGAAGTAATACTATTCGCTGGACAAATACTGAACTCTATGGCGTTTCTCATTAACTTACACATTTATAAAATTTTAACTGAAATAAAAACAGGTAAAACTGACCTTCCGCCAACATGCTACATTTGCTAATCTAATAAGTAGAATTATATATTTTTTTAATCTACTACATTTTAACTTTACTGCTAATGTTAGAACTACATTTACTGCTGCTATAGGTACAGGAACAGCAAATACCCACTGCTACCACTACAGCCACAACCACTGCTACAACCACACCTACCACCACAGCCACCACCACCTCTACCACCACTGCCACATCAGTATAGCATTTTGGAATATTGGCAATCAAAATAATAAATCTCCTATTATTTATTTAATGTATGAGATTTATATATATATATATATATATATATATATATATATATATATATATATATCTGAGTGTCCAACTAACAATAAATATACGTTTATACCGGAGTGTCCAACTGATGGCCTGTGAAATTATTTGAAAATGTAATTTATTTGATTACAGTTAACCAACAACAACAAAAAATCATTTAAAAAAAAACTTATAAAAACACTTTTAACGTAATGAGAATCTAATACAATCAATTCACTTTTATTTTATAAGGTAAAAAAAAAAGGTAAAGGTAATCCTGCCATGCCATAGAGGCACATAGGTATATGGTGTTAGTGCCCATATTTTCCTTGATCTGTCAGCATACTGTCAGCATACCTGCCACGTTTTCTCACTTTTCTGTAAGCTGGCAACAGCCAGTTCATTTAAGCGCGGCCTGTCTCTCCTATGAGGCCGTTGGACACCCCAGAATTATACGAATATTTTCTGTTTGTAATTACAAAAGGACAAGAAAAAAGTACAACTTACCTTACTGTACGTCGCTAAAATGTCATATAATGACCGTTCCTGGATTGAAAGCCATCCCGTGTTTACTTCTTCTTTTGAGCGAGAAAAAAACAAGCCATATACAAGCAGGGTTTTAACGAAACAAAGTCAAGGCGAACTTAGCAACAGCTCGTTCAGCTGACAAATGAGACGGGAAAGAATATACGACAAACTTTTATCTAGCCGGCCACTCCACATCCTCTTTCACCCCGACCCGTCCATTAGCAGGACTTTCCAGGCTCTAGTAGCGACATGTTCGCCAAAAGTATCTGGATTGCGTTTCCGACATAATTGCTTTGGGGGGGGGGGGGAGGGGGGAGTTAAAAATAACTTTGTCACTGCTTACAGCTCAGCGCGGGCTGCCCACAGTTGCAGTTGCGTGGCCCAACAAATGCGGTGTGTTCGTGTGCTGGCCTCACAACTTGTCTTCTAGGTCATTTCAGCCCTGTTTTATAAGTACAACCCAGCGTGTGTACATCTTAATACAGTTAACAAAACAAAACAAGGACATGGGGAACAAAAGTGAATACGGGACCATATTTAGGCTGAAAATAATGGTATACATTTTTTTTACGTGAAGCACAGAAACGTTAGTTTGAAAGAAAACAATTAATGAAACTGAGAACATAAAAACTTTTTTTTTCCGCCAAAAACTTGGTTATCTTTTAGTGCACCGATAAGAGCAGTGCATTTTGACGTACAGCTCGCCCTGCAGGTGTATATCTTTTAAGTCAAATTCTATAACAAAATTGTAAGAAGTAGTTTACATAAGCCAATATTTCAGCAAAATGCCCCCGTCAAGGACATAAGAGACAAAACAAGACACAGAAAAAGACACCCGCCTCTCAGTGATGTACGTCCCTTGAGTGAGAGATGTATGTCCCTTGAGTGAGAGATGTACGTCCCTTGAGTGAGAGATGTATGTCCCTTGAGTGAGAGATGTATGTCCCTTGAGTGAGAGATGTATGTCCCTTGAGTGAGAGATGTCCAGGCAGAAATGTCTGATCAAATGAGGGCGTGCTCAGGCCAGGGAGTAGAAAGGTGGAGCAAACATCAGAGGAGAGTAAGTTGGTGGAGGTAGCGGAGGGGAGGGGGGTGGTCCAAGCGTGTCGAGGGACAGCGTGAAAATGTGACTTTTTCCCCAGCCAGAGTGCTGAGTAAAAGTAGATTGTATGTTGAGTAATAGTAGACTGTGTGCTGAGTAAAAGTAGACTGTGTGCTGAGTAAAAGTAGACTGTGTGCTGAGTAAAAGTAGACCGTGTGCTGAGTAAAAGTAGACTGTGTGCTGAGTAAAAGTAGACTGTGTGCTGAGTAAATGTAGACTATGTGCTGAGTAAAAGTAGACTGTGTGCTGAGTAAATGTAGACTGTGTGCTGAGTAAAATTAGACTGTGAGCTGAGTAAGTAGACTGTATGCTGAGTAAAAGTAGACTGTGTGATGAGTAAAATTAGACTGTGAGCTGAGTAAGTAGACTGTGTGATGAGTAAAAGTAGAGTGTGCTGAGTAAAATTAGACTGTGAGCTGAGTAAGTAGACTGTGTGATGAGTAAAAGTAGACTGTGTGATGAGTAAGTGTAGACTGTGTACTGAGTAAAAGTAGACTGTGTGGTTAGTAAAAGCAGACTCTGTTAAAACTCAACAGCCGTTCATTTAAAAAATCCCCCCAACACCTGGCACTTAGCACTTGGCACCTGGAACCTAACACCTGGCACCAAGCATTTGGCACCTAGCATTTGGCACTTGACATCTAACATTTGGCACCTAGCACCTGGAACCTGGCACTAGCACCTGGCACTTAGCATTTGGCACCTGGCACCTGGCACCTGCCACCTAGCACCTTGAACTTGGCACCTAGCATTTGGTACTTGGCACATAGCACCTAGCACCTGGCACCTAGCACCTGGCACTTGGCACCTAGCACCTGGCACCTAGCACGTTAAATGAGGTTACTTCAAGTTTTAAGACTCATCCAAAAGTAAAATAATTCTAAACAAGAGAGTGAAGATGAATGGTGGAGTTGCATGGAAGGCCATAACACATCTTCAGAAAACTGAAACTTATAAATGAGACAACACTGAACTTATCCTATGCTTTTTAAGATAAGGGACACAGACAGCTTCCCCTTGGGTGGAGGGGGTGGGCATGGCTTCCATGAAAGAACAACTATAGACCACTGCCTCCTTCTGGTCAAAAGCTATTAAAGAGACTATTAAAGGAAGGTTTCATCCAAATATTCTGGAATACAAATGAAAAGAACGGGGATTCACATTTTGGGAATCTGCGAACATCGAAAGAAAGGATCAGGACACTTCAAGAGCGAGAATGATAATGTCTTTATATACTCTGGTGGAGAATTAGGAGGAAAGAACAGAGTGGCTTTTTACTTAGACAAATCAACATCAAAAGCATTACATCCAATAAGTGATAGAATCCTCACAATCAGACTTAAGGGCACTCCTAGAAATGTAACAATGATCCAGATATATGCAACTACATCAGCAGCAGAAGAAGAGAAAGTAGAAGACTTTTATAACACACTGCAAACGACGATAGACCAGGTACGGGAAAATGTATTAATAATGGGAGATTTTAATGCAAAGATTGGTACAGAAAGAGCAAAAGACGATGGATATGTTGTGGGGAAATTTAGTATAGGACAAAGAAATGAGGCAGGTGACAATCTAATGGCGTTTTGAATGGAGAATGAGCTAATGATCGCTAATACACTTTTTAAACAACATCCAAGAAGACTTTACACATGGACATCACCTGATGGGAAAACCAAGAATCAAATAGATGACATTTTAGTGCAGAGAAGGTGGAGGTCAAGTATAACATCAGCAAAAACTTTACCAGGTGCTGATTTTGACACGGAGCATGAGTTATTAATAGCAGACATGAAGATAAAGAACCGACAATAGAAGTTTTATGGGCAATAAAGAATCTGAAAAATGGTAAATCACAAGGATGTAATGAGATAACATCTGAACTTATTAAAGCAGGAGGAAAGGAATCTATCATGCACTATGTAAAAAGATATGGCGTTCAGGTATTTTGCCAAAATAATGGAAAAGAAATGTAGTCATACCACTGTCAAAAAAGGGTAACTTGAATTTCTGCACAAACTACAGTTTCCTTGATTAATCATGCCAGTAAAATTCTGTTAAAAATCATAATGGGTAGAATTCGTAAGAAAATAGAAGAAGAAGTCAATATGGTCCAAGCTAGTTTCAGGCGAGGAAGAGGATCAAAAGATCATATATTCAATATAAGATTAATAATAGAGAAATGCAGAGAGTTTGATGTGAATCTATATTTATCTTTTATAGACTATTCAAAGGCATTTGACTGTGTACAACACCAGAAACTTTGGGAAATAAAAAATAGGATTTCCAACACAGTTGATACAATTAACATCACTGCTGTATCTATACCAACAAGCAGCAGTAAGAATAAATGGTGAAACAACAACTTGGTTTGACATAAAACAAGGGGTCCGTCAGGGATGCATATTGTCGCCTTACTTATTTAACTTGTATACTGAAAATATAATGAGGAATGTTAGAGAAGATGTAGACAAAGAATATTACGATGCCATAACAATTGGAGGTTATGAAATATCAAAGATTAGATATGCTGATGACACAGTATTATTGTCCACAACACAAAAAGTAATGGAAAAAATAATTATGTCAGTCCAAAAGACAGTGAAGAGCAAAACCTCTATCTTAATGCGAAGAAAACTAAATTGATGACAACTGACAAAACAAATAAGGTAGCTGAAATATGTATCAGTGAGGAAAAATTGGAAGAAATGGAGAGTTTTGAATATCTTGCATCACTACTAACTAATAATGGAGATATAATGAGGGAAATTAAAAGGAGGACATCTATCGCTCTTAAAAATGTAAAACAACTAAAGAATCTGTGGAGAGGAACAGACAGAACTATAAAAATAAGATTTTTAAGGGTATGCAATTTTCCCGTCGCAAAATATATCTGTGATACCTGGACACTTAACAAAACAGCTGAGATACACATAAATGCCTTTGAATGCAAATGCTACAGAAGAGTCCCTCAAATATCATGAATTCAAATGAGAACAAATATATCCATACTACAAGAACTTAATATTGAAGACGGCTGCCTTGTAAAGAGTATTAAACAGAGAAAACTTAAATATTTCGGACACATTAAACGTCATGAAAATCTAGAGAACACCGTCTTGGAAGGGTATATAATGGGAAAAAGAAAGAGAGGAAGACCAAGGCGAAGATGGCTGCAAGATATCGTTGATAATCTGCAAATGGATGCATCAGCAGCAGGCCATCTTGCCTGCAACCGAGAGGCCTACATGAATGCTGTTAGGCAAAGTTCAGCAAGGAGCATGCAAATGTCTGATTGACTGACTGTTGCTAATCCATGGATCAGGGTTCATGTCCACATAGAAATGAAACCCTCATACTAAGCGTACCAGCTTCTGAAGGCAAAATAAAATAACCAAAGACATTAATTCTACTCTAGATCACTAGTCTGACTCCTCTACTCCAAATCACTAGACTGAATCCTCTACTCCAAATCACTAGACTGAATCCTCTACTCCAAATCACTAGACTGAATCCTCTACTCCAAATCACTAGACTGAATCCTCTACTCCAGATCACTAGACTGAATCCTAGTTAATGTCAAATAAGAACTTGGAGGTCACTGCTACAGAGATAACATTTCCATAAAAGAGTAGTAGTAGTAGTAGTAGTAGTTGTAGTAGTTGTAGTAGTAGTAGCTGTAGTTGTAGTGATAGTAGTAGTAATAGTAGTAGTAGTGGTAGTGGTTGTAGTTGTAGTGATAAAAGTAGTAGTAGTGGTTGTAGTTCTAGTGATAGTAATAGTAGTAGTAGTAGTTATAGTCGTAGTGATAGTAGTAGTAGTAGTAGTTGTTGTTGTAGTAGTACTTGTAGTAGTAGTTGTAGTAGTTGTAGTTGTAATGATAGTAGTACTAGTAGTAGTTGTAGTTGTAGTGGTAGTAGTAGTAGTAGTAGTAGTAGTGGTTGTAGTTGCAGTAGTAGTAGTAGTAGTGGTTGTAGTTGCAGTAGGAGTAGTAGTAGTAGTAGTAGTAGTAGTAGTAGTAGTAGTAGTAGTTGCAGTAGTACTTGTAGCGGTATTAGTCATAGTAGTAGCATCATTACTACTCAGCATAGCGGAGATAGACGGAAGTGTGTAGTGTAGCTTTACAAATACAGAGACAGAAAAAGAAACGAAACAATGGAAGGTTATTTTCTGTTTGTTTTATTGAAGCTCCTTGTTTTAATCTGAATATCGGGGAATATATTGCGAGAATTATGTTAACATCAAACGCTGGGGATTTCATTACATCAGTAAGTTACAACTTATGTTAGCAGACGTGCCAAACGTTTGTTTCATCAGAGCTAAATCGGAGCATGAACTGACTGTTAAAACCTTGAAATGTTAGTTTATTTAGAAAAATGCTGTATATGTTTCTTTTATTTTTCATGTATTAATAAAGAGGTCATTATATTTCATGACGAAACCGAAGCAGTGATACAATAATAGGAAATTCCCAATTTTTTTCTTGGAATAATATTGGTTTTTCCAGAAAAATAATACGTTGAAATTTCCGGAACAAGTGATATACTGCATTAATTTGACTTACCGATCTGGCGGTTTTTCCAGGAACTAAATACACCACACAGCCTGAATATCCATGAGAAGGAGCTTGTTTGTACAATGAGGTCTTTTTTTTAAGTAAAAAGAAGAGTATCTTTCAAAAATATGTTTATCATTTTATTGGAAAGATGCAGTTTCTCAGAAATCGTGTTTCAGTTGCACCAGATTGCAAAAAAAGACCATTGAATAATGTCGGGCGAAAGTCTATGAGAAAGGTAAATCATATTCGTTTAAAAAGTAGCATCTTAACATTACAACACGTAGATAAGGAGAAAAAGTTGAACAAATTAGTGACAGCGAATGAATTTAACAAAACATTGTGAGGACTTGAACTCCCAGCCATATTCGTCTGAAACACTGCCTTTCAACTTTCAATTTTCACTTTCAACCTTCAACTGTCAGCTTCCAACTGAAGCACTCATTCTAAAGACTACTTCAGATTCAGAGAATCATTGTGAAGCACATGTTTGTATAACTCGAAGACTGATATTTGTAAGAGACATATCTGCACGTTTTTTTTTATATCTGTAAGGAGACATATCTAAACATTTTGATATCTGTAAGACTTCTAAATATTTTTGATATCTGTAAAATGACATATCTAAACATTTTGATATATGTTAAGAGTCATATCTAAACATTTTTGATATCTGTAAAGAGACATATCTAAACATTGTTATATGTGTAAGGAGACATATCTAAACATTTTGGTTACAAACTTTAGAGCTTTTTTTCTAACTGGTGATCTGTTACAGGTATCTTCCTTCTCTATGGGATCTACCTGATTGGCTGACTGATGTTCAGCCGAAAGAAAAACCTACAGGTAGGTAAGAAAGGAATCGCCCCAGAATCGCCATAAGAATACCCAAGGACTGTGGTAAAACTGGTTCTAGTAATGACAGCCAGAGATGTATGATTTAGTTCTACTGGTTCTAGTAGAATAGAGATAGTCAGAGATGTATGGTGTAGTTCTACTGGTTCTAGTAGAATAGAGATAGTCAGAGATGTATGGTGTAGTTCTACTGGTTCTAGCAGAATAGAGATAGTCAGAGATGTATGGTTTAGTTCTACTGGTTCTAGCAGAATAGAGATAGTCAGAGATGTATGGTGTAGTTCTACTGGTTCTAGCAGAACAGAGATAGTCAGAGATGTATGGTGTAGTTTTACTGGTTCTAGTAGAATAGAGATAGTCAGAGATGTATGGTGTAGTTCTACTGGTTCTAGTAGAATAGAGATAGTCAGAGATGTATGGTGTAGTTCTTACTGGTTCTAGTAGAATAGAGATAGTCAGAGATGTATGGTGTAGTTCTTACTGGTTCTAGCAGAATAGAGATAGTCAGAGATGTATGGTGTAGTTCTACTGGTTCTAGCAGAATAGAGATAGTCAGAGATATATGGTGTAGTTCTACTGGTTCTAGCAGAATAGAGATAGTCAGAGATGTATGTTACAGTTTTATAAAAACATATAAAGAAGTAAAGATGAAAAAGAATGCAAAAGATGCAATGAAATGAACACGTGGAGCTGTAAAACAAACAATAACACACCAATAATTCGTGAAATGCTTTTAGCAAGGATGACGAAAATAACGAACAAGAAATAGCCACAAAAACAGCACTTATCTGGCGAAGATGCTTTTGGTTAGGACATCAGGAAACTTATCCTGTTTGACCTCGTAACCAACCTTTGCTTACCTGTGGTTAAACTGACAACGAATGTTATACTTGATGATGATGATGATGATGATCATGATGATGATGATGTTTACCCACGTCATTGCTTATAAACACGCAATAATTGGTGTATAAGTATACAACTATACACGAAGCACTGCAGTAAAGCTGTGATACAAAAATGTATAAACTAGGAAAACTGTAAGAACAGCTTTATTACTTAACGACTACAAAGTTGTGACGTTTCGGCGTGAGCCTTAATCGTACAAAAACATACAGGACCAAGAAATAGAGAGAGGAGATAAAGTATAGATTCACATGAATGCTACGAGTTAAGAGACTTGTGATGAGAGACAAATGGAGATTTGTGATGTGTGATAAGTCAAACAATGTCACGCAGATGACACAAGCCGCCTAGTGCTTGAGAACCGCTACATTCAGGATTATGGGACGCTAGAACCACACGGTTTGTACTTGTTATTCAGCTACACTTAGCTTTCTCCTCTTTAACAATCATAATCCCTCTCCACTAAGCTCCACTCTCTTCTTACTTGTTGCACATAGTTCAGAACCTCCTTTCAGCATCACATTACAACCCATCTACCCCTCTACCACAACTATAATCATCTATTTTACCTTCTCCTGACTAGGTTACGATTGTATCACTCTCTCTCCCCTCCACGGTTTCTCCACCCACCACCCTCAGTTACGACCCACCTATAACACATTACAAATCTCCATTTAAACATTCTCTACGCTCCACCATGCCCATTTCTGAACAAGCGTCGGTCAAGGCACATCTTCTTACAACTTACAGCTAAGTGCTCTATTTATTTTATTTCCTTTTTTTTAACATAGTATTCATGTGAATCTACAAGTTCAGACAATTAAGTAATGAGACTAATCACATATAAAGTAAACAGTTGAAGATATAACCTGCATTTTATTCAAAGTAAGCCCCTTGTGCATTGATACAGCGAGTGGCACGATCTAACAAACACTAGAACGACCTCTGCAGTTCTTCTGTTGGTATGGCCCTTAAACTCGATGTTACGGCCCTTTGGATGTCACCAGTATCGAAAAAAGAAGCGTCCTTTTTAATGGTAACGTTAATTTTGGGAATAGAAAATAATCGCAGAGAGACAAATCTGGGGAATAGGGTGGATAGTTGAGAACACACACTTGTTTTGGGGCCAAAAATTTCTGTACAACTATCGACTGGTGAGCCGGTGCATTATCGTGAAGAAGGAAAAAGCTGCCAGGTGTTGAATACTCGGGTCGGACTCGGAGAATCCTTTTCAATAGGCGTTTCAAAATACTTAAATAAACTTTGGCAGTGACAGTCTGTCCCTCTGGAATAAATTCTTTGTGAATAACTCCTTTGCTATCGTAGAAGCATACCAACATTGTCTTCACTTTCGACTTTTGAAGACGAATTTTTTTGCCTTTTGGTGATAATGATGACTTCCACTGAGCACTCTGGTGTTTAGTTGTGGGATCATAGCGGAAAATCAATGTTTCATCCTCTGTAACAATCAAATTTAAGAAATGTTTATTTCTTCGACAAGTTTTGATGATGTATTTTGCTTACTCAGAACACTGATGTTTTTGGTCATCAGACAACGCATTTGGTAGAAACCGGCAAGCAACTCTTTTCTTGCCCAAATCTTCCACTAAAGTTTTACGAATGGTCTCTCTGTTAACAACAAATTCATCTGCTATCATCTTCACAGTCAAACAACGATCTTCTTGTATCCGTTCTCTGACTTTTGCAATGAGTTCCTCATTACGAACAGAAATTGGGCGTCCATGTCTAGTTGCATTTGTAATCATTTCCACACAACTTTTGAATCGTGAATACCACCTGAATATCTGTGCACGAGATAAACAATTATCCTCATAAATTTGTTGCATCAATTCAGCTGTCTCAATAGCACTTTTTCCGAGTTTTAAACAGAATTTAATGTTAGCTTTTTCCTCCATGCTGATTATGTAACAATGCGCCTTTAAGTAGGTCAACAAAATGGTGGCTTATTTGTCGTCTGCTTATCGGGTGGCGATGAAAAGTTTGCAGATCACAGAAGAAGGTTACCTCTTTGGATTCCATGCTTTGCTTCATAGATGATATTTTTGTATTGGCCATAAAAAAATCAGTCGCATTACTTAATTGTCGGACCTTGTACAGTTTATTTCCTCTCTCTGTTTCTTCGTCCTGTATGTTTTTGTATGATTAAGGCTCACGGCGATACGTCACAACTTTGTAGTCGTTAAGTAATAAAGCTGCTCCTACTTTTTTCCTAGTTTATACACTGCTTATAAAGATCTTCTCTGAACACTGCAACACTTGTGTACATTTACTAAATACCAACTTTCTCCAATGAGTACCTCAGATAACGGTAACTGCTTTCTAAGACCCCCCCCCCTTCCCCTCACCCAAAAACTTTAATCTCAGTTTCTGTTTTGTAATAAAGCATAGTGTCCTTGACTTTTGAAAATGTTTAAATAGCACAATATTTCAAACCTTTCAAATAACTATAAATAAAAACACATAAACAAGGAACGAAAATTAAAACACAGAAGAAAATTCAGAGAGGAAGAAAAGAAGAAGGAAGTGGAAACAAGGAAGGGAAGAAAAAAAAAAAGATGATACGTAGGAGGGAAATTAAGTTTAAAAAAAAGCACACACATACAAAGACAAGAAGTGAGGTTGCGGGAATTACCCTCACAGATGCAGTGTTACAACCATTTTTTGAATGATTCATTTTAGTATCACCACACTGAGGCTCATCATGAGAATATGCAGCGTTATTCCCCCCCCCCCCCCATAAAGTTTTCAGCTTATGTGCTCTGCTGTAATAATCTGGCGTACAAGTTTCCCAGTGTATCACCCAGCAGGCGCGCTTTTATGCATCTATGTGTGCGGTAGAAGGATGTATCATATGTCACATTGTTTGGTTAAAAAAAAAACTATGCAAGTTTTTATGATCCTGTTCTATTTTTGGAAGTATACGAAACATCAGCACAGATGTGGAAGTTTCGCACGTGTTTGCTGTCCATTTCAAGCCAGATAGAGCGTAACAGTAGTAGTAGTACTAGTAGTAGTAGTAGTAGTAGTAGTAGTAGTAGTAGTAGTAGTAGTAACAGTAATAGCAGCAGCAGTAGTAATTTTACCAGAAGTAGTAGTAGTAGGAATAGTAGTAGAACAGCAGACGTAGTAGTAATTTTAGCAGTACTAGTTGTAGTAGGATTAGTAGTAGTAGTAATAGTAGTAGTAACAGCAGCAGGACAAGCAGAAGCAGTAATTTTAGCAGCAGCAGCATAGTAGTAGTAGTAGTAGTAGTAGTAGTGACAGTAGTAGTAGTAGTAGTAGTAACAACAGCACCAGCATCAGTAGTAGTAATTTTAGCAGCAGCAGTATAGTAGTAGTAGTAGTGGTGGTTGTGGTGGTGGTGATAGTAATAGTCGCAACAGCAGCAGTAGTAATTTTAACAGTAGTATTGGTATTAGTAGTAGTAGTAGTAGTAGTAGTAGTAGTAGTAGTAGCAGCAGAAGTAGTAGTAGTATTAGTAGTAGTATTAGCAGCAGCAGAAGTAGTAGTAGTAGTAGTGGTAGTAGTAGTAGTAGTAGTAGTAGTAGTAGTAGGAGCAGCAGAAGTAGTAGTAGTAGTAGTAGTAGTGGTAGTAGTAGTAGTAGTAGTAGTAGTAGTAGTAGTAGTAGTAGTGGTAGTAGTGGTAGTAGTAGTAGTAGTAGTAGTAGTAGTAGGAGCAGCAGAAGTAGTAGTAGTAGTAGTAGTAGTAGTGGTAGTAGTAGTAGTATTAGTAGTAGTAGTAGTAGTAGTGGTGGTGGTGTTGATGGTGGTGGTGGTAGTGGTGATAGTAATAGTAGTAGTAGTAGTAGTAGTAGTAACAGTAGTAGTAGTAATTTTAACGGTAGTAATAGTAGTAGTAGTAGTAGTAGTAGTAGTAACAGTAGTAGTAATAGTAGTAGTAGTAATAGTAGTAGTAGTAATAGTAGTAGTAATAGTAGTATTAGTAGTAGTAGTAATAGTAGTAGTAGTAGTGGTGGTGATAGTGGTGATAGTAGTTATATTAGCAGCAGCAGTAGCAGTAGTAGTAGTATTAGTAGTAAAAGAAAAAAGGGAAAGAAAGAAAAAAAAATAAAAGTAGAAAAAAAAAATTAAATTCTTTTGTTAAAATTAGAAAGATACATACTGAGAGTAGAGAAACAAATAGGAGAGCTCATGAATTAGATTTAGACAGTTTCTAAAAAAAACCATCCTCTGTATAAATTGTTTCAGTAGCCACTGTTTACCTTGAGAGAGAGAATGAATGAATGAATGAATGAATAATCTTTATTTTTCAAGAGTAAAGAATTGGGCACGCAGGCCCGTCTTACATTCTGCCCTTCATCACTCCATCTTTCATTCTTCCCACACACTTGATTTAGTACAAATATACAAATTAAATTAGGAAAAAACATATCAAAAGAGTGTAAGATTTAACTAATACATTCAAAGTAAAAGAGAAGAAGTAATTAACCTAATAAAATAGCACTCACGCACACATACATACGCAGAAGTATACATAAACAAAAATACATTGTAAATACAGATATTCTAACATATGTTTTTAAACAGACATTAAAATAATTTCTAACAATATCTAACAAGTTGCTTTTCTAACTATGTCATTTTAGTACTTGAGAGAGAGAGAGAGAGAGAGAGAGAGAGAGAGAGAAAGAGAGATTCTCAAATTTTGCGTGTCGGTACGCCATAAAACTGGAGAGAGAGAAAGAGACAGAGAGAGAGAGAGAGAGAGACAGAGATAGAGAGAGATTCTCAAATTTTGCCTAAAGGTACGCCATAAAACTGGCACACTATCTCTGTCCACTACGTCAAAATACAACCAACATGAGATATAATTTAGTTTATTCTCTTCATAACCCCAGTGGACTTAGAAGAAGAAGAAGAAGAAGAAGAAGAAGAAGAAGAAAATGCAAAAAAAAAAAATCACGTTGACTTTTGTTTAGTACTTTCTCTCAGCTCTGTTTTCATAATATCCAAGATACATGATACATGATACAAGATATAAGATACATGATATGTTGTATTCGCTCCAATGTTCATAAATAATTGTTGAATTTGTTTGTTCTAGTCCGCTACTGAAGCATCCAAGTTTATGTCTTGTGAATATTTACAGTTGAAACATCCCCGTCAATGTCTTGTGAATATTTACAGTAATTGAGTCCAAATTCTCGGTTTCAGGAATGACATAAAAAATTCCCAGCAACAAACAATAGGTTTTAATCATTTCCCCAGAACCTTTCGCCACAAACACACTTGGATTGTGTAGATAGAAATAGTAATATACTTTAAAATTCCAAAAATATGTGGGTTTTTTTTAAGAAGAGATTCTACAAACAGTACCTGAACTTCTTTGTTCACCCCACGAGACTCTCCTCCAAAATCCATTGTTGTTGTTGTTGTTCTTCTTCAGGTTTCCGAGCCATTAAGACACATCGCTACAGATAAAGTTCACATCCATTTCTCTCTTTTTCTAATCTGCTATCTCCAGTTGGTGACACCAGTTTCTTTTATATCCTCTTCTATGTTGTCTTTCCGTCTTGGTCTACCCCTTGGTCTTGTTTCCTTCATCTCTTGTGCATACATAATTTTCATTTGCCTGTTCTCTTCCATTCTTTCTACATGCCCCAGCCAGCGTAGTCTCTTCATTTTCAAGACATTTATAATTCTTTGAGATTTAAATAAGCTGTTCAGTTCAGTGTTCTTTGTAGCTCTCCATTCTCCATTGTTGATATCCTTTGTGGACCCAAAGATTCTTCTTAGGATCTTGTTCTGAAAGATCTGTAATTGTTCATCTTTCTTTGTTTTACTCCACGTTTCTGATCCATACATGACGGCTGGTCTTATTATAGTTTTGTAGATTGTTATTTTGGTGTTTTGGGACAGGATTTTGTAGTTTAACAGGTGTTTCATGGCGAAGTATATTTTATTCGCTATCTGCACTCTGCTTTTAATTTCCTCGCTTACTACATTGCCTCTGTTGAAGGTTGTGCCTGGATATTTGTATGTTTCTGCTTTCCTAATGATCATATCTCGGACATTTACATAATATGGATCATTTGCATCTGGTCTCTTAACATCTTCATATACTCTGTCTTATCTTGGTTAACCGTCAAGGCCACTTTTAGTGCCACATTTCTCAGGTGTAGCAGGTGTTGGTGACTTCTTGCGTAGTCCCCCCCCCCCCCCCAAGTCGATGTCGTCAGCGTATCCCAGTATTTTAGCTTGTTCTTCTGTACTGCTTTCTTCTTTTACTTTTCTGATTACCTTTTCTAGTACTAGGTTGAATAATAATGGAGACAACGTGTCACCTTGTTTTAAACCAGTTCTTACGTAGAAGGGTTCTGACTTTATTCTTTTATATATTACTGTATTTTGTGCAGCCTCCATGCGTATTTTTATCAAAAGAATTTATTAGCTATCTCAAATTCTTTCAAAATTTTCCATAAACTTTCTTGAAGTCAAATGAAGATATTATGTACCTCTTTTCAATATTCTCAGTACTTTTCTGCTCTGTGACGTAAGTAAAATAGTTGGTCTACAAATGATCTATTCTTCTTAAAACCTGCTTGATAGTCTCCCAGTATGTTCTTGCTATATGGTTATAACCTATTTAAAAGTATCTCTCTCTCTCTGAACCTTAAGTGCCCAGGGCACATGGGGCTTCCGCAAGGGTTTTCCACAAATGCCTGTCTTTCGCCTTTTTTTCTGCTCTTGCCCAGGTGAGCCCTCTATTGCTCAACATCCTTTCTGTTGTTCTTCTCCATGTCTCTTTTGGTCTACCCTTACTTCTGCTCCCCTGTGGTGTCCATCTTAGTGCTATTTTTGGTAGTGAGTTGTCAGTCATTCGGAGCACATGTCCCAACCATCGCCAGCGTCTTTCCTCAATAATTGTTGTCAGTGGTTTCATCTGCATTTCTGCCAATAAGATGTTATTCCTGCATTTGCTTTTTCCCTTGCTTCTGTTTCTGTAGCAGTCTGATAGTTTTTTACCAGATAGGGTTGCTGGCCCTGTATTTAAAAGTATAATAGATAGTATTTTGTAGCTTGTTTGTAGTAATGATATTTCTCTGTAATTTTCACACTTGCTCTTATAACCTTTTTTGAATACTGGGATCAGTAATGATTCTCTTCATTCACTAGGGAGTTTTTCTTCTCTCCATATTTGTTGTATTAGTGCACATATCTGTTAATGTAGATTTAGACCTCCTTCCTTAATCATTTCTGCAGCAATTCCATCTGAACCTGTTGCTTTGTTGTTTCGTAGAAACATGATACTGTAGATGATTTCTTCTAAGTCTGGTTCCTCAATTTCAAGTTCACAAGTCTATATTTCTTTTAACGTCTCTTCACAGTTTGGTAATTTTTCAAAATATTCTTTCCATCTGGTACAAATTTTCTCTTCACTATCTATCATGTTTCCATTACTATCCTTCAAGCTCTCTTGAGGTTGTTTATACCCTTGCTTTACTGTTCGCAGTTCTTTATAGCATTCCCTGCTTTTCTTACTCTGATGGCATGTCTGCGTCTCGCTTACCATGTCTTTCATATATTGTCATTTTTGTTGACGAATAACTTTTTGAGTTTCTTTACATTGTGTGTGGTACTTCTCCTCAATTATTGTGTTGTTCATGTCATTCAACCATGCTTGTCTTGCTGTTCTTTTCTTTATGACCCTGCAGACTTCATCGAACCAGTTCTTTTTTATGGTCTTGATTCCCAGGGTTAATTAGCTTGTATACTAAAAATATAATGAGGAATGTTAGAGAAGATGTAGACAAAGTACATTACGATGCCATAACAATTTGAGGTTATGAAATACCAGAGATTAGATATGCTGATGGCACAGTATTACTGTCCACAACACAAAAAGGAATGGAAAAAATAATTATGTCAGTCCGTAAGAATAGTGAATAGCAAAATCTTTATCTTAATGCAAAGAAAACTAAATTGATGACAACTGACAAAACAAATAAGGGAACTGAAATATATATCAATGATGACAAAGTGGGAAAAGGTGGTGAATTTTGAATATGTTGGATCATTACTAACTAATAATGGAGATACAATGAGGGAAATTAAAAGGAGGACATCTATCGCTCTTCAGAAAGTAAAACAACTAAAGAATCTGTGGAGAGGAACAGACAGAACTACACAAATAAGATTTTTAAGGGCATGCATCTTTCCCATCGCAAAATATGCCAGTGAGACGTGGACACTTAACAAAACAACTGAGAAACATATAAATGCCTTTGAATGTAAATGCTACAGAAGAGTCCTTCAAATATCATGGTCACAAAAAAGAACAAATATACCCATACTACAAGAACTTAATATTGAAGAAAGTTAGCTAACAAAGAGGACTAAACAGAGAAAACTTAATTTTTTTGGACATATTAAACGTCATGAATTTTATAAAGAAGACAGCCTTGGAAAGGTACATAATGGAAAAAAGAAAGAGAGGAAGACCAAGACGAAGATGGCTGCAAGACATTGTTGATGATCTGCAAATGGTTGCATCAAGCAGCAGGCCATCTTGCTTACAACCGAGAGGCCTACAGGAGAGCTGTTAGGGAGACAAAGTTCCGCAGGGGACATGCAAATGACTGACTGACTGATTGACTCCCATGCGTTCTGCTGCTGTGCTCTTTATAATGGTTTTTATTTCTTCCCAATAATTAGTGTGTAGGCACACAACTATACACAAAGCACTGCAGTAAAGCTGTGATACCAAAATGTAGAAACTAGGGAAAAAGTAGGAACAGATTTGTTATTTAACGACAGCACACTTATGACGTTTCGGCGCGAACTTTTGTCAAAAAAAAAACAAACAGGTCGTCACAAGTGTGTTATCGTTAAATAATAAAGCTGTTCCTACTTTTTCCCTAGTTTATACATTTATTTCTTCCCATCTGTCATCAATGCTTTTATCTTCTTCATTCCCTCTTGTCTTTATCTTATGATTTGGCTCTTTTCTTAATTTTTCTTTAGTTTATTCTCTCTTCAAAGCATCTCTATTTATTACTGAGCTTTTATTTAATTTACTATATAAATTTGTCTTGAGTCTCAGTTTCAGTTCGAAGACAGAAAGCTACACATCTAAATATACTCGTAGATGTATTTCAACGTTTTATACCTGCAATCTAATTTTACTTGCATTTCTTTTCACTGCGCTTTCGTTGTTCCAATTTACTTCGTTTTGTTACCTTTCTGGTAAAAATAACTTCTGTTGTTTGTCTGTGTATTGAAACGAATGAGATATTTTCGATGTTTTGTTGCTGTGTTTATCTCTATAGCGCTCCCACTCCAGTGAAGTGTAAGATATCACAAACAGGGCTCCCAGTTATTGATTCACTCCACAAAAGTCGACCTTGTATTTCAAGGTCAATTATGTTCGTTTAATACGTTGTTTTTCTCCGGGTCGGAAGCAGTGTACAAAAGGCAAAGGATAAAGTATAAACGGAGAACGCCGGGTTAGTAAAAGTGCATTGTTATTGTTGGAGTTAATATTTTGTAAACTGTCTCTTAACGATCATATTGCTCTTGTTGCACTTTCCTGTCCCTGGTAAACTTTCTGGTATTCACCCTTGGAAACTAAACACTCGCATCAAGGATCACATTCGATGTAAGTCATCGTTCATGAACATTCTGGAACCACTGAAGTCTGTGTGGCGTTACAGAGAACACGAAGGTTCTTCTTCTTCTTCTTCGTTCGCTTCTACCACCAAAACCGCACTGTGATCCTACTGAATTTACGCCTGTGGTCCTCGTAGGTCCCGTGGTCTCCTGTGTGGTCCCACACGAGATCCACGAGAGGACCACAAGGGGTTCAGAGTATCACAGTGCTTTAGCCTGTATTCTTGGTGGGTCTCAGAAACGGGATTGCGTGACACCGTGGTTTTCATTGCACCAGTGTAGTCTAGGGTTGGACTTTCTCACCGGAAGACCTCGACGTGTTTAGGATATCAGTGCATCCCTGCTGGGTGAGAGGCGGTAGCCCACCCAGGCCACAGTTGGACCTTCTCACCGGAAAACCTCGACGTGTTTTGAGATACCAGTGTATCACCGCCGGGTGAGAGGTGGTTGCCCATCCAGTCCAGAGTTGGACTTTCTCACCGGAAAACCTCAGCGTGATTAGGATATGCAAACATCCCCGCCGGGTGAGAGGTGGTTGCCTATCTAGACTGCCCTGGTCCAGTGTCTCCGACTTCAGCATTTTGCGGTCGTGGCCGCTACCCTTCCTAGTTGTGACCAGGATGGTACTGTGACATGCATAGCCTTCAAGATTCACCCCTGGTGTGAGCCGGTCTAGGCAAAATTCACCAGTATGGGTGTATATCAGGCGTGACCGACCTCTAGAGCGAAGGTGGCATGATATGTCTAGCCATCAAGTTCCACCCCTGGTGTGTGCCGGTTTAGGCATATTTCACCAGTGTAGGTGTATTTCGGACATGGCAGGCCTCTAGAGCAGAGGTGCCGTGGTATGTATACCTCTCGCAGCGATACTACTGGACATACCGATTAAACTTCACTTTATCCTTTCCACCACCTTTTCACATCGGTGCCGCACAGCAACTTTTATTTCTTTTCTGCATTTTCTTCCTTGACCGGGAGGAGCTTCACTCCACGCGCGGCATTCGAAGAGTCTCGCCAGCAGTGTCTTAACCTCTGGGACAAGCCGGTTCATGCATTTCACCCGATATGACTGCACTCAGGACGTGGCCGACCTCCAGACCAGAGGTGCCGTGACTTGACTGTTTGCTTAGCTTTATCCTTTCTACCACCTTTTCCGCAGTGATGCTGCGCGGCAACCCCATTTGCACCTTTCTTCATTGGCCAGGAGGAACACCGCTCCACGCATGGCAGCTGAAGAATCTCGCCAACAGCGGACACGAAACATGGAGGTATACACAAAATAAAATAAGAAAACGGAGAATGTAGAATGAAAATATCGAGGTCTGTCCATGAAATTGTATGAAAATAGAGAATACAGAGTTGAAAACATCCACTTATATACGTGTTAAAGTAAGACAAAAGAGAACACATAGCTGAAAACATAAATTATTATACAAGATATAGAGCTGAAAACATCGACTTTTATACTAATCATAAATGAAGAAAATGGAGAAAGATAGAGTTGTAAACATCAACTACTATACAAATAATAAATTAAGAAAATAGAAAATAAAGAGTTGAAAAGAACTTTTATAAAAATCGTAAAGTAAGAAACAGAGAACGTAGAGTTGAAAACATCAACCATTAAACATCATAAAGTAAGATAACATAGAGTATAGAACTGAAAACAATGAGATTTATACAAGACAAAGTGCAAAAAATCTGTGGGCTCGTAAACCATCAAGTACTAAAATGACATAGTTAGAAAAGCAACTTGTTAGATATTGTTAGAAATTATTTTAATGACTGTTAAAAAATAAAACATATGTTAGAAGATCTGTATTTACAATGTATTTTTGTTTATGTATATGTCTGCGTATGTATGTGTGCGTGAGTGCTATTTTATTAGGTTAATTACTTCTTCTCTTTTACTTTGAATGTATTAGTTAAATCTTACACTCTTTGTGATATGTTTTTTTCCTAATTTAATTTGTATATTTGTACTAAATCAAGTGTGTGGGAAGAATGAAAGACAGAGTGATGAAGGACAGAATGTAAGACGGGCCTGCGTGCCCAATTCTTTACCCTTTAAAAATAACGATTATTCATTCATTCATTCACTCTCTCACTCTCTGTCTCTCTCTGTGTCTCTCTCACTCTCTGTCTCTCTCACTCTGTGTCTCTCTCACTCTGTGTCTCTCTCACTCTCTGTCTCTCACTCTCTCACTCTGTGTCTCTCTCACTCTCTGTCTCTCTCACTCTCACTCTCTGTCTCTCTCACTCTCTGTCTCTCTCACTCTCACTCTCTGTCTCTCTCACTCTCTGTCTCTCTCACTCTCTGTCTCTCAAAAATTAAACCAACTGTCTCCCAAAATTAAACACTTTATCGACAAAGACACAAGAAAAATACACTACATATCACACATACAAACACACTTAGATTACTATTCCACAATCTGTGATGGATGCTCAGTCTCAAACACAAAAAGGCTCCACTCACTTCATAAGCGAGCATTAAATCTTATTTGTGACAAACACCCAGTACAGACTGTAGATCAACACAAACAACTCAAAATTCTACCCCTCAAAAACAGAATCATTTTTAACAAAGTTAAGTTTGTTCACAGAATTCTGTCGCACAATGCTCCGCCTTACTTGTGGTCACTGTTTACGTATAATACTAAACATAGCCAGCGTTTAAAAATCTGTCTTCTTCCTAAACCCAGGATTGATCTGTACAAGAAAAGCCTTGCATACTCTGCAGTACAGCTCTGGAACACCCTCCCCTACCATTTAAAATCCATTGGTAATACTTCATCCTTTAACTCAAACCTGTTTCATTATTTACTTGCTTGTAATTATATGCCTCCATAAAATAACCAGCACTCTCTCAACACATGGCTCGTAAACCATCAAGTACTAAAATGACATAGTTAGAAAAGCAACTTGTTAGATATTGTTAGAAATTATTTTAATGTCTGTTAAAAAATAAAACATATGTTAGAAGATCTGTATTTACAATGTATTTTTGTTTATGTATATGTCTGCGTGTGTATGTGTGTGTGAATGCTATTTTATTAGGTTAATTACTTCTTCTCTTTTACTTTGAATGTATTAGTTAAATCTTACACTCTTTGTGATATGTTTTTTCCCTAATTTAATTTGTATATTTGTACTAAATCAAGTGTGTGGGAAGAATGAAAGATGGAGTGATGAAGGGCAGAATGTAAGACGGGCCTGCGTGCCCAATTCTTTACCCTTTAAAAATAAAGATTATTCATTCATTCATTATTCATTCATTGTCTCACTCTCTGTCTCTCTCACTCTGTGTCTCTCTCACTCTCTGTCTCTCTCATTCTCTCACTCTGTCTCTCTCTCACTCTCTCACTCTCTGTCTCTCTCACTCTCTGTCTCTCTCAAAAAAACTATCATTGCACCATAGTCACTATCCTCCTTCGTTTTTCTTATGATGAAATTTGATGATCATGATCCAAAATTATGAGTTTTAAATTTTTGGATGTCTTTTTTTAATTTAATATTTTGTATTTAATATCCATTTATTAACTTCAAACCCCGGGTAACTGAAAAAGCGAGTAAATGAATACGCGAGTAACTGAAAGCGCGAGTAACTGAAAGCGCGGTGGATGAAACAGCGGAAATGGCGGGAATAAAGTATACAAACAAAAAAAGTCAAACATTCTCTGGGTTTGTCATGACAAAGCAAAAGTTGCAGGTCTTCAAATCTGCTCTGAAAATATAAAGATCGAAAGAAAAACGAAGAAGGCGAAGTGAAAAATATTCGGGGGTGGGGGCTGACCATGTGGCACAAAGGACAGACACGCCTCATAGATTATACAAAGCCTTCATTTTTTTTTTTTAAAGTTATAGCAGCAAGATAACTCACTCCGATCAGCAAAGCAGATGATGATGATGATGATGATGATGATGATATTCCTTAACTTAGACGTTTCAAGATTCTCAGAGCATTGTTAACAAATCTTAATCATGACGTTGCATAAATGTACAGATGGATACAGTTTTTCGCTGTAGAAATCTATTTTTGGGACCAAGGATCGCAGGACCCCATATCGCAAAAGAAAAATCTGAAATAAAGTTTTTCTCCTTCTTCGCCTATCACCACCTCATGTCCTTGCCTCCGACCTGCCCCCCTTCCCTCCCCCATCGTAAAAATGTACTTTACGGGAGCCAGTACGGGACAAACTAATCACTTGGACACGTTTTGTATATCGTCCGATGACTTGCCAACAATCAAACCATGAGTTACAAGTGCTATTTTTGTAGCCGCCATGTCATGCTTAGACAGTTTTCAAAAGCTGCCTCTGGTTTTATCCTTTTTTTTTTCCAGTAACAAACAGCTTGTTTACGCTAGCGTGACTGTTTATGTACTTTCTGTTCTTGTGTGCGCTTAATTTGGAATAAATAATTCCGTGTCTGCAGGTTAAGGTGAACTTCTTGGAGAAAAGTACGTCCGAAATTTTTGGTGGGTTTCGGAAAGCACGTTTCCTGAAAGTAAACTCGGTTCGTGTCAACACATTTAAGACTCTGTCCCTCACAAGAAATGACGCCAGGAGTCAGCACGAAGATGGCTGAGTGACGGCGCAGTTATCTGGTGGCTGAGCCGGGACTCTTGTTATCCTACGTCTTCGTGCTGCTCCTAGTTGTGCTCTGTCTGCGCGGCTAACATGAGTCCGGATCGTAGAAGATTTCATGACTTAGTCGACGAGTCTGGTTCAGCAAGATCATGCAGCCCTTACTCAGTCTAAACGGTGCGTATGCTTCGAGATAGCTGCTTGAAGACCTTGCATACAGCTGCACGATCAACACACCATCAAATGATGTATATTTAAGGTCAAACTAAAGGAAAATATAAACTGAAATGAAGATGCTATTGTGTTTATATCATACTGATACTTCAGATTCAAAGAAAATTCTTACAGTGTGACCATAAAGTCCTTGTCTGGTTAAGATTACATTGTGGTCATAAAGTTCTTGTCTGGTTAAGATTACATAGTGATCATAAAGTCCTTGTCTGGCTAAGATTACATTGTGATCCCAAAGTTCTTGTCTGGTTAAGATTACCTTATGATCATAAAGTTCTTGTCTGGTTAAGATTACATTGTGATTATAAAGTTCTTGTCTGGTTAAGATTACCTTATGATCATAAAGTTCTTGTCTGGTTAAGATTACCTTATGATCCCAAAGTTCTTGTCTGGTTAAGATTACCTAATGATCATAAAGTTCTTGTCTGGTTAAGATTACATTGTGATTATAAAGTTCTTGTCTGGTTAAGATTACCTTATGATCCCACAGTTCTTGTCTGGTTAAGATTACCTTATGATCATAAAGTTCTTGTCTGGTTAAGATTATATTGTGATTATAAAGTCCTCGTCTGGTTAAGCAAAAGCATATCTTAAAAGTATTGTAGATAGAAAGAGACTAAAAACATGGTGACGTTACATGCTTGTAGACCGATTCTTAAAGATTTTCTGTACATGTGTCGCTGCGTTCACCACTATCAAAATGACGTCTATGAAAAAAAGATAGCCATGTGTGTGTTGTGGTGTCACAAAACACACCCATGAACTGGGACGGACGGCCCTACACCATGAACCCAATTTTACCAGTCATAATTCCTTCCTCCCCCCCCTCCCCCCCCCCCCCCCCAATCTCGTTTTTTTCATAGGGATATACCAAGGATAAAGTGTTCAGTTCACCAGATTCTGAAATTAAAACTTTGAAGTCAAGGATAAAAGAATCTTTAGCGAAGGTGACTAAAGAGATTTTGGAGAACATATGGCAAGAAATCAAGTATCACTTAAACGTTCTCCGAGCAATAAACCGAGAACATGTGACGTTCTCCAAGTAATAAACCAAGCACATGTGACGTTCTCCAAGTAATAAAACAAGCACATGTGACGTTTTCCAATTAATAAACCAAGCACATGTGACGTTTTCCAATTAATAAACCAAGCACATTGGACGTTCTCCAAGCAATAAACCGTACACATGCGACGTTCTCCAAGCAATAAACCGTACACATGCGACGTTCTCCAAGCAATAAACCGTACACATGCGACGTTCTCCAAGCAATAAACCGAGCACATGCGACGTTCTCAAAGCAATAAACCGAGCACATGCGACGTTCTCAAAGCAATAAACCGTACACACGCTGACGCGCACGGATACAGTTTAAAAAACAAATGCACACACGCCTGTGCCTAAATATAGTTGTTGTGCAATAAATGTTCGAAACAGGAGAAAGGCTTCTTAACATTTATATGATTACACAGCCCCTCGGTGGATTATCATTTATATTCACATCTTCGTCACCAGATCGTCATCGTTATTACCACTACTAAGTATCAGATGACAGATTCCAGGTTCTATTTTATATGTGGACAAGACGAGGAGCGCTCTTCTGAGAAGGAGCTGTTCTGCGGCCAAATCAGCTTCTTATCCGGCTTCGAAGAGGAAAGTGTCATTATATATGACACTTATTAATTTTGACATTCTACAGAAAATAATATCTACTTATAGTACTGACAATAAGATTACGGAGAATAATCAGTACATAATTACTGACCATACACGTCTATTTGAAATGATAACTTCTGTTTATGAATTCTGTACCTATTCCCAGAGAGCTATAAAGTCAGGTTTTTTTTAACTGACTCCACTACCATAACGGTGGGTCACGCCACTGTACACACCGTGTTTGTCAGATGGCTGTTTCAAGAAAAAATTCCCCTCCTCTCTCTCTCTCACTCTCTCTCTCTCTCTCTCTCTCTTGTCCTTTAAGTGCTAATACACACGGGGAAGCTGATATTCCACTTTTGTAAGTCCTTGGCTACCTTCTTGTCTGTTTCCCATATCGGTTCTTTGTTTAGCAATATTCTGAGAGAAAATTAGAGGAAGAAAAGAGATAAGATGCTTCCTAGCTGAGCTTATGTGGCGTTTAAAGACAAAGCAGTTTAGAAACACTGCGCTAAAAGTCAATTCGTTCTAACCTGTATTAGGTCACTGTTTCAATAAAAGTAACCTTGGAATCTTCAGATCAGATAAAAGCAGATTCTGAAACTATGATTCATAGAAATCTAAATATATCTCTTCTCGGAAACAACACGAATAAATCATATAAAGTCATTTTTCTTGTTTATGGTAATTTAAAATACATAAACCATACCAGCGGGGTGTGTCAACGGTAAATTGACATATAAAAAGCAAATAGGACTGACCTGCATACAGCTGGATTTTTCCTTGACAGATATAAATAGAAGCAGACTTTGAAAGGAGGTCAATGTGTAACTAAAAATAAAGTGGATTTTCCAGTTAAAAACTCGGAAGACACAAACAAAAGCACCTTCACTTTCCAGCCGCTGAATCACTACACACAGGGTAGCCCCGGTGTTGTCTGGGTTAAAAATAGATCAGGATCGAGGCGCAGCGTAGTCGCTTCATCATCGCTTCTGTAATGTAAGTTTAGCAGTACGGGAAAGATTGAAAAAGAAACTATTGACATTTTGCCTGCAAATGGCGGAAAGATGTCGTGAGCTCAGTTCAGAGAAATTAGTCTTCATGACTCAACAATGGCTTGGCCAAATTGCGCAAAAGATTCAAGACTGTCTGTAGCTTGTGACATGATTAATAGGAAATATTTTAACTCTTTTGCTCCGGAACAGCAATGTCAGGGTTGGTCTATGTAAATCAATGTTCAGACTGTTATTCAAGTAAAGTCTACATAAAATGTGAAGAATCACATTTCTAAACCGAATAATTTTTTTTTTAATATAGATTAACTTCCTTCCAGTTTCTTTCTACAGAAAATTTCTCCAAAAAAAAAAAAATTGTTCTGGCAGATGCTGGAATGTACTTCAGGAGAGAAAGGGGTAACCCATAAATAGGCAAGTGACTGGACGTACTCATTCATTTGCATGTCCCTTGCAGAACTTTGCCTCTCTAACAGAACTCCTGTAGGCCTCTCGGTTGAGAGCAAGATGCCCTTTTTTTTTTTGCCTCTCTAACAGAACTCCTGTAGGCCTCTCGGTTGAGAGCAAGATGCCCTGCTGCTGATGCATCCATTAGCAGATCATCAACGATATCTTGCAGCCATCTTCACCTTGGTCTTCCTCTCTTTCTGTTTCCCATTATGTACCCTTCCAAGACGATCTTCTCTAGATTATCATGACGTTTAATAAATATTTAAATTTTCTCTCTTTAATCCTCTTTACTAGCCAACTTCTTAAACATTAAGTTCTTGTAGTATGGACATATTTGTTCTTTTTTGAATCCATGACATATGAAGAACTCTTTTGTAGTATTTACATTCAAAGGCATTTATGTGTTTCTCAGCAGTGTCCAGGTCTCACAGGCATATGTTGCGATGGGAAAGATGCATGCCCTTAAAAATCTTATTTTTGTGGTTCTGTCTGTTCCTCTCCACAGATTCTTTAGTTGTTTTACTTTCTGAAGACCGATAGATGTCCTTCTTTTAATTTCCCTCATTGTATCTCCATTATTAGTTAGTAGTGATCCAAGATATTCAAAACTCTTCACTTCTTCCAGTTTTTCCTCATTGATACATATTTCAGTTCCCTTATTTGTTTTGTCAGTTGTCATCAATTTAGTTTTCTTCGCATTAAGATAGAGGTTCTGCTCTTCGCTGTTCTTACGGACAGACATAATTAGTTTTTGCATTCCTTTTTGTGTTGTGGACAGTAATACTGTGTCATCAGCATATCTAATCTCTGGTATTTCGTAGACTGGACGTAACAGTCAGTACATTCTGGGAAATGAAAATGCCTAAAGGCCAAAAAGGCGCGTCTGGAACATGACAAAGACCCCGCCAATGGACAGCTTTAAATAACAAAAGAACTGAATTGTTAGGCTGGTACTGTTACCAGCTTAATTTTTTTGTTTTTAATGAAGAGATAACTGGGTCAGCGAGTGGCGTCCACGTGGTTTAGAACATTTTTACTTTTACATGTATCAACACAGAGACATTTGTAACTGATGAGAAATTATGAAATAATTCCTGTGATAATAAAATGTCAAGCGTTTTGAAGATATAAGGAAAAAAAATCTCATAATGTATCTTAGATTTATAAAGGTATTCATTCATTCATTCATTCTTTCATTCATTCTTTCATTCATTCTTCTTTCAGACTCCGCCACCATAGGGACTATAGCAATCCTTGCACAGTTAGCCAGCCAAGATCTGTTACTGAAGGTACCAACAAAGAGACAGGTCAGGGTCTTGGTCAGCTATGGTCCGCCAACTCTGACTTTAGCATGCGTTGCTAATGGACAAATGGGAAGCGTCGTCTCCTACACAAGTATCCGAATAACCCGTCTAGTAACTACGACGTGTAATCTGTTTTATGACATATTTCACAATGTATTTTTAATTTGTTTTTTTTAAAATAAGATCAATAAGAAATATTATAAGTCAGAAATATCACTCTTCACAAACATACAAAAAAACAAACAAACAAACAAACAAACTTAGCCCACTTCACTCTGACGGCAGATATAGCAAACTTATCTGCTAGTTCACTCCTATGGCAGGTATAGTAAACTTATCTGCTAGTTCATTCTGACGGCAGACATAGCAAACTTATCTGCTAGTTCACTCTGTTGGTAGACATAGCAAACTCATCTGCTAGTTCACTCTGATGGTAGACATAGCAAACTTATCTGCTAGTTCACTCTGATGGCAGACATAACAAACTTATCTGTTAGTTCACTCTGATGGTAGGCATAGCAAACTTATCTGCTAGTTCACTCTGATAGTAGATATAGCAAACTTATCTGCTAGTTCATTCTGATGGCAGACATAGAAAACTTATCTGCTAGTTCACTCCTATGGCAGGTATAGTAAACTTATCTGCTATTTCATTCTGACGGCAGACACAGCAAACTTTTCTGCTGTGTAAAGTCAAAATCAGTAATGTATATCGTGTGATACTTTTATTCACTTTACTTCTGTTTCCTTCACTTTTATAGCTTGCATATGACTTTCACATGCTACAATAAGTTATACTTGTGCTTCTAATCTGGTCACTGGAACCAGTAATGACTTTTTGAACATTTTGACTCGCAGTGTCAAATACTGGTTATTATGAATTAGATCATGTCGTTAAAAAACAATATACAATACATATGTGAACTTAAGCATACAGAAACCTGACCATGTTTGTAATTTCAATGTTTTATATAAACTGTTATAAAAAAAAAAGAAACGCACCAAATACGATGTTGCGATTTAAACTGAAGTTTGCTAATCAGACAAGGGCAAATTGCCTGAAACATTCACTTATTAACATCACTGCTGTATCTAGACCAACAAGCAGCAGTAAGAGTAAATGGTGAAACAACAACTTGGTTTGACATAAAACAAGGGGTCCGTCAGGGGTGCATATTGTCACCCTACTTATTTAACTTGTATACTGAAAATATAATGAGGAATGTTAGAGAAGATGTAGACAAAGAATATTACGATGCCATAACAGTTGGAGGTTATGAAATACCAGAGATTAGATATGCTGATGACACAGTATTGCTGTTCACAACACAAAAAGGAATGGAAAAACTAATTATGTCAGTCCGCAAGAACAGCGAAGAGCAGAACCTCTATCTTAATGCAAAGAAAACTAAATTGATGACAACTGACAAAACAAACAAGGCAAGTGAAATATGTATCAATGAGGAAAAACTGGAAGAAGTGGAGAGTTTTGAATATCTTGGATCGCTACTAACTAATAATGGAGATACAATGAGGGAAATTAAAAGGAGGACATCTATCGCTCTTCAGAAAGTAAAACAAATAAAGAATCTGTGGAGAGGAGCAGACAGAACCACAAAAATAAGATTTTTAAGGGCATGCATCTTTCCCATCGCAACATATGCCTGTGAGACCTGGACACTTAACAAAACAGCTGAGAAACACATAAATGCCTTTGAATGTAAATGCTACAGAAGAGTTCTCCAAATATCGTGGACACAAAAAAGAACAAATATATCTATACTACAAGAGCTTAATATTGAAGAAGGCTGGCTAGTGAAGAGGATTAAAGAGAGAAAACTGAAATATTTTGGACACATTAAACGTCATGATAATTTAGAGAAGACCGTACTGGAAGGATACATAATGGGAAAAAGAAAAAGAGGAAGACCAAGACGAAGATGGCTGCAAGACATCGTTGACGATCTGGAAATGGATGCAACAGCAGCAGGCCATCTTGCTCACAACCGAGAGGCCTACAGGAGTGCTGTTTGGGAGGCAAAGTTCCGCAAGGGACATGCAAATGAATGAATGAATGATTCACTTAGACATCAACTTCACGTTCTGACCTGAATTGTACTCAGCAGATGTTCCATGAGCACAGAAAAGTGACACTAGTCAAAACAGCATTTTTGACAATAACTCATGACAGGTTCACGAAAATCCCGTGAAACTTACTGAAAATAAAACTCACTCAATGACCATGTTATTGAATGCCTATAAAAGATTGACACTCCCTGAATCAACTCATTTGAAAATTCAGTGCGCAAGTATGGCTCATCTCACTACAGAACAACGACTCATCATCATTGGACGTTTACAGACTGGACAGTCACAAAGTGTAGTGGCCAGACAATTTAATGTGGTTAGAAGCACCATTAGTCTCATTTGGAGACAATTTCAAGAAACTGCCTCAGTTGCAGACCGGCCGCGCAGTGGAAAACCCATAGTCACAAATCCTGCCGAAGGCCGCTTCATACGGCTGCGTCACCTCAGGAATCGATTTGCATCTGCCTCCTCAATAGTCCAGTCAATGACAGCAGCTCTCCGAATTTCGGATCAAACGGTCAAGAACTGGCTGCACGACGCTGGTCTTTGGACTGGAAGACCCTACAGAGGTCCTGTTCTTACGGACCGGCATAGCCACAACGGACTGCAGTGGTTAACCAGCATCGTCAATGGACCGTTGCGAATGATTTGAGAAGGGTTTGGTTTCGTGATGAATCATTCTTTCTGCTCTAGTGACACGACAGACGGAGAAGAGTTTACCGCAGTTTTTGAGCGCTATCCCCAGAACTGCGTGGATCAGGCTCCTCCATATGGTGGTGGAGGTGTGCTGGTGTAGAGGACGATCAACTTCATGGGAAGAAGTGACCTGGTGCAAATTGAAGGACGCCTGAATGCTCAACGATACGTCGCTGAAATTCTTCGTCCTCGCGTCCTTCCACCTCTGGCTGCACTAGGGTCGATTTTTCAGCAGGATAGCACTCGATCTCATGTGGCACAACTAATCACCCAGTTCCTCGCTGACAACAACGTCCAGACTATTCCGTGGCCATCCATGTCATCAAACATGAACCCATTAGAACACTTATGGGATGAAATCAACAGACAAGTCTGCCAGCGTAGCGCTAACCAATCTCCGACAGTTGTCTCTTGCACTGCGGGAAGAGCGGGCAGCCATCCCACAACATCAGATCCAACGGTTAATCGTATCCATGTCAAGGAGATGTCGTTCTCTGATACAGGCCAGAGGAGGCCATACACCTTACTGAAACGGAGGCCTCAGTCGCAAAGAATAAAAGTCCAAACCAAATTTAATGAACATCATTTCATTGTTAAAGGCTTAAAGTTTCTTTATATCAAGATTGAAACATTAATTTCGTAAAATAAAATTTTGATACAAATTTGAAAGTTGGTGCCCATTACGACTACAATAGTGGTGCGTTTCTTTTTTTTGAACAGCGTAGTTTAGCGTATAATTATTACAAGTCTGCGTTGCTGCATATTATTTTAATGCACTATTTAAGAGCTAAAAACTTGTACGCTGTTTTAAAACCTTGTTCCAATGTTGTAATTTGTATCTATTGTTTTGGTTCATTGCTAATTTTCTTGAAAATTGTCTTTAGTATTCTGATTATTTGATATTTTGTTGCACAGTTTATTATGGCGCTGTTTTACTGTTATTTTGTTGCATAATTTAACTACGACATCGATTCTGACAACAACATGGAACATTTTAACCAGAACCCAAACAGCAAGCAACCAATCACCTGTGACCTCAGAGATAACTTGCGCAGAGAAGAGACACAAAGACCTGGATGTAGATTCTCACTGGGCCGAGATCTAGATTACCTGCGTGCCGTAGAGGTCATTTACAAACCCAGTTTTATAGTCAAGATGACATTAAAACTTGTGTATTTGTAAAGTGACATATGCTTCGCTGCTAGCGTGACGTTCATGCTGCTCTGACATCTATACAGTGGTCCTTAAACTTTTCGCACCAGAGGACCACATATCGAACTACATATAAGTTACGGACCACCATATTATATGCATTATCGGAATTTCTTGAATCCTTAATTGTTTTAATTCAGTAGATGATGACACTGTAACAAGAAATCGATAACGCAGTGGCGGACCACCTGATAATGCTCGCAGGACCGCAGGCTGAGAAAAACTGGTCTACCCTATTAAGAACTTATATAACGTTTTGTTTGGCTTTAGCAAGCCCCCTTTGTATTTCTTAATTACCTCTGTTAGGTGAAAGCAATGTTTTTGGTCGAATATTTGTCTGCTTTTATGTAACTCAGGTGCGGTTTTGAAAAATACGTTTATCTGTATGGGAATATCACACAATGCCGGCTTTATGAGTATATCAAACAATGTAAGCTGTTTAGGAATATCAAACAATGCCGGCTTTATGGGAATATCAATCAATGTAAGCTGTTTAGGAATATCAAACAATGCCAGCTGTTTGAGATTATCAAACAATGCCAGCGGTATGGGAATATCAAACAATGCCAGCGGTATGGGAATATCAAACAATGCCAGCTGTATGGGATTATCAAACAATGCCAGCGGTATTGGATTATCAAACAATGAAAGCTGTATGAGATTATCAAACAATGCCAGCGGTATTGGATTATCAAACAATGCCAGCTGTATGGGAATATCAAACAATGCCAGCGGTATGGGAATATCAAACAATGCCAGCGGTATGGGAATATCAAACAATGCCAGCGGTATGGGAATATCAAACAATGCCAGCGGTATGGGAATATCAAACAATGCCAGCGGTATTGGATTATCAAGCAATGAAAGCTGTATGGGATTATCAAACAAGCTGTATGGGATTATCAAACAATTAAAGCTGTATGGAATGATAAAAGAATGAAAATTGTATGGGAATATCAAACTATATAAGCTGTATCAGCAGCGGCGACTGCCAGCCTTCTTTATTTTCAGCGTAACTTTTCACATTGGAAGGACAACCTTCAGACCGAGAACAAGACACTGCAGGCCGAAGCGGTATCTATACCATAAGCTAAAAACTGGGCACACCAGACCTATGTGCCTGCAGCAAAGAACAACAGACAGCACATCACATCCTCCAGAGCTGCCAGCTACACAACCCACTCAGGTGAAGTACCTGGCCAGACCCCTACAGGAAAACCTCCTCAGTGATGCTGAAAACCTGAGATAGTCGGTGTCGATGTCGGAGCTAACGATGAAGAAAATGAAATCAGCGAAGAGAATTACCAAGAAGCATCATCATCAGTTTTAAAGGGAGGTTGTATCATTTTTTTAAAAAGTACAGCAAATAAAAGCCTCTTATTTCTGAGCAGACTGAGCGCTCCACAGCAAACCTACGAACCTCTCATGGCACACCATTGTGTTGTGATCCGCTGTTAGATAATCCAAGCTGTACACTATGAAATATGAGAAACCTGTGTGTATAACAATGATATATGACAAACACAAGACGGAGATTTCTTCCTGCACAAATATTTGACGTCTGTCATTGTGTTGGGTGCTTTCTTTGTTAAGTGTAAAAAAATGCTTTATACTTGTACGTTATGAGAGCATTATACTCGTACGTTTGAGAGCATTGTACGTTCTGAGAGCATTATACTCGTACGTTCTGAGAACAGTGTACATTCTGAGAGCATTATACTCGTACGTTCTGAGAGCATTATACTCGTACGTTCTGAGAGCATTGTACGTTCTGAGAGAACTATACTCTTACGTTCTGAGAGCATTGTACGTTCTGAGAGTTGCACCTCAGATGAATGTGATCATGCTGGATAGTACTAGGTTATCTGTGATCATCTTGGATGATACTAGGTTATCTGTGATCATGTTGGATGTACTAGGTTATCTGTGATCATGTTGGATGGTACCTCTTACTAGGTTATTTGTGGTCATGTTGGATGGTACTAGGTTATCTGTGATCATGTTGGATGGTACTAGGTTATCTGTGATCATGTTGGATGGTACTAGGTTATCTGTGATCATGTTGGATGGTACTAGGTTATCTGTGAACATGTTGGATGGTACTAGGTTATCTGTGATCATGGTGGACGGTACTAGGTTATCTGTGATCATGTTGGATGGTACTAGGTTATCTGTGATCATGTTGGATGGTACTAGGTTATCTGTGATCATGTTGGATGGTACTAGGTTATCTGTGATCATGTTGGATGGTACTAGGTTATCTGTGATCATGCTGGATGGTACTAGGCTATCTGTGATCATGTTGGATGGTACTAGGTTATCTTTGATCATGCTGGATGGTACTAGGTTATCTGTGATCATGCTGGATGGTACTAGGTTATCTGTGATCATGCTGGATGGTACTAGGTTATCTGTGATCATGCTGGATGGTACTAGGTTATCTGTGATCATGCTGGATGGTACTAGGTTATCTGTGATCATGTTGGATGGTACTAGGTTATCTTTGATCATGCTGGATGGTACTAGGTTATCTGTGATCATGCTGGATGGTACTAGGTTATCTGTGATCATGCTGGATGGTACTAGGTTATCTGTGATCATGCTGGATGGTACTAGGCTATCTGTGATCATGTTGGGTGGTACTAGGTTATCTTTGATCATGCTGGATGGTACTAGGTTATCTGTGATCATGTTGGATGGTACTAGGTTATCTGTGATCATGTTGGATGGTACTAGGTTATCTGTGATCATGTTGGATGGTACTAGGTTATCTGTGATCATGTTGGATGGTACTAGGTTATCTGTGATCATGTTGGATGGTACTAGGTTATCTGTGATCATGTTGGATGGTACTAGGTTATCTGTGATCATGTTGGATTGTACTAGGTTATCTGTGATCATGTTGGATGGTACTAGGTTATCTGTGATCATGCTGGATGGTACTAGGTTATCTGTGATCATGCTGGATGGTACTAGGTTATCTGTGATCATGTTGGATGGTACTAGGTTATCTGTGATCATGCTGGATGGTACTAGGTTATCTGTGATCATGTTGGATGGTACTAGGTTATCTGTGATCATGTTGGATGGTACTAGGTTATCTGTGATCATGTTGGATGGTACTAGGTTATCTGTGATCATGTTGGATGGTACTAGGTTATCTGTGATCATTTTGGATAGTACCTCTTACTAGGTTATCTGTTATCGTACGCTTTACCTTGACTTTCTCCCGGATGGTGTGAGAGAGATTGCTGAGTTGTTCGTGTAGTTAAGATGACAAGGAGAGCAGGGGAACGCAAGAGTAGGACTAGATTCCAGAGAATAAGGCTAAAATGTATAAATGTTGGTTACTGAGTCTATTTAGGGCAGAATAAACCTTATATATTATCTTGAGTATGTTTAGGGCAGAATAAACCTTATATATTATCTTGAGTACGTTTAGGGCAGAATAAACCTTATATATTATCTTGAGTATGTTTAGGGCAGAATAAACCGTATATATTATCTTGAGTATGTTTAGGGCAGAATAAACCTTATATATTATCTTGAGTATGTTTAGGGCAGAATAAACCGTATATATTATCTTGAGTATGTTTAGGGCAGAATAAACCTTATATATTATCTTGAGTATGTTTAGGGTAGAATAAACCGTATATATTATCTTGAGTATGTTTAGGGCAGAATAAACCTTATATATTATCTTGAGTATGTTTAGGGCAGAATAAACCTTATATATTATCTTGAGTATGTTTAGGGCAGAATAAACCGTATATATTATCTTGAGTCTGTTTAAGGTAGAATAAACCTTATATATTATCTTGAGTATGTTTAGGGCAGAATAAACCTTATATATTATCTTGAGTATGTTTAGGGCAGAATAAACCTTACATATTGTCTTGAGTCTATTTAGGGCAGAATAAATCTCATTTGTTATGTACAGTATGCCTAAGACACATTAAATCTTACATTTTGTCTTACGTATGTGTAACCTTCTGTCCAGAATTATAAGGAAACGGATGCAACAAAGTACCCATAAAACTTTCTTTTTATCTGGGGCAAGTAAACATCCAAGAGCCGTCAGAAGACTGCAGACTTCATAGTACCCAAGGTGGGTGGGGGATGGAGCAGTGGCAAACCTAGGTGACTGATAGCTACAGCACCTCCTGATGATACATTGCTAACGTAGATAACTGTCACCAGCCCTGGGGCGTGTCCCATAGATAGCGTGCACAGCTGTAGTGGAAGTGATATCTGTGAAATGTGTAACCAGGAAACCACACGGGAAACGAAACTTGAGAATGGTGGGTCACTGTTTTTTCCCCGCGTGATGTAACTGTTTACGGATGCTCCCAGGCGACCGAGTGTTGCGTCATCTGACTTAATCTAGTGGTCATGACACCTGACTCCGAAATCCTTGTACGAGTTTCTCTCAGACGCCCACTGTTTATCAGGATATTGTGGGTAATCCAGGATGACCTGCGGGCAGGAAGCTCTTCTGTCAGAATGTTCTAGATTACCTGAGGGGCCCTCCTTGGCTGCCCCTACCCCCCTTACCTTTACGTCATCATCGCTTTTGTTTTGTGCTAATATTTCGGCTTCTCTAGAACTGCCTCAGTTGGGTGTGGGGGTGGGAGTGAGGGTGGGAGTGTGTGTGGGAGGTATAGAGGGTATGACTCTTTCCCATACCTCGCACGTTTAGTGACTGTGAGTATGTGATATACATTTTTTCCCTCTGCTTTTACCTGGATCTCAGTAAATGAAATAAGTAGGCTACTCTTTGGCAAACATAATAGTTATTATCGTTCTTAATCTGCAAATGGATGCATCAGCAGCAGGGCATCTTGCTTACAACCGAGAGGCCTACAGGAGAGCTGTTAGGGAGGCAAAGTTCCGTAAGGGACATGCAAATGACCGACTGACTGAATAGTTTTGTTAAAGAATAATATACCTTCATTAGTTGCAATACACTACATAGTGCTTGTTGTTGTTGTTGTTGTTGTGGCTAGTACTGCTGTGGTTGTTGTAAGACGTTGCTATAGCAACGGTACAGAAAATCTCCCGTCAGATTAGACAAATTTTAAGAACTTAAATATTTATCGAAAGCTAAATTATAATCATTCGGCTGAACTACAATATTTTACTGTTGGGAAAGCCGAGTAGGATTTCGAATAGGAATATTTCTAAGACTGGAATATGAAAGCCAAGGTAATGCTGTAACTAGGTGACTGATTAGTTCCTCTAAACTAGATTTAAGGAGCAGTTCTTATGAAGCTCCACCACCGAGTGGAGACACATTGTTGGTGAGGAACTCGAGATGTGAATCCTTGTGTATCACAGCAGACTTCAAGTTGTATGACTCAGGAGCCCGTCTCGGGGGGGGGGGGGGACTGACACAGAACTGGCAATCAGACACAGGAAATCGGACAACTGTAAGGTATTCCCGTGTCTAATTGTCCAGGTCTTTAAATATCGTGGAGTAAACAAGAACAATTCTACAGTCGTGACAGTCTTCGTAAGAGAGAAAGAGAGAGAGAGAGAGTAAACAAGGACAATTCTAGAGTCGTGATAGTATTCGTAAGAGAGAAAGAGAGAGAGAGAGAGGCAGAGAGAGAGAGAGAAAGAGAGTAAACAAGGACAATTCTAGAGTCGTGACAGTCTTCGTAAGAGAGAGAGAGAGAGAGTAAACAAGGACAATTCTAGAGCCGTGACAGTCTTCGTAAGAGAGAAAGAGAGAGAGAGAGAGAGTAAACAATGACAATTCTAGAGTCGTGACAGTCTTCGCATTAGAGAGAAAGAGAGAGAGAGAGAGAGTAAACAAGGATAATTCTGGAGTCGTGACAGTCTTCGTGAGAGAGAGAGAGAGTAAACAATGACAATTCTAGAGTCGTGACAGTCTTCGTAAGAGAGAAAGAGAGAGAGAGAGAGAGTAAACAAGGACAATTCTAGAGTCGTGACAGTCTTCGTAAGAGAGAAAGAGAGAGAGAGAGAGAGAGAGAGAGAGAGAGAAAGAGAGAGAGTAAACAAGGACAATTCTAGAGTCGTGACAGTCTTCGTAAGAGAGAAAAAGAGAGAGAGAGAGAGAGAGAGTAAACAAGGACAATTCTAGAGTCGTGACAGTCTTCGTAAGAGAGAAAGAGAGAGAGAGAATGAATGAATGAATGAATAAATGAATAATCTTTATTTTTCAAGGGTAAGGAATTAGGCACGCAGGCCCGTCTTACATTCTGCCCTTCATCACTCCATCTTTCATTCTTCCCACACACTTGATTTAGTACAAAAATACAAATTAAATTAGGAAAAAGATATCAAAAGAGTGTAAGATTTAACTATTACATTCAAGGTAAAAGAGAAGAAGTCATGAACCTAATAAAATAGCACTCACGCACACATACACACGCAGACATATACATAAATAAAAATACATTGTAAATCATCTTCTAACATATGTTTTTTTAACAAACATTAAAATAATTTCTAACAATATCTAACAAGTCTAACAAGAGAGAAAGAGAGAGAGAGAGAGAGTAAACAAGGATAATTCTAGAGTCGTGACAGTCTTCGTAAGAGAGAGAGAGAGAAAGAGAGAGAGTAAACAAGGACAATTCTAGAGTCGTGACAGTCTTCGTAAGAGAGAGAGAGAGAGAGTAAACAAGGACAATTCTAGAGTCGTGACAGTCTTCGTAAGAGAGAAAGAGAGAGAGAGAGAGAGAGAACACAGAAGATAGTTCTAAAATGTTAGCATCAGAATAGCTATTACTGTATAGTGTAGCATTTCCCTCGGTATGAGCATTTGAAAGACACGCACATGTATGGAGAAGGATATATATCTAAAGGTTGGATTCAGAAATAATAAGAATTTTAATTTGCAAGCTTTGGATGTGTAAAATCTCTTCAGAAAACATCAGTTTGTCACAGCAAACAGTTTGTAGATATAAGTACATACAACTAAATAAAACATATAAGTAGACACAAAGTCATTACAGTCAAACTTAGATAATAATTAGACTTCAGAAAGAAATAGAAACCGCTGTTGTTAACCCTTTTATCGCGCTGATTGTAGTCAGTTTTCGTGTCAAGTGGAAGGCTACATCTGCAACAAATTTCATTTTCCACGTCCGTCAGGAAAAGGTCGTTATCAGAAAGTACAAGTAACCATGACCATGCGCTTTAGAGCATGAAGAAAAATGTTCAGTGTTTTCCTTTGATCAGTTATAAAGTGTGTTCTTCTTCTCTTCTTTTTGCAGGTGCCAGTTATATCAGTTTCCCCTAGAATTCTAGGGATGGGCTTTAAACCTGGACTTGCTAAACGTGACGTCTTTCAGAACGATACCAAGCTGTCAGTCAACTCAGTGGTCACAGGCTTTCTGATACACTGAGGGGGGGGGGGGGGGGGATCGGAGCAGCTACGGACATGTATAAATAATCGGAACGAACGAACTAACTTGTTATACAGAAACAATTTCATGTTGTGAACATATTTACATTATGTCAGAGGTCAGGCTTGTGTCTGTCGCACGGTCGAATTAAGTGTATGATAATATGCGTCTTACAGAAAACAACAAACGTTGTTTTTCTAATCTTCGATAATGGTGAAGAAAACGATTTGAAAACTAGATGCTACAAGAACTATTGTAGACAGAAGAAACGACTTGAAAACTAGATGCTACAAGAACTATTGTAGACAGAAGAAACGACTTGAAAACTAGATGCTACAAGAACTATTGTAGACAGAAGAAACGACTTGAAAACTAGATGCTACAAGAACTATTGTAGACAGAAGAAACGACTTGAAAACTAGATGCTACAAGAACTATTGTAGACAGAAGAAACGACTTGAAAACTAGATGCTACACGAACTATTGTAGACAGAAGAAACGACTTGAAAACTAGATGCTACAAGAACTATTGTAGACAGAAGAAACGACTTGAAAACTAGATGCTACACGAACTATTGTAGACAGAAGAAACGACTTGAAAACTAGATGCTACACGAACTATTGTAGGCAGACTTTCTTATAACAGAGCGGCCCCATCTGAAGACACAACCACCAACAATAATCTGTTTCACGCGTACATGCGCTCACTTTGTTTGTTTATTTTTTGTTTTCCTCAAGTCAGACAAAATGCACCAAATTCTGGGTGGGGACAACAAAGCAGAAAGTCTGTCTTGCTTTCCAAATGTTTTCCTGCTACCCATTATGATGGGAATTTGTTTTGTTCGGTCGAAAACATCTCTGCTCACCGATGACCTTCAAGCACATAAACACTCCCGACGTGGCTTGACCTACAGTAAGATATTTGCCAGGCAGTTTCCCTAACACATGTTGTCAGGTACCATTTTCTACAAGTAGAGTCAGCATCCACAATTCACTGCCTCAATCTTGATCGGCCTTGACACTACCCATTAACTCAGCCTGCATTGTCGCTCCTTGTCTTTCGTGACTTGCTGGTTCTAAATTTAAATCCAACGATCAAATGAATACATATAATAATAGTGATTTCAAACTAGAAATAAAGGATCATAGATATTTTGAGCTCGTTCTTGAATTTTACTGAAAAGTCGATCTTATAATAGTTTAAAAACAGGAAACAGTCCAACTAGCCCTTGTAATAAACCAGAAATAGCAACTGAACACATCCTATAACACTAACGTTTATAAATGATACCAAAATGTGGGAGTGGCAAAAGAAAGGAGTGGCATAACAAAGGTGTGACGTAACAAGGGTGTGACATAACGGGGGAGTGACATAACGGATGAGTGATATCACAAGGGAGTGACATAACAAAAAAAAGTGGCATGATGATTACGACAATACACCAGCATGAGAATTTATACTGCATATTGTATGAGACTTTAGATATTGAATCTTTCTTGAGAGAAGTAACGCTAGAGCAAGTTTACAGTTTCTGGTCAAGTGGTTTACACAATAGACCCGCCCTCGAGTTTCTTTCCTTTTTTGGTCGTCAGCATTTGGTCCTGTCCGAGAACAAGCAAAACTCGTGAGCTCAGGTCAGGAACATAAAAGTGATGTCAGCCTGGGTTTTTCTATACTTGATGACAAGGATCGCGTTTACGTGGCGCTTTATGTATGTGTCATTTTGGTTGGCTGTAATCATAAACAAACTTTCAGCTAATTTGGATGTACAATTACAGGCTTTTTTTAAGATAACGAAAGCAAAACATGATTTAATGTGTCAGCTTCTTTTTTTTTTGGGGGGGGGGGAACTAAGAGAAAAGGCGAGGAAAAACAGAAGAACACTAATATTAGGTTTTTATGTATCAGACCTAATTTCTTTCTATTTTCTTTTCTATTCTATTTAATTTCTTTTCTATTTCTAACAGAAAGAAATTAGACTCTTTTGAAAACAAATGCATCAAGTAGAATGAATTTAAGAACAATGCAGAGATAAGACTGATGACTGAACAACAACCAGTCTCATGGGTGATCCGGAAAAGGAGATGGACATATGTTAGTCACTTGATGAGAAGAAATGATCAGAGAATCCCAAAACAAGCTATTAAATGGAACACAACAGGCCAAAGAAAAAGAGGCAGACCCCGTGAAACTCTGAAGAGGACATTTGATGAGGTTGAAAGACTCGCCGAAGACAAGAAACACTGGCAAATTACTTTGCGAGCCCTATGTGACGTTTAACGACACGGGAAGGATATAAGATATATGATAAGATGTACCAGACCTACATTCTTGTAGTGTTGAGGAAAATACTGAACACATAAAAAGCTGACATCCGCTTTGTCTTACACACGTAATGATCTTCTCCGGGCAGAAAATATTTAGCAAACAGATAACGGGACTTACATACAGTCATGTGAGGGAGCGAAGTCCGGATGTTTCGACCATTGAAATAGTACAGAAAGTACTTTAGAAACGGGGGAAAGTTCTATAGTCTAAAGTGCTGCCACTGAGTCAGCTACACAGACGCAGTATCTGATAACACGCCACTGTATACACCAGTGTCTTACTACTGTATGGCGCAGCACAACAGTCTGCCGCAAGAGGATCTGAGGTGTGCCGTCAAATTTTGGCCAAAAAAATTTTTCTCATTAAAAATATAATCTAATTGTGATAATTTATATCAATTTTAGTAACTTACTTATTTACTTTCGCTCGGTTTACTAATCAGGTGGTACCAGGTTCAAGTCCCAGCAGCCATATTTTTTTCTGGTTCATTCATTCATTCATTTGCATGTCCCTTGCGGAACTTTGCCTCCCAAACAGCACTCCTGTAGGCCTGTCGGTTGTGAGCAAGATGGCCTGCTGCTGTTGCATCCATTTCCAGATCGTCAACGATGTCTTGCAGCCATCTTCGTCTTGGTTTTCCTCTTTTTCTTTTTCCCATTATGTATCCTTCCAATACGGTCTTCTCTAAATTATCATGACGTTTAATGTGTCTAAAATATTTAAGTTTTCTCTCTTTAATCCTCTTCACTAGCCAGCCTTCTTCAATATTAAGCTCTTGTAGTATAGATATATTTGTTCTTTTTTGTGTCCACGATATTTGGAGAACTCTTCTGTAGCATTTACATTCAAAGGCATTTATGTGTTTCTCGGCTGTTTTGTTAAGTGTCCACGTCTCACAGGCATATGTTGCTATGGGAAAGATGCATGCCCTTAAAAATCTTATTTTTGTGGTTCTGTCTGCTCCTCTCCACAGACTCTTTATTTGTTTTACTTTCTGAAGAGCGATAGATGTCCTCCTTTTAATTTCCCTCATTGTATCTCCATTATTAGTTAGTAGCGGTTATTCAAAACTCTCCACTTCTTCCAGTTTTTCCTCATTGATACATATTTCAGTTGTCCTGTTTGTTTTGTCAGTTGTCATCAATTTAGTTTTCTTTGCATTAAGATAGAGGTTCTGCTCTTCGCTGTTCTTGCGGACTGACATAATTAGTTTTTCCATTCCTTTTTGTGTTGAGTTTGATACAGGGGTACACACCAGAAAAGCCCCGGGGTTGACCCAGCCTCTAAAAATGGGTATCAGAGAAATCCTGGGAAGGTAAAGCGGCCAGGCATGATACTGACCACATCACACGTTCACGTGCCGAAGGTCATGGAAAATACGGGCCTGACATTGTATTCCCCAATATGCCCTAATGGCGTGGAAACGGGACTTTTACTTTTACCTTTTATTTATTTACTTATATTACGAATAAGGATTCCCCAGCGTAACGCTGTTATTTTTAACCCAAAAGGTCTTATTTTTACGACCGAATCTGCGGTATATCAGTGAGGGAGTTGTTGTGTGATAAAGAGATATGTACAACATGGAACAATGATGGAAGAAGAAATGAAAATACAGGGTGAGCATAAAGCCTTTTCCCAATTTCAAACAAAAACACAAAAAATATGCTAGATACAGACGAGTGGTTGTTGTACATTTTACCTCAACCCAAAAGAAGTTTGTTACTTAATTCTTGCACTTCATGATGTGCTCGGTTTATTGCCGGGACTTTAGCATGTGCTCGGTTTATTGCCCGGACTTTAGCATGTGCTCGGTTTATTGCCCGGACTTTAGCATGTGCTCGGTTTATTGCCGGGACTTTAGCATGTGCTCGGTTTATTGCCCGGACTTTAGCATGTGCTCGGTTTATTGCCCGGACTTTAGCATGTGCTCGGTTTATTGCCCGGACTTTAGATGTGCTCGGTTTATTGCCTGGAGAATGTAAAAGTGTTACTAGATTTCTTGCCATATGTTCTCCAACATCTTTAGTCACCTTCGCTCAGCCATCCGTTATCCTTATCTTCAAAATTTTAGTATCAGGATCAGGCGAACTGAAAACTGTCCTTAGTATACTTCCATTTAACAACAAAAAAAAAAAGAGTTCAAGAGATTTAATGTCTGGTAAATGTTGGTGTCCTATGCCCCAGCAGGAGTAAAGAAGCAAAGAAGAAGGAAGAGAAGGAAACATGGCGGCCCATAGTTTTGGACCATCTCTTCCAATCCGTCGGTTTGGAAAGTACGCATTCCAGAACTGACAAACAACTAAACCCAGGTGTAGTGGTGCAATATCTTGTTTGAGAACTACCTATGACTGAAACTCTTCTCAGGTGCAAATTTTCCTTCAGTAAAGTGCCAGAACACAGCTTTGTGTGATTATACCTTGAAAAAATCGTGGACAAAGCACTTTTAGACTTGAGGGAAAGAAAAATCGCAAGAGAATTACCTGGGACTCGAACCACACACTCCGGTAGGACGAGCAGCCGTCCAGCCCACCTGATATATATATATGCGTAGTCACTCATCCACACATACATATATCCCTGCATAGACATACACATACACAAGCGTACGCATGCGCAGACGCATCAGTATCCCCTCTCCCTTCCCTCTACCTTTGGTAACAATGAGGACCAGAGTCTCACAAACCTTCGAACAAGACCTGTATATAAAACAGAAAAATATACTCATACAGATTTTATGTGAATCACTATGAAAAGTGTGAATCAGTATTAAACGTGTGAATCAATGTGAAAAGTATGAATCAGTGTGAAAACTGTGTTACAATGTGAAAACTATGTTATAAAGTGACAATTGTGTTACAAACTGTGACAGTGTGAAAAATGTTTTTACAGATGTGAAACTTGTGCTACAGTGTAACGGCTGTGAGCTTTTGTTAAGACGCGGACGATCACTCGTAGAACACGTTAGTTTTCCCTCACGGTTCTAGCTCCGCTTGAGAGTCCAGGCACAGCGATGACCAATCACAGCCCTCGTAAGATGACGTGACCTTCCAACCTCGAGGGGGACAAGGAGGCTGAGACTTTCATCTTAGCGGAGCAATATAAATGAATACAGTCATTGTTCTCAAGTGCAGCCCACTTCTCTGGGACAGGATATGGCACATGTCCTGACAATCCTTGCTTTCGTAGCTGGCCTGGGAACTGACTTAGGAGCCTGCCAAACTTTAAAAAGCGAGTCCTGTCCTCGGACTTTGGACCTGAGCTTGTATACGCTGCCGCCTGATTAACAATGACAGTTTGTCATAGCTTTCGTTCTTTAGTTTGTCATAACTTTCGGTCTTTAGTTTGTCATAACTTTCGTTCTTTCTTTGGGTATAGGGGAAGCTGGGATGATGTCCTCCAAACAGCGTCTTAATAAACTCTATGATGTCTGCGTCAATCTTAATTGTGAGGCTGGTGTGACACATCTTGGTGCCAGGCACGGGTTACAATAACTAGCATGAGTCGCAACATCTGACACACGTAACATTAACTGATATATATATATATATATATATATATATATATATATATATATATATATATTCATTCATTCATTCATTCATTTCCATGTCCCTTGCGGAACATTGCTTCCCAAACAGCACTCCTGTAGACCTCTCGGTTGTGAGCAAGATGGCTTGCCGCTGCTGCATCCATTTGCAGATCATCAACGATGTCTTGCAGCCATCTTCATTTTGGTCTTCCTCTCTTTCTTTTTCCCATTATGTATCCTTCCAATATGGTCTTCTCTAAATTATCATGACGTTTAATGTGTCTAAAATATTTAAGTTTTCTCTCTTTAATCCTCTTTACTAGCCAGCCTTCTTCAATATTAAGCTCTTGTAGTATAGATATATTTATTCTTTTTTGTGTCCACGATATTTGGAGAACTCTTCTGTAGCATTTACATTCAAAGCCATTTATGTGTTTCTCAGCTGTTTTGTTAAGTGTCCAGGTCTCACAGGCATATGTTGCGATGGGAAAGATGCATGTCCTTAAAAATCTTATTTTTGTAGTTCTGTCTGCTGCTCTCCACAGCTTCTTCAGTTGTTTTACGTTCTGAAAAGCGATAGATGTCCTTTTAATTTCCCTCATTGTATCTCCATTATTAGTTAGTAGTGATCCAAGATATTAAAAACTCTCCACTTCTTCCAATATTTCCTCATTGATACATATTTCAGCTACTTTGTTAGTTTTGTCAGTTGTCATCAATTTAGTTTTCTTCGCATTATGATAGAGGTTTTGCTCTTCGCTGTTCTTAAGGACTGACATAATTAGTTTTTTCCATTCCTTTTTGTGTTGTGGACAGAAATACTGTGTCATCAGCATATCCAATCTCTGATATTTCATAACCTCCAATTGTTATGACATCTTAATATTCTTTCTCTACATCTTCTCTAACATTACTCATTATATGTTCAGTATACAAGTTAAATAAGGCGACAATATGTACCCCTGACATACCCCTTGTTTTATGTCAAACCAAGTTGTTGTTTCGCCATTTACTCTTACTGCTGCTTGTTGGTATAGATACAGCAGTGATGTTAATTGTATCAAATGTGTTGGAAATCTCATTTTTTCCATTATTTCCCACATGTTCTGGTGTTGTACACAATCATATGCCTTTGAATAGTCTATAAAAGCTAAATATAGATTCACATTAAACTCTCTGCATTTCTCTATTATTAATCTTATATTGAATATACGATCTCTTGATCCTCTTCCGTGTCTTAAACCAGCTTGGACCATATTGACTATATATATATATATATATATATATATATATATATATATATATATATATATATATATATCACAAAAACTGACACACGTAGAAATAACTGACATAAATAGTAATAACTGATAATATGCATAATAAATGACAAAAGTAATAACTGACAGACGCCACCATAGCCGACACACATAATAATAATTGACACACTCCACAATACCTGACAGGAGAGACATTAACTGCCCCGGGTTACATGAGGAAACAGGAACAAATTGACTTAAGAGGTTTTTCCGTTACACGTGACACATTCTCACGTGACAAACTTCGACCTCGAATTTTTTTTCATTTTTTAAAAATTTATTTTATTTTGTCTGGACCTTTGACCTAATAGAGCCAAGAGATTAGCAAAACAAGGTCTGCTCTGCCCCTTAAAATCCTCTACAGTACGTCTCAAGCCTTTTTTTTTCCTGTTTGTAGAACTGTCTGTCTGTTATTTAAATTTCAGTCTCTTCCCTTTTTTTTCCTGTTTGAAGAACTGTCTGTCTGTGATTTAAATATTTCACTCTTCTTCCCTTTTTTCCCTGTTTGTAGAACTTGTCTGTCTGATTTAAATCTTTCACTCTTCTTCCCTTTTTTTCCCTGTTTGTAGAACTTGTCTGTCTGTGATTTAAATCTTTCACTTTTCTTCCCTTTTTTTTTCTGTTTGTAGAACTTGTCTGTCTGTGATTTAAATCTTTCACTCTTCTTCCCCTTTTTTTTCCTGTTTGTAGAACTTGTCTGTCTGTGATTTAAATCTTTCACTCTTCTTCCCTTTTTTTTTTCCTGTGTGTAGAACTTGTCTGTCTGTGATTTAAATCTTTCACTCTTCTTCCCTTTTTTTTCCTGTTTGTAGAACTTGTCTGTCTGTGATTTAAATCTTTCACTCTTCTTCCCTTTTCTTTCCTGTGTGTAGAACTTGTCTGTCTGTGATTTAAATCTTTCACTCTTCTTCCCTTTTTTTCCTGTTTGTAGAACTTGTCTGTCTGTGATTTAAATCTTTCACTCTTCTTCCCTTTTTTTTCCTGTTTGTAGAACTTGTCTGTCTGTGATTTAAATCGTTCACTCTTCTTCCTTTTTTTTTCTGTGTGTAGAACTTGTCTGTCTGTGATTTAAATCTTTCACTCTTCTTCTCTTTTTTTTTCCTGTGTGTAGAACTTGTCTGTCTGTGATTTAAATCTTTCACTCTTCTTCTCTTTGTTTTCCAAACCTGCATGTCATAATACAAATATTCCGCGGGCGTTTAATCTATACCTGATATTACGCTGAAGATTAAATTGTTTCTACTTTTGTTATCTTATCTGTTATGACATAATAATAATAATAATAATAATAATAATAATAATAATACCTTTTTAATACAGGGAGGATACCTAGAAGCTAACTGTTTGATTTTGCATCTGTGTTTTCGTGTGTAATAGAATATAGATTTATATAATGAAAGTTAAACAACTTGTCAGAGAATTTGAAAGCTGGAATAAAAAGGGTTAGGTCCCATAGAAATCAATAGCTTTGCTCTTAGATCCATTCCCCGTTTTTAAATCAGATGCTTGCATATCTCGTGCCGGGCATGATGTACGTATAACTTAAGAAAAGTCGCGAGGGAGAAACCAGATGATTTTTGACAGCTGAAGTTTTTTAATTTCGGATAGGGAAGTTCGTAGGTTAGACTGTCTGTGAAAATATCTAGTTATATTGTGTAATGGATTAGTAGAAAAGAAATATAGTAGAAGTTCTGTTGGCAAGGAAGTCTGTGGACGCTTAGAACTTATTCTATGTTGTCTTGAGTTGGAATTTCGTCCTGTCATGTCTTCTTGGATTGTATTATGCCACTGTTATAACCGTCACATCTTTCATCGTCATCGTCCCCCGGTGCATCAATAAAGTCTTCATAACATATTATTGCTGTTACTTGCCACTGAGAGAGTGATCTTTCTGGGAAAGTAAGTCTGCGAAGAGAGCAGCTAAACAGACGTAGAAAGAGTAAAATCTTGACTGTGAGTGAAGTAAAGTTAGTATTAACTAGTAACATAAGAGAAGATCATATATCTCGAGAAAAATAGAAGTAGTATCCAAGGTGTGAATATAACATTTCCACAGTATTACATGTTACAACTAATGTAGCATAGCCTTGTAAGTAATGATTATAGTTATTATTATTATTATTATAATTATTATTATTATTATTATTATTAGTGACATGATCAGGAATAAAGAATGTATTGGGGGGCAGAGAAGTTATAGTTAGAGGAGCGAGGAACGGATACTCGGTACTTCAAAGACCTGATCAAAGGTAAAACCGTATCGATAGATCTGATAGATCGTGAGAGTGGTCCAGTTCTAGAGGTGCGACTTCGCGCGCACATGCAGTAGCCCAGGGGGAACAATTGACCAGTAGATCAAAGACTGAACAGAGAACGGACTAGGTCCCGAAGCAGGGAACATGAAAGAGATGGTGGACTTGTTAATGGGAGGTAACAATTAGACGACAGAGAAGAAAGCGAAGACGCCAGTTGCGACCGGTTTTGGCGTGGTCAGAACTTACGAATATAAAGAAGGGAGGAGGATTCAGAAGGGCCGGCGGAGAGCAGATAGGGGTTCTGATAGAGGAGGAGGCAGAGAGAGATTTTGATAGAGGAGGACCAAAAGGTCCTAAACAAGTAGTCTAATAGAAGAACATAACAGATAGAGAAGTAGAGTTAGATTGAACTAGTGTAGCAAGAGATCGTACAGTAATTGTTACCAAGAGCTTTTGTATTACTGAATATTGTGAACGCTGCTTAAATACTGCTTGTAGAATTATGAGAATTATGATATTGTGATTTTGTGAGGTTTCGTGCTACTATGATGAAAATAATGAAATGTGTATAATCTTGCCTATGCCTATTATTACAAGTGAGTTATCAGCTATACGTATTGATCATATTGATATAAATTGTCAAATTAAAATGAATTAGTGAAATGTTCATGAGAAATCTTCCATTGCCATGTATGTGAAACTTCGACGTGTGATGTACCAAGGTGAGATGTGATGATAATAGAACATTCAATAATAACAATAATAATGAACAATATAAATGAACTAAAACATTGTTAAACTGGTGCCCGTGCCTATTCCCGACATTTGGGAGGAGACGACCTGGCGTAGAAGCGGCCACAATGAGAAGTATTGACTACTAGCGATCACGTGCAAGACTGTGTTGAACTGATGTGACATACGCGAAGAACAATTGTTTAACAGTGTTAATTAGAGAACATTAAAGAGACATTCACGACGAACATCAACATCAGCGACAGAGGGACAGTTTGTTCGACCAGGAACAGGAGACAGTTAGGTTCTATATTAGTTAGACTGCAATTGTAATTACAGTGTGTATTTGTTTGATTTATATAACCTTGTTAGTATATTTTTGTCATTAGACATTATTGGTTGTTTCATTGAGAATAATATAGATGTTATTGGGACACATTATAACAAAATAAAACGTACTGCAGGGATATGGCAAAACATATGGAAAAGGTGACACATATGTTTTCACAGTTGAATACGACAATCGGAGACTTAAACTCTTTAGTATCAGATCAGACCGCCAGACAGGACATAGAAATCTTTGACGGCCAGTCAGACAGACTCAAAGGCTGGATCAAGAGTATTGAAAAACAGGCATTTTTAACTAGAGTAAATGACAATGACAAGAAATTATTGGCGTTCAGATCAAGTAGAGGGAGGGTCTCAGATCACATCCACAGGAGACTCATCTCCCACCCATCAGAGACATGGGATGACTTAAAACAGGATCTAGCTAGACATTATGGGGAGATCACTGACACACAACATGCATTCGCCCTACTAACAAACATAAAACAACTACAACACGAAAATGTGCGGGCCTACGCGGACAGATGCTTAGATTTAGTAGCAGACTCTTTCCCAGACACACACACGGACGAAATACCCATGAACTGTCAGCTAGTAGGGATTTTTTTAGACGGTCTACGCGACAGTTCTACCCAACTAAAATTGATGAGGGACAATCCGGATAAATTGACCTCGGCAATAAACATAGCAGTGGAAGAAGATAATCTGATGCGACGGCTCAGTGCACGCTCAGGGAAACAGAGAGTACAGCCCACTACTACACAAAGAGAACAGGACCGGATAGATCCCACAGAGACGACCAGACCTACGGCAACACGGTATACCAGACAAGATGAAAATAGGGGACAGTTACAGCATACTCACATGGCCACCACGAGACGGCCCATAGGAGTGGTATGTTTTAGGTGTGGACAGAGGGGGCATACACAGGCAAACTGCAGACCGCAGCACAGCACACAGAATGATAGATGGGCACAACGGAGATATCACCAGGGAAACTAGACACCTGTTCCCGTTTTGAAACCGGCGAGGACAGGTCAGAACATCCAAGAGTAAAAAGTTACGATATAAACACAGCAGGGTCAACAAATTCATGTGTCATCAGGATAGGTAAACAGAAACTCAGAGCCTTAGTGGATACGGGCGCGGAAGTTAGTCTAATCAGTAAAGGACTATATGATCAATTGAGAGAGAAGGGGGAGTTAACCACGGACAAAGTCGCCTTACAGTCAGTAAGCGGTGAAAACTTGACAGTACACGGAGCGACCAAACTACCATTTGTGGTAGGAGGTGTCGAGTTAACACACAGATTCTACATCGTGTCCAACATGAACAGAAATATTATACTGGGGAATGACTGGCTCGGAGCATATGGTGTCAGAACATACCATGACCTGAAGAAAATAAAAGTAAGAAATGTGTATGTCAACTTAGACAACGATACTCAGATGAGATCTATTATCAGAGCAAACCAGACCACGATACTACAACCAAATACCATAAACATAGTCATGTCAAAAGTGAAAGGAACGGTATGTTTTAAGAAACAAGAAACATTACAGATATCAGCTGTTGACAAAGGAGCCATTGCAGAGGAACCTGGTTTATTTGTACCAGATGCAATTGTGAAAATGTCAAACAGTAGGATAATACCACTTACGATGCTTAATCACACCAACAAAACAATCAAGATAAAGAAAGGTTGTGTAGTAGGCAGGGTCGACAAGTTTTACAAAGCAAACTTGGTAACTCTAGACGACAGGTGTAAAGAGATGGGAAATAATAAATTAGAAGAACTACTGAAAGAAATAAACACGCCAGACCAGTATCGTCAAACAGTAGAGGAGTTGGTGGCTAGAAATCAGGATGCGTTCGCTCTAAATGACTTCCAGCTAGGTAGAACATCGACGATAACGATGGACATAGATACTGAAGATCATAGACCCATAAAACTAAGACCATACAGGACACCACTCCAAAGCAGAGAGATACTAGAGAAAGCACTAAATGACATGCTAAAGGCAGGACTGATCAAACGATGCCACTCAGAATGGAGCTCCCCGGTAGTAATAGTAACCAAGAAGGACGGTGGCCATAGGTTCTGTTGCGACTACCGAGCATTAAACAACATAACAAAACCTATCTCATATCCATTACCAGTGATAGATGATATATTGGGAGTGTTAGACAAGGCTAACTATTTTACGACCTTAGACGCTAGGTCAGGATTTTGGTCGATCCCTCTATCAGAAGAGGCGCAGAAGAAGAGCGCATTTTCTTGTGCTTTTGGCAGCTATTCATGGCAGGTCATGCCGTTTGGTTTACGTAATTCACCAGCCACCTACATGACGTTAATGGACATAGTGCTCCAAGGTATGAATAGCTTCGCATTGGCGTATATTGACGATATACTAATTTTCACGAAGGGAAACTTGCAAATGCATCTGTATCACATTCAACAAGTGTTCAATCGATTAAAGCAGCACAATCTAAGACTAAAAATGAGTAAATGTCAGTTCATACGAACAGAAACCAAATATCTAGGATTCGTAGTTTCACGGGAAGGAATCAAACCAGACCAGGACAAAATACAGGCTATTCAAGCACTGAAACCACCCCAGAGCGTTAAGCAGACAAGAGGGTTCATAGGCCTATGCTCCTATTATAGAAGGTTTATTCCAAATTTTTCACACATCGCAGAACCAATCATAGCCCTAACTAGAAAATATGCCAAGTTTCAGTGGACACATGAGTGCGAGAAAGCATTCCAGTATCTCAAGGAAAGTCTCAGCACAGTACCGGTTCTAGCACACCCAGACATGAATAAGGAGTTTATCCTATACACGGATGCGTCTGATTCTGCAATCGGGGCTTGCCTAGTACAGACCTGTGATGACGATGAGGCAGAACCTATCCCGGGCATAAAGAACGAACAGCCGATCTATTTTCTGTCTCACAAACTTAGTAGGAGTCAATGTAAGTGGTCCACGGTAGAAAAAGAATGTTATGCAATATATTACGCTCTGCAGAAACTTGATTATTACGTGCATAATGCCTCGGTTGTTATTAAAACAGATCACATGCCACTGAAACATCTCCTAGAGGCGCCTATGCAAAACAGGAAAGTACAAACATGGGCCCTTAGTATCACCGGATACAACTGCAGAATAGAGTACGTGCGAGGATCTGAAAATACATGTGCTGACTTACTAAGTCGCTCTCCACCAGAAGGAGAACAAATAGACGACGAGGAGAACATTCCTGAAATTAATGATCATGCGCTTCAGATAAACACATTTAACTCTAACAAGTTCCAGCCAAAACAGTATGCCAGATACAAGCCTCCAGCTAAGAATGCGCAAGAGATACCCAAGTGGGAGGAAATCAATGTAATAACAGAACAGGAAAAAGACGTTACTATTAAGAAGATAAAGGACGACTTAGAGGCAAACAAAGCCGACAGGAAGACACACAGCACATTTATGGTAGTTGAGCAGGTGGTGTACTTCATCTCAGATGCAGACAATGAACCCCATCTCAGACTTTATGTACCAACTCACCTACAACTACAGGTCCTACAACAGTACCACGAGGAAGCAGGTCATATGGGCATAGACAAGGTGTTCTATGCTATCAGAAACAAATATTATTGGCCGAATCTCTGGAAGGCGGTGTACGCACATGTCGATGGCTGCCTGATATGTAAGACCCGAAATCTGAAGTTACAACACGCGCCACTCCAAGAAACAGATTTTCCCCCGTACAGCATGGCAAAAGTAAGTGTAGACGTTTCGGGACCATATCCTCTTAGTGCGTCTGGAAATAAATATATAGTTCATTTTGTGGATCACTACAGCCTTTGGCCAGAATGTTTTCCGGTGCCAGATAAGACAAGTGAGACAGTGGCAAAACTGTTAATCGAAGAATTTATCCCACGCCATGGATGTCCATTAGAACTGGTATCTGACAACGGACCAGAGAACATAGGGCAAGCATTGAAACAAACGTTGGAGAAAATGAATATTCATCATGTGACTACCTCCTTTTACAGACCCGAGAGCAATGCTAGAAACGAACGACAGCATAGAACGTTACAGGACATATTATCAAAGAAGGCGGCAGATAACCCTTCCACTTGGGACATGCATTTAAATTCGACTCTAGCAGCAATTAGGATGAATCGTAATGAAAGTACAAAGTTTTCCCCTTTTTACTTACTATACACCAGACACCCAGTACTGCCTCTAGACAATCTTCTTAAACCGAGGCGTAAGTACACAGGAGAACAGGCACACGAAATTTCGATACAGGAACAACACAAAGCGTTTCTTACGGTATACAGAAACATAAAGAAGGCGAGGAAACGGCAGAAGACATATGCGGATAAAGGTGCCAAGCTTACTGAGTTTCAGGTCGGGGATAACGTGTTCTATAGAAATCATCACAGAACGTCGAAACTGGATAGCAAATGGAAACCATACCATACAGTATTGGAGAAGCTAACACCAGTTACGTACGTAATAAAGAACCAATTAACCGGGCATACGTTGAAAACACACGTGAAATACTTAAGTTTAGCAGATACAGATTGGGACATACCAACAACTGCATCAAAACGAAGGAAATCAACTTATGTAGTAGCTCCAGAAGAAGAAGATGAGAGGAGTAGCAGTGTTAGCGACTCTACCCCAGATACAGATACCGAGGCAGACCCCGGGGGTGACACTAAGATCAGCTACAAAAGAAGGAAACAGGTGAGGAGAGACTACGCAGCCGGACAGTCCTCTTCGAGGAATGAATCACACGGAGAACAGAACCGGACGGCCTCCAAAAATATTCCGAGGAGTCACAGGGCAGGACAACAGTCTCAACAGATAACAGCAAAGAATAAGGTTAAAAGTAACAATCAGTTACAATATTATAGTTTGACGTCGTCATCAGATAGTGACACTATTACATACAACTGTGAGACTGAGTCGTATGAATCCGATAGTAGCACTATAAGTTATATGAGTGATATAAGCACACCTACCAGCGACAGACAGACAACGTGACTAAGTTAGGCTGCTTAGAGACCAGAAATGAACCTAGCAAACGGGCTGCGAATGGAGGACCTATAGACAGATCAGACGGGACGAGCAAGGTGAAGGATGTAATTAAACGATTCAATAATTGAACTTGATAACTGAATGCGACAAGATAAGGACAAATTACTCTTGGATTCACAGGTTTCATATTACTGTAGATAGATGTGGATATAGATGAGTATATGGTTTTGTTAATGTTGAAATGCTCAGAAATTGAGAGTGTTAGTAGCATAACACTCTATGTATCTTTTGTATGGTGAATAATAATGTAATATTGCATATTTTTTGTATGATGAATGAAGTGCATATACAATATTTTTTTGAGATATGGAAACAAACTTTTCATTTGTATTAAGAAGTGTAGGGTGAGATGTTTGGGGGTTGCCAGATTGTTTAGTGTAACCAAGAAGGTTGTGTTGTGATTATCAATACGAGGATACCCTCAGCACTAAAAATGGTTGGCATAGAGGGATGGAGACCCAAGAGTTATCATGATAGAGGAGTACTTGGGGGGTAAAATAATTGAAGTCAGTGGAACAAATTTCGTGAGAATACGATGGGAGTATTCTGGTCTTTCAGGAACCAGTACATCACATTTTCAAACTGAGTATGTATCAGGGAATGTGTATGAGATATCCGATGATTGCCGCTGATGATGAGAAACGGGAGGTTTGTCGAATGAAAATTCATCATAAGGTCAACAAAGTGATTTGTTTTGAGGTTGGGCCTCAAATGTAATGACAAATTATTTTTGGTCATTTGAAAGAATGTATGTTTTTATTTTTCTTGAGTATGTATGGGAATACACTTTGATGCAGAATATGTATAATCTAAAGAAGAAGAATGAATTTATGTTTTATGGGCATGTGTAACAAGATGTAACTATTATTTTACATATTTTTCTATGATGGTTCAGAGTTATTGAGAGAATGTAACTACCATGTAATTGCTTAAAGCAGTCGATATAGCTGACAGTTAACATTCTGACTTAAACGAGGGGAGGTGACCGCAAAGTGATTTTTGTTGGTACTGTGGTCCACATGGAAATACATTTTGGTAGCTCATTACTTACAAGGCACTTTGCTAGTTTTTTTTTTTTTAGTCATAATGTTAACAATATGACTTAAACGAGGGGAGGTATGTAGCATAGCCTTGTAAGTAATGATTATAGTTATTATTATTATTATTATAATTATTATTATTATTATTATTATTAGTGACATGATCAGGAATAAAGAATGTATTGGGGGGCAGAGAAGTTATAGTTAGAGGAGCGAGGAACGGATACTCGGTACTTCAAAGACCTGATCAAAGGTAAAACCGTATCGATAGATCTGATAGATCGTGAGAGTGGTCCAGTTCTAGAGGTGCGACTTCGCGCGCACATGCAGTAGCCCAGGGGGAACAATTGACCAGTAGATCAAAGACTGAACAGAGAACGGACTAGGTCCCGAAGCAGGGAACATGAAAGAGATGGTGGACTTGTTAATGGGAGGTAACAATTAGACGACAGAGAAGAAAGCGAAGACGCCAGTTGCGACCGGTTTTGGCGTGGTCAGAACTTACGAATATAAAGAAGGGAGGAGGATTCAGAAGGGCCGGCGGAGAGCAGATAGGGGTTCTGATAGAGGAGGAGGCAGAGAGAGATTTTGATAGAGGAGGACCAAAAGGTCCTAAACAAGTAGTCTAATAGAAGAACATAACAGATAGAGAAGTAGAGTTAGATTGAACTAGTGTAGCAAGAGATCGTACAGTAATTGTTACCAAGAGCTTTTGTATTACTGAATATTGTGAACGCTGCTTAAATACTGCTTGTAGAATTATGAGAATTATGATATTGTGATTTTGTGAGGTTTCGTGCTACTATGATGAAAATAATGAAATGTGTATAATCTTGCCTATGCCTATTATTACAAGTGAGTTATCAGCTATACGTATTGATCATATTGATATAAATTGTCAAATTAAAATGAATTAGTGAAATGTTCATGAGAAATCTTCCATTGCCATGTATGTGAAACTTCGACGTGTGATGTACCAAGGTGAGATGTGATGATAATAGAACATTCAATAATAACAATAATAATGAACAATATAAATGAACTAAAACATTGTTAAACTAATACAGCAGACCATAATTCTAGAGCAGGAAATTATACATCTACATCAAATGTCAATGTGACAGATATTAGGAGTTCAGACGAAGACAACTGATAGACTGCTTTACGTGTTTTTATCTGTTATTTTATTTCTCTATGTGATCCTTGAAAAAACGGCATGTGTTGAAATATCTGATTGCTGTATGTTCTTCACTGTATACGTGATAATATTATTTTCTGCCACTCTTGTCTCTGTATGTGATCCTTGAAAAACGGCGTGTGTCGAAATATTTGATTGTTGTATGATCTTCATTATATACCCGCTCATCTTATTTTCTGGCATTCTTGTTTCTCTCCACCTTACTCACTCTTTCTATCCTTTTCTAAAACCGAGCTATACACTTTTATCCACCTTCATTTCTAGAAACGTTTTTACTACAGTCGTCGTTTCTCTTATCTCTCACAAACAGACAAACAGAACGGCAGACAACACATGTAAGACTTAACTTGAATTGTTTTCTGTATATAATTAATAATAAAATTTGTTTTCTAACTGAACTGCTCCCCTGAAGAAGAAAGCAATCTTTAATAATCTGTTGGTACAATCTTTCAAATGGGCCCTCAATATGGAAACAGCAATCTACACAATCCTTGACAAAAGGAGGACAATAAAATAGACAGGAAACAAACATGCAGCTCTAGAATTCTATATAAAACATAAAAATACTAAAAAAGAAAACGGAATGAAAGATTTCATGAATTAAATGATTCAGTCATCACACGCTGTGCTGGATGTTGTTGGCGATCATAATTCTGCATCTTGTGCTATCCTTTCTTTTTCCGTCAGTTCACATTCTTCTTTTCTTTTCATGTTCTTCCATGCCACTTGATCAGTCCGCTTAGATACTTTTTTTTCTCTTGGCTTCCCTCTTTTCTTTTTCCATTGAATTTTCCACTTATTACTAAGTTCTCTAACTTCTGTCTTCTCATTGCATGTCCATGTTCTCTAACTTCTGTCTTATCATTGCATGTCCAAGTTCTCTAACTTCTGTCTTCTCATGGCATGTCCAAGTTCTCTAACTTCTGTCTTATCATTGCATGTCCAAGTTCTCTAACTTCTGTCTTCTCATGGCATGTCCAAGTTCTCTAACTTCTGTCTTATCATTGCATGTCCAAGTTCTCTAACTTCTGTCTTATCATTGCATGTCCAAGTTCTCTAACTTCTGTCTTATCATTGCATGTCCATGTTCTCTAACTTCTGTCTTATCATTGCATGTCCAAGTTCTCTAACTTCTGTCTTCTCATGGCATGTCCAAGTTCTCTAACTTCTGTCTTCTCATGGCATGTCCAAGTTCTCTAACTTCTGTCTTCTCATGGCATTTCCATGTTCTCTAACTTCTGTCTTCTCATGGCATGTCCATGTTCTCTAACTTCTGTCTTCTCATGACATGTCCAAGTTCTCTAACTTCTGTCTTCTCATGGCATGTCCAAGTTCTCTAACTTCTGTCTTCTCATGGCATGTCCAAGTTCTCTAACTTCTGTCTTCTCATAGCATGTCCAAGTTCTCTAACTTCTGTCTTCTCATAGCATGTCCAAGTTCTCTAACTTCTGTCTTCTCATGGCATGTCCAAGTTCTCTAACTTCTGTTTTATCATGGCATGTCCAAGTTCTCTAACTTCTGTCTTCTCATGACATGTCCATGTTCTCTAACTTCTGTCTTATCATGACATGTCCATGTTCTCTAACTTCTGTCTTATCATGGCATGTCCAAGTTCTCTAACTTCTGTCTTCTCATGACATGTCCATGTTCTCTAACTTCTGTCTTCTCATGGCATGTCCATGTTCTCTAACTTCTGTCTTCTCATGACATGTCCAAGTTCTCTAACTTCTGTCTTCTCATTGCATGTCCAAGTTCTCTAACTTCTGTCTTCTCATGGCATGTCCATGTTCTCTAACTTCTGTCTTCTCATGGCATGTCCATGTTCTCTAACTTCTGTCTTCTCATGACATGTCCAAGTTCTCTAACTTCTGTCTTATCATGGCATGTCCATGTTCTCTAACTTCTGTCTTCTTGTGACATGTCCAAGAAAATGTGACTGCTTTTTCTGATAAACTTGTTTTCCTTGTTCAGCAACTTCTCTGAGAATCTCTTCATTTGTTTCTGCCTGTCTAAGTTAATTGTTTCCAGTTTTTTTTATCAACAGTTAAATGTCTAAGTGACTCAACAATACTGGTTCTGTACAGCACCAACTGATATTCTGCTTCTTCATCACAGTTTGTTTTACTGGCTCTTTTTGTCTAAGCAAAGTTACTTCCCTTTACTCCCCTTCAGTTATTCCGCTGTATACATTCTTCTTTCTGTAACTTCCAAACTGAAGTCCTTTTAGTCCATGTCATGATGAAGGTATTCAGAACACACGCGCTTAGTAGGACCTGGAATGGATTCAGGTGATTTACGAGGCATCTCGAAGAGAAGTTTGAAAGGAAACCGTTGCCAAGGCAAGATACAAAGTTAAATTCCCGAATACCGGTTCATTTTGGCTGGTTACCGTCAATGCTTACATATGTACCGCTACACAAGGTTTTACCTGATGCAAGTACTGTAACTGCTTACTTAAGTACTACTAAAGACAGACAAGGTTTTCCCAGTTACAGGTACTGTAACAGCTTACATAAATACTATACAAGTACTATAAGAGCTTACATTAGGTACAATTAGAGATAGAAAGGGCTTGGCTAACTCTCTCTCGCTAACTTTCATAACTGTATCTTCACCACAGTAAATCTGTCCACAGTAACACCTTGGGGCTACACACATCCGTCATAGACTGGGTAAGCTATACTTTTTATACCACCGGTAAATTTGTTTTCTTCGTTCTTACATTCCCAAATACCTGTCTACATGCAAACAGCCACTTCGACATGCATAAACCCGCACACACGTTGAGTATCAAACTCCTACATGCACTTTTTTAAAAACCCTCCCATACACAAATTTCCCATTAATCACATATCCATGAAGAAGTGTTCAAACCAATCTTTGGAATATGATAGCGAATCTGTGACAGTGAATCAATGCCAAGGTTTTCCAATTGGTCACAGTTTGGGTTTTCCCGATTGTTGTCATAGAAAGGTCAAGTTTCCCAATGCATTCAAGTTTCTCTCTCCCTCTCTCTCTCTCTCTCTCTCTCTCTCTCTCTCCATTATCTCTTTTCTCTTTCATGACAGTTTAAACACTTTTTTCATGTCTATGCTGTACGTATACACAAGCAGAAAGAGGCAGATAGTCAACAGTTTCAGGTGGGTCTACAGTCTAAGTCTCTAAGCATTTTCATTTGGGGGGGGGGAGGAGGGGGTGAAGTGTTAGTGCCTTCACATCTTAAGGCCACTACAGCAAGGTGTGATATGGATATATAATTCATTTGACGTAGATATACAAGTCATATGATGTAGATATACAAGTCATATGATGTAGATATGCAAGTAATATGATGTAGATATACAAATCTTATGATGTACATACACAAGTCATATAATGTAGATATACAAGTTATATGGTGTTGATATACAAGTTATATAATGTAGATATACAAGTCATATAATGTAGATATGCAAGTCTCATATAATGTTGATAAAATGAGCAACAAGAGCGTCCCTGTGTCCTTGAAACATAGACAAAGATCTTCCTAGACAACCAGCCCTTCAAACCCAGACAAAGATCTTCCTAGACAACCAGCCCTTCAAACCCAGACAAAGATCTTCCTAGACACCCAGCCCTTCAAACCCAGACAAAGATCTTCCTAGACAACCAGCCCTTCAAACCCAGACATAGATCTTCCTAGACAACCAACCCTTGAAACAGGCGAAACATTTCAAATACCTATGGTAGCATAAGATCACCCTCAATGAAAACTGACGCTGAGATTGAGAACAAATGCAGTAAAGTGAATCAGATCATTGGACAAAGGACTCCTTTATTGAAAAACAAGTAAATCACAACTGAAACAAAAAGGGCCACTGTACAACACAATTTTCTTCCCAACTCTATGTGCTAAGAGCAAAAGAAAAATCATCGAGACAGAAATGAGATGTTTAAGGAAAATACTAAATGTAACAACAAGAGATCAAATAAGAAATGACACCATCAGGGCAAAGGTTGGAGTAACACCAGTATCACACTATATCCAGAAACAGCAAGTCAAATGGTTTGGCCATGTTACACGGTTACCACCAGACAGTATATCACAGAAAACATTCACACTAAGATTTGTAGGTAACAGAGGAAGAGGCCGCCCATGCAGGAGGTAGAGAGAGGAAATTACAGAAGCATTAAATATCCCATTATATGAAGCAAATCATCGAGCCCTTTCAAGACGTCTTTTTGTTCCCTCAACACAGAAACTATAAGAGGAACGAGATAAGCACGTCCTTAATTATAACGAAACAAAAAATTGAGAAAATGTAGCGCCGGTGATTAGACAAGGATGAGGTATATTGGGCATATCCAGGGTATATATCCATGGCATTTATCCTGGATATCAGATTGGTGGGAGAGGAGAGGTAGAGAGGTCCCATAGGAAGGGGAGGAGGGCGTCGGAGCTGAAAGTGGAGAAGTCGAAAATGGGCTTTGTTTAGTTAAAAGTGAAAGATCTTTTTCTTCTGTACGTGAAGTTTAGTGATCTGAACGTCCTACTTTCATAAGGGAGGGGGGGGGGGGCATTAAAAACCATTGTCCCTGTCTGCCAACCCATTTTTCGGAAAATAACTGCCCACTAAATAGTATTGATTCCGGTATCGTAGTGATGACTAGATACGGCAGACATTAAGATGTCACTACGATACAGTAATCGATACTAGGTTAGTGCACAGTTACTTATGGAACACCCGGTACTACTCAGCGCTGTTGGGAGAAATCATTACATGTCGCAGTCTTAAGCTGGAAAGCTCTAACTGGTTACAGATAACAAAATACAGATCAAACGGGATGTGGCAGAGAGAGAAAAAGAGGGGTGGGGGAGTGAGGGAGAGAAGGGGGAGTTAGAGAAAGACAGTAAGAGAACGAGATAGAGAGAGCGAGACAAACTGACTGACTGATTGACTGAATGACTGAATGGCAGATTGAGGATGAGGAAACAATATTTTGCTGAGGAAAAAAAATAACACTGCGAATTCACGAAACAAGACCCGGATGATGACTGATCACGTGAACAACAAAAAATAATGCACGTGATGTTGTCAGCTGTTTGCTCTAGGGGTAAGTTCACTTCCGTTCCGCTTCCCTTCATCTCATAATTGCGTAATTTTGTTCAAGTTCATATCTGCTAGTCAAATTATGTGTGTTTCCCAAACTAAAACATGGAACTTATGCAATGGCATAATTTTTATCTTTATTTTTTAAAAATCTGTATGCATTTCCTTGTGTTCTATTTTGAGACATTCGTCAACTCGCCGATCCAGGCACGAGCGAAGATGTGAAATCTCATTGGAAAGTTCTGTAAGCAATGAGGTCATGAGGTCAGACGCGCAATTTTGTGGAAATAATGTATCCCTGGCTATTTTTAGTTTTCGGGGTTTTTCTTTTGCTTATGAAAGCTGGTGCTTTCGCTGTGTGCATGTCGGTGTGTACGCGTCGGTGTGTACGCGTCGGTGTGTACACGTGACCTCATGCGTTTCTGTACGCTGATGTGGTATGAATTGGGGTTAAGAGTAGATGGACAAAATAATTTATTTGTAAACAACAACAAGGGGTAATATTTCCACATTAACGTGTATTTTCAAGTTTTGTCAGAAGATAAATACTTATGTACGAAATGTTAACTCTGGCACACCTGAACTAGTTTCAGCGCTGTGCCAGACTACATTTTGATGAGAAAACTTGGAAGCAACAAACTGGAAGGAAGTTACTCTGTAATTTGAACATATAAATTTCACTAGAAATGTGGTAAAACTTGGAAGCAACAAACTGGAAGGAAGTTGCTCTGTAATATGAGCATATAGATTTCACTAGAAATGTGGTATTTTTCATTTTTATTTATAACTTTGCCTATATATCGCTCTGAGCATTGACCAGCTTATGTGTGCAAGATCTACGAGTACTGTCAATGTCGCTTTGGAATGAAAGAGTTGAAGTATAGGGTGTCTTCAAAAATAGCAAAGTACTTTTGAACTGAAACACTGATAAATGGTAAGAAGGTGTGCTTTATCACTGAGATCAATCCTCGTTGTTTCTTACGTGAAAAACGTATATGAAAACGTTTAACACTAGACACAGGTCTTTTTAAGCATGTAAAAAGAATCAAAACTTATTTATACAAAACACATAACAAATGGTTCTAAGGACTGTTATTGCCGGAGGTGGGATGGAGAATTCGCTCTCCGCTCTAACGGCGTGCGTCTCAAATAGCCTCTGGCAGTCAAGTTCAGCTCCTGGCCTTCTCGTGGCAGAAATGTTTAAACTGACAGGAGAAGGGGCGAAGGCGAACATCCGGCGCCTGAAAACCAGACACTTAGGGTAGATGAGAGGCACGTTTGGTAGCTCATCTACTGATGCTGGCGAGATTCTTCAGCTGCCGTGTGTAGAGCGGTGCTCCTCCCGACCAATGAAGAAAGGTGCAAATGGGGTTGCCGCGCGGCACCACTGCGAAAATGGTAGTAGAAAGGATAGAGCGAAGCAAACAGCCAAATCACGGCACCTCTGGTCTTGAAGTCTGCCACGTCGTAAGTGCACTCATATCGGGTGAAATGCCTGAACCGGCTTTACCCAGAGGTTAAGACACTGCTGGCAAGACTCTTCGGATGCCGCGCGTGAAGTGAAGCTCCTTCCGGTCAAGGAAGAAACTGCGGAAAAGAAGTAAGGGTTGCTGTGCGGCGCCGATGTGAAGAGGTGAAGGAAAGAATAAAGTGAAGTTTATGTCCAGTAGTATCGTTGCGAGAGCTACATATACCACGGCACCTCTGCTCTAGCGGCGGGCTACGTCCGAAATACACTGGTGAAATATGCTTAAACCGGCATACACAAGGGGTGAAACTTGATGGCTAGGCATCTCACGCCACCTCCGCTCTAGAGGTCGGTCATGCCCGATATACACCAATACTGGTGAAATATGCCTTAACCGGCTCACACTAGTGGTGAAACTTGAAGGCTACGCATGTCACAGTACCTCTGCTCTAGAGGTAGGTTACGTCCCAAACACGCCCATACTGGGATAATATGTCTAAACCGGCTCAACCCAGGGGTGGAAGTCACTAGTGGCGAGGATTCGTCCTCCTGGACAAAAGCTCCATCCTGGTCACAAATAGGAAGGGTAGCGGCCACGACCACAAAATGCTGAAGTCGGAGACACTGGACCAGGGCAGTCTAGATAGGCAACCACCTCTTACCTGGCAGGAATGTATGCGTATACTAATCAAGCTGAGGTTTTCCGGTGAGAAAGTCCAACACAGGACTGGATGGGCAACCACCTCTCACCCGGCGGTGATACACGGGTATCTCAAAACACGTCGAGGTCTTCCGGTGAGAAAGTCCAACTCTAGACTAAACTGGTGCACCGAAAACCACGGTGTCACGCAATCCCGCTTCTGAGACCCACCAAGAATACAAGCTCAAACCCTGCGATACTCTGCACCTCTTGTGGTCCTCTCGTGTGGTCCCCGAAAAGACCACGGGACTTAACGAGGACCACAGGCGTAAATTCAGTAGGATCACAGGGCGGCCTTTGTGGTAGAAGTGAAGGAAGAAGAAGACGAAGAAGAAGAAGAAGAAGAAGAAGACATAACAGATGATTTAAGATAAAGTTGTAATGATCTTACAACTGAGTTCCATAAATCTTTAATCAACTATGTCACGTTAAAGACCACTGGACAAGATAACAAGAATACGTTAAATAACCTGATCTTTTCTAAGTTCAAATACGGGACACTCACTCAAGCGGTGGGGATGGGGGATAAAGTTAAATTTTAATTTTAACTCAAAATTTTAAACAAATTTTGTACAAATATGTCAATCAAGCCTACTTGTACTTCTCTACAGATTGAGTGTTCTTCGAAATAGCGAGATTTCAACTAAGATATTTTTTTGGAGGTAAATTCTGGGGATTTCCGAACATGAGTTGTTAAAAAAAACGAGGATACGGGACACTACAGTATGCGATACTGGTTTTAAAATAGGGAACATTTAGCAGTTCCCATGGAAGTAGCACGATTCCCGGAACTAATCCTTAAATTACGGTGTTGTCTTGTATAATACAGGACGACTGGTCACTTTATGTTAAAATAATTGCTCGTTTCGAAATGAGACAGAGTATGTGTGTGTGTGTGTGTGTGAGAGAGAGAGGCGGTTAATTCTTCAAAAAAATACTGTGGACAATAATCTGACACATAAAGAAACTGTTGGGAAAAAGAATAGCCAGAAAGACAAACAAAAAGATAGAAAGAATGTTGTGGAATTTCGGCAACCATTAATTATCTAAAATATTGTCCATCAACAGAAAAACTATCTGTCTGTCTGTCTGCATGTCTGTCTGTCTAAACAAGGAATTAAATTCTTGAAAGAAGGACAGCACAATTACAACATGACCAGTGAAAAAAAAATCTGCCACTGTTGAAACAATCTATGAATATTTCTTCCTTGATTCTGAGCTGGAAAGCGCTGTGTCATGATAGAAGCACTACAGGAAGAAATGTAAGCAGGCAAAATTCAACCGGGAAACTTGACATAACAAGTTACTCCGAAGCCGGTTAAAAATACGGGAATACCCGTTAGTCTAAATTCAGGTCCGAGCACACGTATTGATTTTCTATTTATAGTCTCTTGGCAATTCCGCGTGCCCTTGAGTCAGAAAATTCGTTTTCTGTTTAAAAAAATAATTGTTTAAATTCTGAAGGTTGAGAACATTAAATGGATTTCTAGAAAATGCGAAGGAACCCATAAACTTATTTGACCTTCATATCGGGTTATAGTGACAGCTGTTTCCTTAAAAAAATTTCTGTTGCATGTGTGTAACTGTGTGTATGTGTGTCAGTGTGGAAAAATAAGTGAACACGCTTGTAGTATCGCTCAGTGTGTGTGTTTTAGTCAGTCACTCTTAGCTGGTTGGTTGGTTGGTTGGTTGGTTGGTTGGTTGGTTGGTTGGTTGGTTGGTTGGTTGGCTGGTTGGTTGGTTGGTTGGTTGGTTGGTTGGTTGGTTGGCTGGTTGGTTGGTTGGCTGGTTGGATGGTTGGTTGGTTGGTTGGATGGTTGGTTGGTTTTGATACTTTGTGATATGACTAGCAGAAAAAATATCAGGCAGGTAATAAAGACACAAACAAGACCTTCAAAATCTCTTGGATAAAGTCGGCACAGAAAGGACTTACTTTGACAGAGACTGGTTATATCTACGAAACAGAATTCACCAAAATGCAGTATAAAATTAAATGTAACTATTCTAAAGCAGAAACAGAACAAAAGCAACACAAACAATAGACATACCTGAAGCAAAAACGGAACTAAACATCAATACAGGACCAATAACAATAAATGAAGTAAAGGAGGCGATAAAGATGCTAAAATCAGACAGGGCACCAGGTGAAGATGAAGTGACTGCTGAGATGTTGAAAGCAGAAGAAACAGAAACACCAAAACAACTTTGCCGGATATTACAACAAATTTTGGATCTAGAAAAAGCCCCAGAGGAGTGGAAAACTGGGCTTATAGTAAAACTACCAAAGAAGGGTGACCTCAGAGACTGCGGGAACTGGAGAAGCATTACCCTACTGCCACACACCAGTAAAGTATTTTGCAGAATAATCATCAACAGAATTGTACCAGCACTTGAGAGAAGAAAGAGCAGGCAGGATTTAGGAAAGGAAGATCATGCATAGACCACATATTTGTACTTAGACAAATATTAGAACAGGCAAATGAGTGGCATAGCACAACATATGCATTATTCATAGATTTTGAGAAAGCCTTTGACAGTGTCAGCAGAGATACACTGTGGAACATCCTAAGACGGCATGGCCTCCCCCATAAGACAGTGAATATAATCAAAGCCCTATACGAGGGTTTTCAGAGCAAAGTTATCTGTGCAGAACATACCTCCAGCAGCTTTAGGGTACAAACAGGAGTGAAGCAGGGATGTGTACTATCACCAACATTATTTATCTTGGCAGTAGACTGGTTAATGAAGGAGGCAACATCAGACAAACGCAGAGGATTACAATGGACCCTTGACACAGTGCTGGAGGACCTTGACTTTGCGGACGACATTTGTCTATTATCAAGCAGTCACAAAGATATGCAAGATAAAATAAACAAGCTAACTCAGAATGCAAAAAACATAGGACTAAAGATCAACGTAGGAAAGACAAAGTTAATGAAGCAAAATGTGAACAACAGAAATGTACTCAGAGTAGATAGCAAGTTAGTGGAGGAGGTCAACGAATTTGTATACCTTGACAGTAGAGTAGTAGAAAATGGAGACCGCACAGAGGACATCAACAGCAGACTTACTAGAGCAAACCAGGCTTTTGCAGTGCTGCAGACTATAAGGAAATCTCAAAAAAGCTAAGCATAAATACGAAAATCAGGATATTTAAGAGTAATGTCATTTCTGATAGTCTGGATTGGTTACACTGACAGTCACGTGACCCTCGCGAAGGACACTACCCGCCCCCCCCCCCTTTCAAGTTGGTAATTTGTGATATAGAGAATGTTGAGCAGTAGCAAGGAATAAACTGTTTTCCATCTAAGCATTTTAGAAACATGCAACATACGATGCAAAAAGTGGACACTTAACAAATCACTAGAAAAGAGTATAACATTAGAAATGAAATGTTATAGAAGGGCGTTTAGAATGTTCAGAAAGAAAATCAAATAAAGATATATTGACGGGATTAAGTGTCGTACAAAACTGGCTTGTAATCACTTTCAAAATTAGAAGGCTGAGATACTTCTACGACATCAAGAGACACAATGTTTTGGAGAAGTTGATAGTAGAAGGTATAATGGTTTGGAGAGGTTAAGAATATAAGGCATAATGGTTTGGAGATGTTGATAATAGAAGGCATAATGGTTTGGAGAGGTTGATAATAGAAGGCATAATGGTTTGGAGAGGTTGATAATAGAAGGTATAATGGTTTAGATAGGTTGATAATAGAAGGTATAATGGTTTGGAGATGTTGATAGTAAAAGGTATAATGGTTTGGATAGGTTGATAATAGAAGGTATAATGGTTTGGAGAAGTTGATAATAGAAGGTATAATGGTTTGGAGAGGTTAAGAATATAAGGTATAATGGTTTGGAGATGTTGATAATAGAAGGCATAATGGTTTGGAGATGTTGATAATAGAAGGCATAATGGTTTGGATAGGTTGATAGTAGAAGGTATAATGGTTTGGAGAGGTTAAGAATATAAGGTATAATGGTTTGGAGATGTTGATAATAGAAGGCATAATGGTTTGGAGATGTTGATAATAGAAGGCATAATGGTTTGGATAGGTTGATAGTAGAAGGTATAATGGTTTGGAGAGGTTAAGAATATAAGGTATAATGGTTTGGAGATGTTGATAATAGAAGGCATAATGGTTTGGATAGGTTGATAGTAGAAGGTATAATGGTTTGGAGAGGTTAAGAATATAAGGTATAATGGTTTGGAGATGTTGATAATAGAAGGCATAATGGTTTGGAGATGTTGATAATAGAAGGCATAATGGTTTGGAGAGGTTAAGAATAGAAGGTATAATAGTTTGGAGATGTTGATAATAGAAGGCATAATGGTTTGGAGAGGTTAAGAATATAAGGTATAATGGTTTGGAGAGGTTGATAATAGAAGGTATAATGGTTTGGAGAGGTTGATAATAGAAGGCATAATGGTTTGGAGAGGTTAAGAATATAAGGTATAATGGTTTGGAGAGGTTGATAATAGAAGGTATAATAGTTTGGAGATGTTGATAATAGAAGGCATAATGGTTTGGAGAGGTTAAGAATATAAGGTATAATGGTTTGGAGAGGTTGATAATAGAAGGTATAATGGTTTAGATAGGTTGATAATAGAAGGTATAATGGTTTGGAGATGTTGATAGTAAAAGGTATAATGGTTTGGATAGGTTGATAATAGAAGGTATAATGGGTTGGAGAGGTTGATAATAGAAGGTATAATGGTTTGGAGAGGTTAAGAATATAAGGTATAATGGTTTGGAGAGGTTGATAATAGAAGGTATAATGGTTTAGATAGGTTGATAATAGAAGGTATAATGGTTTGGAGATGTTGATAGTAAAAGGTATAATGGTTTGGAGAAGTTGATAATAGAAGGTATAATGGGTTGGAGAGGTTGATAATAGAAGGTATAATGGTTTGGAAAGGTTGATAGTGGAGGGAATAATGGTTTTGAGAGGTTGATAATAGAAGATATAATGGTTTGGAAAGGTTGATAGTGAACGGTATAATGGTATGGAGAGGTTGATAATAGAAATTATAATAGTTTGGAAAGGTTGATAGTAGGGGTATACTAGTTTGGAGAGGTTGATAGTGGAAGGTATAATGGTTTGGAGAGTTTGATAATAGAAGGTATAATAGTTTGGAAAAGTTGATAATAGAAGGTATAATGGTTTGGAAAAGTTGATAATAGAAGGTATAATGGTTTGGAAAGGTTGATAGTAGAAGGTATAATGCCTGGCAAAAGGAAAAAGGGGTCACCTCAGGGAGGTGGACTCAAGGCATCACTGAAAATCTGAAAAATGTAATTACTCAAGACCGCGTTACATTCAGGGGAATGTTTTGGAAAGGACACGCCAACTGATGATGATATGACATACTGAGTATGTGTATGAATATGTGAATGCTGTTGCAAGACCTGGCTGTAAATGTGAGGTAGAGCTGATGGTAGATGACATCCCTATGAAGATCCTGCAGCCGATGGATCGGGTCGGGTTGTAGAGAAGTATCGCACCTTATCACGTGTTCTTTGTGTGATTTTTGTCCTGTACAGAACGATGTCCTCTTGATATCCATTCTGATAACGCCCCCTCTTCTCTGTGATTGTTTTTAGATCCGTCCTCTTTATCACTGTCATCCATTTTCCGCTTATGACACACAATCTACAGCCATCACTCCCAAGCCCGACCTTCTACACAGGATGTTGCCAAGTCAGATCAGGATTCAAACAAGTAGGTCAATGAGGTTCATCTCTGGTCGCAGTCACAGATCCTTCTTGACGGACTGTATGAGAGGTTCTTAAACTGTACAGAGGTGGCGTAATTTCACCCTCTGCTGCGTCATTACTTCCTGTGTGGTTCAGCTTAGCAAGCTGGCGTTTCATAGCAGGCGGAGGGCAGAGGCTGGGAGATACAACAACATGGCTGAGAGATACAACAACATGGCTGGGAGATACAACAACATAACTGGGAGATACAACAACATGGCTGAGAGATACAACAACATGGCTGGGAGATATAACAACATGGCTGAGAGATACAGCAACATAACTGGGAGATACAACAACATAACTGGGAGATACAACAACATGGCTGAGAGATACAACATAACTGGGAGATACAACAACATAACTGGGAGATACAACAACATGGCTGAGAGATACAACATGGCTGGGATATACAACAACATAACTGGGAGATACAACACCATGGCTGGGAGATACAACAACATGGCTGAGAGATACAACAACATGGCAGGGAAATACAACAACATGGATTTTCTTTTCTTACTGTTGAGTAAAATCAACGGTAATTTTCTATCTTCCCTTGGCCTCGGCTACGCTTTTTGTGCATAGTTTATATACCCAGACTATAGAAATCTTCACACAGATACGAAGACTTTGTATCTTGTACTTGCAGAAAGCTGGCGCTAGAAGATCTCCAAGTAGTGCGACCCGACCCCTTCATTAAAAACGTGTATTATGTGATCAAATCAGCCATATGTGTTACTTCTTTCTTCTTCGCCATACGTTCCATTTACTGGTCAGAATTCTTTGTTTTTTTAAGTGTCAGACCACATACTAGCCTCGAAAAACAGTAGACAAAACACTACAGACGTGAGAGAGAGAGGAAATTAGTTGACAAAACACTTTAGACCTCAGAGAAAGAAAAATAGCAGAGAAAACACTTTAGCCTTCGAGAAAGAAAAATAGTAGACAAAGCACTTTAGACTTCAGAGAAAGAAAAATAGTAGACAAAGCACTTTAATGGTTTGGAAAGGTTGATAGTGGAGGGAATAATGGTTTTGAGAGGTTGATAATAGAAGATATAATGGTTTGGAAAGGTTGATAGTGAACGGTATAATGGTATGGAGAGGTTGATAATAGAAATTATAATAGTTTGGAAAGGTTGATAGTAGGGGTATACTAGTTTGGAGAGGTTGATAGTGGAAGGTATAATGGTTTGGAGAGTTTGATAATAGAAGGTATAATAGTTTGGAAAAGTTGATAATAGAAGGTATAATGGTTTGGAAAAGTTGATAATAGAAGGTATAATGGTTTGGAAAGGTTGATAGTAGAAGGTATAATGCCTGGCAAAAGGAAAAAGGGGTCACCTCAGGGAGGTGGACTCAAGGCATCACTGAAAATCTGAAAAATGTAATTACTCAAGACCGCGTTACATTCAGGGGAATGTTTTGGAAAGGACACGCCAACTGATGATGATATGACATACTGAGTATGTGTATGAATATGTGAATGCTGTTGCAAGACCTGGCTGTAAATGTGAGGTAGAGCTGATGGTAGATGACATCCCTATGAAGATCCTGCAGCCGATGGATCGGGTCGGGTTGTAGAGAAGTATCGCACCTTATCACGTGTTCTTTGTGTGATTTTTGTCCTGTACAGAACGATGTCCTCTTGATATCCATTCTGATAACGCCCCCTCTTCTCTGTGATTGTTTTTAGATCCGTCCTCTTTATCACTGTCATCCATTTTCCGCTTATGACACACAATCTACAGCCATCACTCCCAAGCCCGACCTTCTACACAGGATGTTGCCAAGTCAGATCAGGATTCAAACAAGTAGGTCAATGAGGTTCATCTCTGGTCGCAGTCACAGATCCTTCTTGACGGACTGTATGAGAGGTTCTTAAACTGTACAGAGGTGGCGTAATTTCACCCTCTGCTGCGTCATTACTTCCTGTGTGGTTCAGCTTAGCAAGCTGGCGTTTCATAGCAGGCGGAGGGCAGAGGCTGGGAGATACAACAACATGGCTGAGAGATACAACAACATGGCTGGGAGATACAACAACATAACTGGGAGATACAACAACATGGCTGAGAGATACAACAACATGGCTGGGAGATATAACAACATGGCTGAGAGATACAGCAACATAACTGGGAGATACAACAACATAACTGGGAGATACAACAACATGGCTGAGAGATACAACATAACTGGGAGATACAACAACATAACTGGGAGATACAACAACATGGCTGAGAGATACAACATGGCTGGGATATACAACAACATAACTGGGAGATACAACACCATGGCTGGGAGATACAACAACATGGCTGAGAGATACAACAACATGGCAGGGAAATACAACAACATGGATTTTCTTTTCTTACTGTTGAGTAAAATCAACGGTAATTTTCTATCTTCCCTTGGCCTCGGCTACGCTTTTTGTGCATAGTTTATATACCCAGACTATAGAAATCTTCACACAGATACGAAGACTTTGTATCTTGTACTTGCAGAAAGCTGGCGCTAGAAGATCTCCAAGTAGTGCGACCCGACCCCTTCATTAAAAACGTGTATTATGTGATCAAATCAGCCATATGTGTTACTTCTTTCTTCTTCGCCATACGTTCCATTTACTGGTCAGAATTCTTTGTTTTTTTAAGTGTCAGACCACATACTAGCCTCGAAAAACAGTAGACAAAACACTACAGACGTGAGAGAGAGAGGAAATTAGTTGACAAAACACTTTAGACCTCAGAGAAAGAAAAATAGCAGAGAAAACACTTTAGCCTTCGAGAAAGAAAAATAGTAGACAAAGCACTTTAGACTTCAGAGAAAGAAAAATAGTAGACAAAGCACTTTAGACTTCAGAGAAAGAAAAATAGTAGACAAAGCACTTTAGACTTCAGAGAAAGAAAAATAGTAGACAAAACACTTTAGCCTTCGAGAAAGAAAAATAGTAGACAAAACACTTTAGACTTCAGAGAAAGAAAAATAGCAGAGAAAACACTTTAGACTTCAGAGAAAGAAAAATAGCAGAGAAAACATTTTAGACTTCAGAGAAAGAAAAATAGTAGACAAAGCACTTTAGACTTCAGAGAAAGAAAAATAGCAGAGAAAACATTTTAGACTTCAGAGAAAGAAAAATAGTAGACAAAGCACTTTAGACTTCAGAGAAAGAAAAATAGTAGACAAAGCACTTTAGACTTCAGAGAAAGAAAAATAGTAGACAAAGCACTTTAGACTTCAGAGAAAGAAAAATAGTAGACAAAGCACTTTAGACTTCAGAGAAAGAAAAATAGTAGACAAAGCACTTTAGACTTCAGAGAAAGAAAAATAGTAGACAAAGCACTTTAGACTTCAGAGAAAGAAAAATAGCAGAGAAAACACTTTAGACTTCAGAGAAAGAAAAATAGTAGACAAAGCACTTTAGACTTCAGAGAAAGAAAAATAGTAGACAAAGCACTTTAGACTTCAGAGAAAGAAAAATAGTAGACAAAACACTTTAGACTTCAGAGAAAGAAAAATAGCAGAGAAAACACTTTAGACTTCAGAGAAAGAAAAATAGTAGACAAAACACTTTAGACTTCAGAGAAAGAAAAATAGTAGACAAAACACTTTAGACTTCAGAGAAAGAAAAATAGTAGACAAAACACTTTAGACTTCAGAGAAAGAAAAATAGTAGACAAAGCACTTTAGACTTCAGAGAAAGAAAAATAGCAGAGAAAACACTTTAGCCTTCAGAGAAAGAAAAATAGTAGACAAAACACTACGGAGTTCAGAGAAAGAAATATAGTAGACAAAACACTACAGAGTTCAGAGAAAGAAATATAGTAGACAAAACACTTCAGACTTCGAGAAAGAAAAATAGTAGACAAAACACTTTAGACCTTAGAGAAAGAAAAATAGTAGACAAAACACTTCAGACTTCGAGAAAGAAAAATAGTAAGAAAAAAACACTTAAGACTTCGAGAAAGAAAAATAGTAGAAAAAGCAATTTAGACTTCAGAGAAAGAAAAATAGTAAGAGACCAGTCATGACTCGAACCCCGGACTTCTGTGGGATGAGCAACTACCTAGCAATATAAGGACACCGCACCATCAACTTTGCCACCTTGAAACCCTAGCATTTATTTTTCTCGAAGTACTGACTTCTACCCTGTTTGAAATACATTTCCTTTTCTTTATTTTAGAAAGTTATATTTTTATTGTGAAAATTTTCCAGAAGTTTTTTTTTTCAACCTCTTAAAGCAAAGCTCGTTCGTTTGTTTGTCTGTCAACGTAGATCTGTTAGTTTGTGTTTGTCTGTCAAGGTAGATCTGTTAGTTTATATTTGTCTGTCAAGGTAGATCTGTTAGTTTATATTTGTCTGTCAACGTATATCTGTTAGTTTTGGTTTGTCTGTCAAGGTAGATCTGTTAGTTTATATTTGTCTGTCAACGTAGATCTGTTAGTTTGTATTTGTCTGTCAATGTAGATCTGTTAGTTTTGTTTTTATTTGTCTGTCAACGTAGATCTGTTAGTTTTTCTTGTGCCAAACGTATGCTTGTCTTGTATCAAATGTATGTTTGTCTTGTGCCAAATGTACATTTGTCTTTTGCCAAAGTATGCTTATCCTGTGAATAAGCATGATTATCCTGCGGGAAGCGTACACTTGTCCCGTGCATAAGAACACAAATAATGTCACATCTTGAAACGGAACAGGAGCTAACCACGAGAGAAGAGGTTATAACAACTGGTAATCAAGACAGTGTTAACAAACATGTTTGAGAATATCAAATGACTTAAAAAATTCAAGTCCAGACAACGGCGGATATCTGGTAAGTTTTAATTGAAAACAAAACAAAACAAAAACCACTCGGGGGAGAGATAGATAGAGAGAGAGAAAGAAAGAGAGAGAGAACAGAATCTAGCTTTGATGATTGAGAGGAAGAAGAATATGAAAGTAATATTGTGAGGAGAGGAGAGAAGACAAAGACATAAAAACATAGAGACAGTGTCTTGGTAAACGCTTTCTCAAACAAAGCTCAGCAGGAGTTCGCTAGGGGTTCAGCGTGAAGTCGCTGTGGAGTTTTGTATGACACGTCACGAAAAGAAAAGCAGTGATTATGTTTACAAACATATCACATAAAAAATATCACTTTTTTTTTAAATTCAAGAGAGCTTTGGCATTCACTTCTGAATTGTGATGTCTGCAGTTCATAGGTCACGCTGACGCACCTTGAGCTGTAGATACAAGGAGTTCCTTAAGACCTGGATGCAGTGCTAAACAAGCTAAAGCTTATGGCCTCATCAAAGTCTAAATCCGGCACTACAGCTTATGGCCTCATCAAAGTCTAAATCCGGCACTATATCTTATGGCCTCATCAAAGTCTAAATCCGGCACTACAGCTTATGGCCTCATCAAAGTCTAAATCCGGCACTATATCTTATGGCCTCATCAAAGTCTAAATCCGGCACTACAGCTTATGGCCTCATCAAAGTCTAAATCCGGCACTATATCTTATGGCCTCATCAAAGTCTAAATCCGGCACTACAGCTTATGGCCTCATCAAAGTCTAAATCCGGCACTACAGCTTATGGCCTCATCAAAGTCTAAATCCGGCACTACAGCTTATGGCCTCACAAGAATCTAAATCCAGCACTGCCTAGAAATGATTGAAATTTCAAGAGCTTCTCGTTGAAGAGTTGAGAAGAGCTGGTCCAGGAACTAGGGAGAAACATTCAAGAAAATGTGGAGAGAAACAAAGAGTTCAAGAAACCACATTCGTTTTTAAATCAAATTAAATTTATCTCACACAGAAGAGGATGTGGTCTGACACATTTCAGAAGAAACTGGACTGGAAGATGATTGACGTGTCCATGAACGAGTGTTGGGAGACACACAATTCGACTGAGCTAAACCGTCTCTGAGTAGTCAGTAAGCCAGGACTTAACCACCTGGTTGAGGTCCTACATTCCCTCCCTCCACAAACATTAATCTCTCTGACTCCCCCCACCCCACTATTTCGTCCCTCCACATGGCCCCACTTTCTTTCAAATCTCTGGCGAAAGCTGTGGGTTCTTATGAGCTCAGCTTGGACTCGTTTTCGGCCAACATCCTGGTAGGTTCGGTCCCGTGTCTGCCTTAACGTGGGTATGTTGTCTACAATTTTAATTCTTAAGCATAGCAGATTTAATATCCTTCTGTAAACCCTTTTCACGCATGTGAAAGAAACTGACAAGAATATATAAACATGTACGCACTTATTTATACCACAAGAACCTAATATTGAAGAAGGCTGGCTTGTAAAGAGGATTAAAGAGAGAAAACTTAAATATTTTGGACACATTAAACGTCATGATAATCTAGAGAAGACCGTCTTGGAAGGGTACATAATGGGGAAAAGAAGGAAAGGAAGACCAAGGCGAAGATGGCTGCAAAACATCACTGATGATCTGCAAATGGATGCATCAGCCACAGGCCATATTACTCACAACCGAGAGGCCTACAGGAGAGCTGTTAGGGAGCCAAAGTTCCGCAAGGGACATGCAGATGAGTGAATGAATGAACGCATTTATTAGCTAGTTTTTTTTCTGTTACAGTCAGAATGAGTTGGCATAAACCTGGGACCCTAAAATGGTTATTATATAAGTTAGTTTCCCCCAGTTCTATTTCTTCGTTTACTAGGAAGGAACTGAAACAGGATTTGAAAGGGCTAAAGTGGACACTACAGATAGAGTGTACCTTCTGTCGTGTCTTGTATGTCTAACTTGCTTTCTCTGCTTGACTTACTCGTGGAAGCAGTACCAAATCTGCTTCTTGTCATCTTATTTAGGGTCTCATCTCCCTGGCATATTCGGTTATGACGACAGTGGGGGGGGGGGGGGGGTAACAGTGATGTGTCATAGTTTTTGTCATATGTAAAAGATGTGACCTTGCTCTCGTAGGGAGATGCAGTGCTTGAGTTTTCAGCAAAATCTGTCACGACCTACTCTGAGTTCTCAGCAAAATCTGTCATGACCTACTCTGAGTTCTCAGCAAATTCTGTCATGACCTCCTCTGAGTTCTCAGCAAAATCTGTCATGACCTACTCTGAGTTCTCAGCAAAATCTGTCACGACCTCCTCTGAGTTCTCAGCAAAATCTGTCATGACCTACTCTGAGTTCTCAGCAAAATCTGTCATGACTTCCTCTAAGTTCTCAGCAAAATCTGTCATGACCTCCTCTGAGTTCTCAGCAAAATCTGTCATGACCTCCTCTGAGTTCTCAGCAAAATCTATCACGACCTCGTCTGGTCCGCCCTTACCAACCCCCCCCCCCCCCGGACTTTTGTGATAAAGGCTGCTTCCAGGGAGCCCTGCCATTAAGTGAGAAAAAGTTTGATGTTCAAGATTGGTCAGCGCTGAATAGTGGTCAGCAATCATTGGTCAGCGCTGATTAGTGGTCAGCAGTGAGTGGTCAGCACTGATTAGTGGCCAGCAGTGAGTGGTCAGCACTGATTAGTGGTCAGCAGTGAGTGGTCAGCACTGATTAGTGGTCAGCAATCATTGGTCAGCGCTGATTAGTGTTCAGCAATCATTGGTCAGCGCTGATTAGTGGTCAGCAATGAGCGGTCAGCACTGGTTCATGGTCAGCAATGATTGGTCAGCATTGCTTTGTGGTCAGCAATGACTGGTGGTCAGCAGCGATTGGTGGTCAGTAATGATTGGTCAGCACTGCCTGGTGGTCAGCAATGACGAGTCAGATTGATCAGCTTCAAATTCTGAAAGGACAGCTCTGCAACTCAGAAACGACAGCTACAGCAAGTATCTCTGGAGACTAACTGACACAGAAAGGCATTTCTTCATTGTTGTGTTTTACTGCATGTTCTGTAAGACTTATTTCTTCATTGTTGTGCTTTACTGAATGTTATATAAGACGTATTTCTTCATCATTGTTGTCCTTTAGTGAATATTATATGACACTTATTTCTTAATTGTTGTGCTTTAGTGAATTCTATACAAGACTTATATCTTCATTTTTGTGCTTTAAACGTCATGATAATCTAGAGAAGACCGTCTTGGAAGGGTACATAATGGGGAAAAGAAGGAAAGGAAGACCAAGGCGAAGATGGCTGCAAAACATCACTGATGATCTGCAAATGGATGCATCAGCCACAGGCCATATTACTCACAACCGAGAGGCCTACAGGAGAGCTGTTAGGGAGCCAAAGTTCCGCAAGGGACATGCAGATGAGTGAATGAATGAACGCATTTATTAGCTAGTTTTTTTTCTGTTACAGTCAGAATGAGTTGGCATAAACCTGGGACCCTAAAATGGTTATTATATAAGTTAGTTTCCCCCAGTTCTATTTCTTCGTTTACTAGGAAGGAACTGAAACAGGATTTGAAAGGGCTAAAGTGGACACTACAGATAGAGTGTACCTTCTGTCGTGTCTTGTATGTCTAACTTGCTTTCTCTGCTTGACTTACTCGTGGAAGCAGTACCAAATCTGCTTCTTGTCATCTTATTTAGGGTCTCATCTCCCTGGCATATTCGGTTATGACGACAGTGGGGGGGGGGGGGGGGTAACAGTGATGTGTCATAGTTTTTGTCATATGTAAAAGATGTGACCTTGCTCTCGTAGGGAGATGCAGTGCTTGAGTTTTCAGCAAAATCTGTCACGACCTACTCTGAGTTCTCAGCAAAATCTGTCATGACCTACTCTGAGTTCTCAGCAAATTCTGTCATGACCTCCTCTGAGTTCTCAGCAAAATCTGTCATGACCTACTCTGAGTTCTCAGCAAAATCTGTCACGACCTCCTCTGAGTTCTCAGCAAAATCTGTCATGACCTACTCTGAGTTCTCAGCAAAATCTGTCATGACTTCCTCTAAGTTCTCAGCAAAATCTGTCATGACCTCCTCTGAGTTCTCAGCAAAATCTGTCATGACCTCCTCTGAGTTCTCAGCAAAATCTATCACGACCTCGTCTGGTCCGCCCTTACCAACCCCCCCCCCCCCCGGACTTTTGTGATAAAGGCTGCTTCCAGGGAGCCCTGCCATTAAGTGAGAAAAAGTTTGATGTTCAAGATTGGTCAGCGCTGAATAGTGGTCAGCAATCATTGGTCAGCGCTGATTAGTGGTCAGCAGTGAGTGGTCAGCACTGATTAGTGGCCAGCAGTGAGTGGTCAGCACTGATTAGTGGTCAGCAGTGAGTGGTCAGCACTGATTAGTGGTCAGCAATCATTGGTCAGCGCTGATTAGTGTTCAGCAATCATTGGTCAGCGCTGATTAGTGGTCAGCAATGAGCGGTCAGCACTGGTTCATGGTCAGCAATGATTGGTCAGCATTGCTTTGTGGTCAGCAATGACTGGTGGTCAGCAGCGATTGGTGGTCAGTAATGATTGGTCAGCACTGCCTGGTGGTCAGCAATGACGAGTCAGATTGATCAGCTTCAAATTCTGAAAGGACAGCTCTGCAACTCAGAAACGACAGCTACAGCAAGTATCTCTGGAGACTAACTGACACAGAAAGGCATTTCTTCATTGTTGTGTTTTACTGCATGTTCTGTAAGACTTATTTCTTCATTGTTGTGCTTTACTGAATGTTATATAAGACGTATTTCTTCATCATTGTTGTCCTTTAGTGAATATTATATGACACTTATTTCTTAATTGTTGTGCTTTAGTGAATTCTATACAAGACTTATATCTTCATTTTTGTGCTTTAGTGAATGTTATATAAGACTTATATCTTCATTGTTGTGCATTAATGAATGTTGTATATGACTTACATCTTCATCGTTTTGTTCTTCCTTCTCTTGTACTATCATATTTCATACTGCACCCGATGTCTCTAAAGTCTATTTCTCATAAACACTTTCTCCTCATTGTCCATTCAAAATGTCAACCTGTTTCTAATCTCTCTCTCTTTCTCTCTCTCTCTCTCTCTCTCTCTCCTCATGTTTCGTTACTTTTCTTTCATGTTTACACGACAGTCACGGAAGCTCTGCAGCACTCGCGCCTAACACATCCTTGCTACTTCCATGCCCGCCATAATCTATCATCCTTCTGTCTGCCACGAACATCCTGATCTGTTGCAACACATAACATCAAGCATCCGTGTATAAACCACATCTTATATTATCAGCAAACAAAATAAGCTTGGTTAATAAGACCTACAGGCAATATATATATATATATATATATATATATATATATACTACAAAAATGATGATTTGCAAGCTAGACAAATACCACACGAATGATGAGATGAAAGCTACACATATAATAAAAGAATGATGACTTGAAAGTTACACATATACCATAAGGAGGATGACTTGAAAGCTACACATATAATAAAAGAATGATAACTTGAAAGTTACACATATAATACAAGAATGATGACTAGTTACACATGTAATACGAGAATGATGACTTGACAATTACATATATACTACAAGAGTCATGATTTGAAAGCTACACATATACTACAAGAATCATCACTTGAAAGTTACGCATATAATACAAGAATGATGACTTGAAAGTTACACATATACCACAAGGATGATGACTTGAAAGCTACACATATAATACAAGAATAATGACTTGAAAGTTACACATATAATACAAGAATGATGACTTGAAAGTTACATATATAATATAAGAATGATGACTTGAAAGTTACATATATAATACAAGAATGATGACTTGAAAGCTACACATATAATACAAGAATGATGAAGTGAAAGTTACATATATAATACAAGAATGATGACTTGAAAGCTACACATATACCACAAGAATGATGACTTGAAAACTACACATGTACTACAAGAATGATGACTTGAAAACTACACATATAATACAAGAATGATGAATAGTTACACATGTAATACGAGAATGATGACTTGACAATTACATATATACTACAAGAGTCATGATTTGAAAGCTACACATATACTACAAGAATCATCACTTGAAAGTTACGCATATAATACAAGAATGATGACTTGAAAGTTACACATATACCACAAGGATGATGACTTGAAAGCTACACATATAATACAAGAATAATGACTTGAAAGTTACACATATAATACAAGAATGATGACTTGAAAGTTACATATATAATATAAGAATGATGACTTGAAAGTTACATATATAATACAAGAATGATGACTTGAAAGCTACACATATAATACAAGAATGATGAAGTGAAAGTTACATATATAATACAAGAATGATGACTTGAAAGCTACACATATACCACAAGAATGATGACTTGAAAACTACACATGTACTACAAGAATGATGACTTGAAAACTACACATATAATACAAGAATGATGAATTGAAAGTTACACATATAATACAGGAATCATGACTTGAAATATACCCATATACCACAAGAATGATGACTTGAAAACTACACATATACCACAAGAATGACTTGAAAGCTACAGATATATTACAAGAATGACTTGAAAGTTACACAAATACTAAAGGACGATGCAATATCCACTATCTTTTAGCAAAGTAACAAACATCAAATGACAAAATAAAATCAAACAACAAAATAAAATCAAACAACAAAATAAAATCAAATAACAAAATAAACTAGGCGTAAATACTTGTAAAATTCAAGGACCAACTTTGATGGCAATACTCGGAAGCAGAATATTAAGATGACTCTGACGTGTAGGAGGAAAAGGTGGACAGACAAACAGACAGACAAACAGACAGACAGACAGACAGAGCACGTAAACGTGAGTTCCGTTTGCAGCAAAACGTGAGGAAATCATTTAAAAGACCTGGCCTGAACAATGCCTGGACTGAATTGAAGGCGGGAAAACCCAAAATATTTTAGCAACAGCTGGTGATGATGCACTTGAAAGGAATGCTTGCTTCCCTGAACACAAGTAGTGAGACACAGTGAGTTTGTCTCTTTAGATTTGGACACATGTTGGTCGTTTTGCCGAATCTTACCACACGAATTTTACCAGTTGAAGTTCTTGAAAGATGAATCTTCTGAAATAAGAAACTTCTGAAAGCAGGGACCGAGTTAAATGAGCACTGAGTTACAATAATTCTACTAACAAGGGCCTATCTGGAAGCAAGTTTCTTACAAGCCGCGCCTACAGAAGGAAATCAGCTCATCCTCACTGCGTTGTTAAGCTGAAATACACATTTGCTTCTTTCCCACAAAACTAGCAGGATCTTCAGGAATCACGGATCGCCAACCCTCAAACTTCAACCCTTGCTGGGTGTCCCCATAACTTCCATCTCCCAAATTCAAGACTGAAATGGTTTCACATCGTACAGTATTTACAGATTTGTTCCGCAACATGATGATTGATATGTTTATAGCTCAGAGTTGTTTGTGTCCTGGTATGATGCAGACTGTCTTCACAAACACCGCTATTTTTCTCTGTCTTTTCTACCTCTCCTAAACTTCCCAACACTTCTTAAAAAGACAGTATATCCTCACTACTCTTATTTCGTGAGATTTCAGTTAGGAAATCTGGTTCGTGTGCTACCACATCTGGTATATGTGCTATGAAACCTGGTTTATGTGTTACCAAATCTAGTGCATGTGTTACGAAACCTGGCTTATGTGTTACCAAACCCGGTACATGTGTTACAAAACCTGGTTTATGTGTTATAAGACCTGGTACATGTCCTTTCCTGACCTTGAACTGCAAATACACTTTCAGCGTCAGATACGGATACAGAACCTACCAACAGTAAACAAGACAATCCCTTATCAAACCTACCAACAGTAAACATGACAATCCATTATGAAATCTAACAGCAGTCAACATGACAATCCCTTGTCAAACCTACCAACAGTAAACAAGACAATCTCTTATCAAACCTACAAACAGTAAACAAGACAATCCCTTATCAAACCTACAGATATATTACAAGAATGACTTGAAAGTTACACAAATACTAAAGGACGATGCAATATCCACTATCTTTTAGCAAAGTAACAAACATCAAATGACAAAATAAAATCAAACAACAAAATAAAATCAAACAACAAAATAAAATCAAATAACAAAATAAACTAGGCGTAAATACTTGTAAAATTCAAGGACCAACTTTGATGGCAATACTCGGAAGCAGAATATTAAGATGACTCTGACGTGTAGGAGGAAAAGGTGGACAGACAAACAGACAGACAAACAGACAGACAGACAGACAGAGCACGTAAACGTGAGTTCCGTTTGCAGCAAAACGTGAGGAAATCATTTAAAAGACCTGGCCTGAACAATGCCTGGACTGAATTGAAGGCGGGAAAACCCAAAATATTTTAGCAACAGCTGGTGATGATGCACTTGAAAGGAATGCTTGCTTCCCTGAACACAAGTAGTGAGACACAGTGAGTTTGTCTCTTTAGATTTGGACACATGTTGGTCGTTTTGCCGAATCTTACCACACGAATTTTACCAGTTGAAGTTCTTGAAAGATGAATCTTCTGAAATAAGAAACTTCTGAAAGCAGGGACCGAGTTAAATGAGCACTGAGTTACAATAATTCTACTAACAAGGGCCTATCTGGAAGCAAGTTTCTTACAAGCCGCGCCTACAGAAGGAAATCAGCTCATCCTCACTGCGTTGTTAAGCTGAAATACACATTTGCTTCTTTCCCACAAAACTAGCAGGATCTTCAGGAATCACGGATCGCCAACCCTCAAACTTCAACCCTTGCTGGGTGTCCCCATAACTTCCATCTCCCAAATTCAAGACTGAAATGGTTTCACATCGTACAGTATTTACAGATTTGTTCCGCAACATGATGATTGATATGTTTATAGCTCAGAGTTGTTTGTGTCCTGGTATGATGCAGACTGTCTTCACAAACACCGCTATTTTTCTCTGTCTTTTCTACCTCTCCTAAACTTCCCAACACTTCTTAAAAAGACAGTATATCCTCACTACTCTTATTTCGTGAGATTTCAGTTAGGAAATCTGGTTCGTGTGCTACCACATCTGGTATATGTGCTATGAAACCTGGTTTATGTGTTACCAAATCTAGTGCATGTGTTACGAAACCTGGCTTATGTGTTACCAAACCCGGTACATGTGTTACAAAACCTGGTTTATGTGTTATAAGACCTGGTACATGTCCTTTCCTGACCTTGAACTGCAAATACACTTTCAGCGTCAGATACGGATACAGAACCTACCAACAGTAAACAAGACAATCCCTTATCAAACCTACCAACAGTAAACATGACAATCCATTATGAAATCTAACAGCAGTCAACATGACAATCCCTTGTCAAACCTACCAACAGTAAACAAGACAATCTCTTATCAAACCTACAAACAGTAAACAAGACAATCCCTTATCAAAACCTACCAACAGTAAAGAAGACAATCCCTTATCAAAACCTACCAACAGTAAAGAAGACAATCCCTTATCAAAACCTACCAACAGTAAACATGGCAATCCCTTATCTTATCTACCAACAGTAAATAAGACAATCCCTTATCAAACCTACCAACAGTAAACATGACAATCCCTTATCAAAACCTACCAACAGTAAAGAAGACAATCCCTTATCAAAACCTACCAACAGTAAAGAAGACAATCCCTTATCAAAACCTACCAACATTAAACATGGCAATCCCTTATCTTATCTACCAACAGTATAGAAGACAATCCCTTATCAAACCTACAAACAGTAAACAAGACAATCCCTTATCAAACCTACCAACAGTAAACATGACAATCCCTTATCAAAACCTACCAACAGTAAATAAGACAATCCCTTATCAAACCTACCAACAGTAAACATGGCAATCCCTTATCTTATCTACCAACAGTAAATAAGACAATCCCTTATCTTACCTACCAACAGTAAAGAAGACAATCCTTTATAAAACCTACCAACAGTAAACATGACAATCCCTTGTCACACTTACCAACAGAAAACAAAACAATCCCTTATCAAACCTACCAACAGTAAACAAGACAATCCCTTATCTTACCTACCAACAGAAAACAAAACGATCCCTTATCAAAACCTACCAACAGTAAAGAAGACAATCCCTTATCAAACCTACCAACAGTAAACATGACAATCCCTTATCTTATCTACCAACAGTAAACAAAACAATCCCTTATCTTACCTACCAACAGTAAAGAAGACAATCCCTTATCAAACCTACCAACAGTAAACATGACAATCCCTTGTCAAACCTACCAACAGTAAACAAGATAATCTCTTATCAAACCTACAAACAGTAAACAAGACAATCCCTTATCACACCTACCAACAGTAAACATGACAATCCCTTATCAAAACCTACCAACAGTAAAGAAGACAATCCTTATCAAAACCTACCAACAGTAAACATGGCAATCCCTTATCTTATCTACCAACAGTAAATAAGACAATCCCTTATCAAACCTACAAACAGTAAACATGACAATCCCTTATCAAAACCTACCAACAGTAAAGAAGACAATCCCTTATCAAAACCTACCAACAGTAAAGAAGACAATCCATTATCAAAACCTACCAACAGTAAACATGGCAATCCCTTATCTTATCTACCAACAGTAAATAAGACAATCCCTTATCTTACCTACCAACAGTAAATAAGACAATCCCTTATCAAACCTACCAACAGTAAACATGACAATCCCTTATCAAACCTACCAACAGTAAACATGACAATCCCTTATCAAAACCTACCAACAGTAAACATGGCAATCCCTTATCTTATCTACCAACAGTAAATAAGACAATCCCTTATCTTACCTACCAACGGTAAACAAGACAATCCCTTATCAAACCTACCAACAGTAAACATGGCAATCCCTTATCTTATCTACCAACAGTAAATAAGACAATCCCTTATCTTACCTACCAACAGTAAACATGACAATCCCTTATCAAAACCTACCAACAGTAAAGAAGACAATCCCTTATCAAAACCTACCAACAGTAAAGAAGACAATCCCTTATCAAAACCTACCAACATTAAACATGGCAATCCCTTATCTTATCTACCAACAGTATAGAAGACAATCCCTTATCAAACCTACAAACAGTAAACAAGACAATCCCTTATCAAACCTACCAACAGTAAACATGACAATCCCTTATCAAAACCTACCAACAGTAAATAAGACAATCCCTTATCAAACCTACCAACAGTAAACATGGCAATCCCTTATCTTATCTACCAACAGTAAATAAGACAATCCCTTATCTTACCTACCAACAGTAAAGAAGACAATCCTTTATAAAACCTACCAACAGTAAACATGACAATCCCTTGTCACACTTACCAACAGAAAACAAAACAATCCCTTATCAAACCTACCAACAGTAAACAAGACAATCCCTTATCTTACCTACCAACAGAAAACAAAACGATCCCTTATCAAAACCTACCAACAGTAAAGAAGACAATCCCTTATCAAACCTACAAACAGTAAACATGACAATCCCTTATCTTATCTACCAACAGTAAACAAAACAATCCCTTATCTTACCTACCAACAGTAAGAAGACAATCCCTTATCAAACCTACCAACAGTAAACATGACAATCCCTTGTCAAACCTACCAACAGTAAACAAGATAATCTCTTATCAAACCTACAAACAGTAAACAAGACAATCCCTTATCACACCTACCAACAGTAAACATGACAATCCCTTATCAAAACCTACCAACAGTAAAGAAGACAATCCCTTATCAAAACCTACCAACAGTAAACATGGCAATCCCTTATCTTATCTACCAACAGTAAATAAGACAATCCCTTATCAAACCTACAAACAGTAAACATGACAATCCCTTATCAAAACCTACCAACAGTAAAGAAGACAATCCCTTATCAAAACCTACCAACAGTAAAGAAGACAATCCATTATCAAAACCTACCAACAGTAAACATGGCAATCCCTTATCTTATCTACCAACAGTAAATAAGACAATCCCTTATCTTACCTACCAACAGTAAATAAGACAATCCCTTATCAAACCTACCAACAGTAAACATGACAATCCCTTATCAAACCTACCAACAGTAAACATGACAATCCCTTATCAAAACCTACCAACAGTAAACATGGCAATCCCTTATCTTATCTACCAACAGTAAATAAGACAATCCCTTATCTTACCTACCAACGGTAAACAAGACAATCCCTTATCAAACCTACCAACAGTAAACATGGCAATCCCTTATCTTATCTACCAACAGTAAATAAGACAATCCCTTATCTTACCTACCAACAGTAAACATGACAATCCCTTATCAAAACCTACCAACAGTAAAGAAGACAATCCCTTATCAAACCTACCAACAGTAAACATGGCAATCCCTTATCTTATCTACCAGCAGTAAATAAGACAATCCCTTATCTTACCTACCAACAGTAAAGAAGACAATCCCTTATCAAACCTACCAACAGTAAACATGACAATCCCTTGTCACACTTAGCAACAGAAAACAAAACAATCCCTTATCAAACCTACCAACAGTAAACATGACAATCCCTTGTCACACTTAGCAACAGAAAACAAAACAATCCCTTATCATACCTACCAACAGAAAACAAAACAATCCCTTATCAAACCTACCAACAGTAAGATATGACAGGATTACCTTTTACCTTTTAGTGTGAATATTGGAATGAAAATATTAGTAATACAAAACTGGTCTGCGCCATATTTTAAGCCTACATGCCACTTCTGAAAAAAAAGAGGTTGCTTAGTAGAATGGTCTGGTTAAAAGGGCAGGGATGGACACGTTTTTATATGATAGTGGAGCCAAGAGGTCAGCTTCTTAGGCATGAATTGTGAAGTTATGAAAGTCCTAGATTGTCATGCGTTTCATGAATGATGATGATGATGATGATGATGATAATGATGATGATGATGATGATGAAAAGGTGATTTAATTTTTCTTGATTTCTCTGTAGCTTGTTTTCACCATCTTGATCATTTCATCATTGTTATACAAAACTATAATACGGCATAACATAAAACTATAATACAGTACAACAATATAAAACCGTAATACAGTACAATATGAAACTATAATACAGGAAAACTGCATAAAACTATATTACAGCAGAACTACAGAGAACTATAACACAACACAACTACAGAGAACTATAATACAGCACAACTATCCAAAACTATACGACATTACAAAAACAGAAAATTATAATACAGTGCACACAAAATAAAACTATAATACAGTACAACAACATAAAACTATGATGAAGCAAAATGAAGCCATGAGCATTATCTTGTAGTGCGCGAGAGATACTTCCTTTGTAGCAATGAGATACATCCTTGACCTCTCCAACCATGAATCACAGGATCAAGATCTGGAGGTCGCATGCCTGCCAAAAGATAAGCTCAGATAAGGGGCACCCACTGTACCAAGAACTCCTAAAAGAAAAGGGAGACAGGCTAAAGAGGGGCAAACCATGGATAGGTCGTTATAATAGAGATCATTAAATTTCAGATGTCATCAAGCAGGTCTATGAACCCAACAACATCAACCTCGGCGTGGAACCTGCGCCTCCAGCTTTCGGGGCCATCTTCTCTTGCTTTGTTATGTTTAACAAGAGCAGCAGGGAGCAGAATCCACTTGCCGTGAATGCTGAGTTCACCGCCCTCATCGGTGAAAGCTTTAATGAGGCAGATGTACGACATCAAAGGAGTGCATGGGCATTCGCAGCAGGCTCAGGAGGGCAGAAAGATCCAGGAAGCCAGCGTCGCCTTTTCTACGACCACAAGCAGCACGACGATGGAGGTGATGGCAGCGATGAAAGCATCCGTCTGGCTGGAGTCTCAGGACTAAAGTCAGGTCTGCATGCTAAGTGATTCTATGATCTGGAAAGTTGAGGCAGGTTCTGTACGCAGGCAGTGGCTTGAGTCATTGGAGAAATCAACGATCCCCGAAGTCATTCTCACATATGTCCCTGGGGTGAGGGCATTCAGGGAAATGAGAGAGATCATAGCTTGGCTGGCTCTGCCATCATCGCAGATGGACAACCATTGGATCAAGCTGATATTGTTAATGCACTCAGAGAGATAGGCAGAATGGAATACTTTGAAAGCAGCAAATCTACATGGCTTCTTAGACTGAGGAGCTGGGAGTACAGACTGGCATGGCCGGAAACGAGAGACATACTGGATACACAAGAGGACCTGTCAACCAACGCAGGACAGGCACTGTCAGCCACAGGACACTGATGGATATGATGAGGGGAGGATCTGAGCGCCCATGGACATGTCTGGGGTGCAATGATGATCCAGACCATGAACCATAAAGCATAAAAAAATAAAACCATAAACACAAAACTATAGTGCGGTACAACAACATAAAACTCTAACACAGCACAAGAAACTAGTGTTATATAAGACAAGCTAACAGAGAATGTATGTGAATAAAATGCTTGTGTAAATAATAGTCTGAATATCACACAACAAGGAAGTAAAACGCGGGTGTCTATACATGGAGACGTCGGGCAGGGGAACATTCTTCTCTGTCTCTTACCACGTTTTCCTTTTATGGGCACTAGACTCTTCTGCTCTATTTCTTTTTGTTTTTTTTTTCGTGTTTCTTTTAGATATAAACTACTTCCCCATTGCTACCTGCCCTCCTGGTTGTTGGGTTTCTTTTAATCGATGTATACATATATTTCTGAAACTCTTTTTTGTGTTATTCAGATTCAAGTATCTTGTCATCTCTATCTTTCTTGGGTTGTCAGGACCTTAGTGACATAAATATCTACACTTTTTTTTTGGGGGGGGGGGGGGGGGGGTTGTTAGGACTGCAGTGACTTAGATATCTACAGGGGGGGGGGGTTGTTAGGACTGCAGTGACTTAGATATCTACAGGGGGGGGGGGTTGTTAGGACTGCAGTGACTTAGATATCTACAGGGGGGGGGGGTTGTTAGGACTGCAGTGACTTAGATATCTACAGGGGGGGGGGGTTGTTAGGACTGCAGTGACTTAGATATCTACAGGGGGGGGGGGGTTGTTAGGACTGCAGTGACTTAGATATCTACACGCATCACATATGTACTCTGGAGTCTTGACATGATTTCATCTTCTTCTTGCAAGGAAGATCTCATCACAAGCGCTTGTTCCCCGCCGGGAAGAAGAAGAAGAAGGACCAAAGTAAAGTACGAGAAGCCGTGTCGCTGTCAAGTGCCACTAGAGACAGACTGGTGCATGACTTCAACTTTAACCAGCAGTGCGGAGATCAGTGCGATCTTGAAAATGGTGGAAGAATTTGACAACGAGCTTGAAGATGGTGGAAGAATTTGACAACGAGCTTGAAGATGGTGGAAGAATCTGACAACGAGCTTGAAGATGGTGGAAGAACTTGAAAATGATCTTGAAGATGGTGGAAGAACTTGAAAATGATCTAGAAGATGGTGGAAGAATTTGAAAATGATCTAGAAGATGGTGGAAGAACTTGAAAATGATCTAGTGGAAGAACTTGAAAATGATCTAGAAGATGGTGGAAGAACTTGAAAATGATCTAGAAGATGGCGGAAGAACTTGAGCCGGCCTCTCAAATTCTCCCGGGGAATTCAGGAAAGCCTTCGTCGGAAGTGCTTTTACCAACTAGAGCGAGGCCTCTTGTAGTAGACTTCCATGAACTGCCCTTCTAGTTGTAGAAAGGGACAGAACTGAGTTTTTTGTCTGATTTTTGTAAAATTACATTGCTGAGACTGAAGCAGGAAAAACTGAATTTTCGATTGTAAATATAAAGTTCTCTGGGATGACGGTAAAACATAATTTCTTTGTTACATTTCGCGAATTTCAGAGCCACACACAGGACTACTGCAGCAAGGGACATAACTGAACAAAATGTTCGGCATAAAAGAAAAAATAATTGTTGTCAAACAAAATAGATTCCTATTATATATTAGTAGTAACAAACTTTGCATTAGTAGTAGTAGTAGTAGTAGCAGCAGCAGCAGTAGTAGTAGTAGCAGCAGCAGCAGCAGTAGTAGTAGCAGCAGCAGCAGCAGCAGCAGCAGTAGTAGTAGTAGTAGTAGTAGTAGTAACAGTAGCAGTAGTAACAGTAGTAGTAATAGTAGTAGTTAGTAGTAGTATGATTAGTAGTAGTATGATTAGTAATAGTAGTTGTATCTTTTGTAGTAGAAATTGTAGTATCAGTAATATGCGTAGTAGAAGTAGTAGTAGGTAGCAGCAGTAGTACAAATAACAACAGTAATAGTATGAACAATAAAGTAATTTTTATATAAGAAGTCGGTGCCATATTTTCCACATGAAGAAAATGAAGTACTAATAGCTATTGCATTAGACACAGATAATGGCAACATTACTACTAGTTATCATCGCCTATTACAGGGTGCGGAGCTATAATTTGACCCATTACTGTAGCAGAAGAAGAAGAAGATTGATTGATTGATTGATTGATTGACTGACTGACTGATCGATCTTTTTTTCAAAAGGGTTAAGAATTGGGCACGCAGGCCCATCTGACATTCTGCCCTTTATCATACATCTTTCATTCTATTCCAGACATTCTACAAATATGCTGTTCATGTAACAAACATAACTAACATTGAAGCTGAGAGACATAAAATAAAATATAACATTTACGTTTCGCTCTTAAACATTCACTCAGTACAGAAGTAACTACATACATTATAAATGACTATCTACTAAACAAAAATTTCGGGACTATTCAGAATAAACAATTAATTGTATTCGGTGTCTGTAAGAGCAGTTTAAGATAACTTTTAAGTTTTATAATTCACGGAGGCATGTAGTCGACATCAAATAGATATTGGGAAAGCTTGTAGTTGTAGGAAGGAGTATAATTTATATTTTTTATATAGGATGGGAGGGTATTCCAAAGATGAACAACAGGATAACTAAAGCTTTTCTTGTAAAGATCAAGTCTAGGTTTTGGAAGACATATGTTGTTCAAGCGTTGGCTGCACTTTGGGCTAAATTTAAACAAGTTCCATAGATAGGGCGGGGCATGCCATGAAAGAATCTGATGTACTACCTTGGCTTTGCTGAAGAGGAACCTGTTCTTAAGAGCCAGTATTTTTATATGTCTGTGCTGGTTAGTTGTTTGTGCTTGATCTTTGTCACTAATAAGCAAAGTGAGCAAAGCCTCTTTGTATTTGACACTGAGCAACCATCCCAGACTGTTGAGCAATAGTCTAAATGTGTCCGTATATGTGATATACAAAGAGACAAAGTATGTCTTTCTCGTGTCTTGATTGATGGAGTGCTTAATTCTGGCTAACCGGTATACTTTTTGGGCGATGAGTTTTGTTAGACCTTGCACATGAGAGCTCCAGGTCAGATGTTGGTCAATAATAAGACCTAGTGTTTTGTGCTCGCTAAAGTTTTCTATCTGTGATTTTTCCGTGCTGAGCCGAAGTGTTGTTTCTGTTGCGTTTTGTGGTTTCTGTCTTGTTATGAGCAATGATTTTGTTTTTATCAGTATTTGCTCAATCTAATTAAATTGTAAAACTTGACCTGAAGAGTTGATTCTAGATTAATACAGTCGTAGTCACTGGTGTAGATTGTGCAATCATCGCCAAAAAGGTCAAAAGAAGAGTGTTTAAGATGGATTAATTTTATTAGGTCAGGGTGCAATTTATAAGTCTTTATTTTTCTTACAAGAATATCGTGATCAATCATATCAAATGCCTTTTTTAAAGTTGACAAAGATGGCACCACATAATCTGTCGTCGTTTATGTCTACTAACCAGTTTTCTGTCATTTTGGTGAGAGCTGTGTGGCAGGAATGATTGGGTCTAAAGCCTAATTGACTGTCTATGAGTAAATTGTTCTCTTGCATGTGTCGTAGAGTTATTTTGTGTAAGTGTTTTTCGAGTGGTTTTGACAGCGACGATGGTAAGGTTATTGGTCTATAGTTGGTAAGATTGTTGAATGAGCCAGATTTAAAGCGAGGATACACCTTAGCAGTTTTAAAAGCCTCGGGGAAATAACATTCTGCAATGCACTGATTGTAAGAAGACGAAGGTCAATCGCTATTGCCTTCGCTGTTTTGATATCCAAATACTTCACATCCAAATAACAGAAGGGAAAAATCACTATGGCGCTGAAGCCCGTTTTGTGGCAAACCTCCATGATACAAGACAGGCGGAACTGACTTACCTAAACATTTAGATCCTTGTGGAACAAAGCCAGAGCTGCAGGCGCAGAAATAGCTGCCCTCTGTGTTAAAACAATCTTGTTGGCAGTCCCCGTTACTGATAGCACATTCATCGGTATCTAAGAAGAAAAAAGTTGTCGTCCTTACTTAGATTTCAGTTCTCTCCCTTACGATAACAAGAACATTAATATTTCTTATCTTATATCTTATATCCTTCTCGTGCCGTTAAACGTCACATAGGGCTCGCAAAGTAGTTCGCCAGTTTTTCCTGTCTTCGGCGAGTCTTTCAACCTCATCAAAGGATTTTATGCCTGTTAATTAATATTTACCATTTAGTTATTTGTCTCCCTCTCGAAAGCTGGCAGCCCAGCCAGAGTGAAGAGTCAAGGTGAAAGGTCAGCCGGAACATACACAGAATGTTTTAGTCTTCTTTAACATTTGATGAATACGCGTGCATCAAACATGGAGGATGCTGATGTTGCCGGGATCAAAGTAGCAAGACTGGTAAAGGATTTACTGTATTTATACGATGTGATACATCAAGTGTGTATATGTATGTGTGTGTGTGCGTGCGTGCGTGCGTCTGTGTGTGTGCGTCTGTGTGTGTGCGTCTGTGTGTGTGTGCGTCTGTGTGTGTGCGTCTGTCTGTGTGCGTCTGTCTGTGTGTGTATGTGGGGGGGGGGGGGAAGGGAGGTTGTATCTCACTGCTGAAGTATGTCTGAGAACCAGTTGCTGATTTCATGAACAGCAGTGCTGAAGTATGTCTGAGAACCAGTTGCTGATTTCATGAGCAGCAGTGCTGAAGTATGTTTGAGAACCAGTTGCTGATTTCATGAGCAGCAGTGCTGAAGTATGTCTGAGAACCAGTTGCTGATTTCATGAGCAGCAGTGCTGAAGTGGAGTGAATTCAAGAACAATGCAGAGATAAGACAGATGACTGAACAACAACCAGTCTCATGGGTGATGAGGAAAAGGAGATGGACATATGTTAGTCACTTGATGAGAAGAAATGATCAGAGAATCCCAAAACAAGCTATCAAGTGGAACACAACAGGCCGAAGAAAAAGAGGCAGACCGCGTGAAACTCTGAAGAGGACATTATTAAGAGAGGCCAAATTAACAGGCATAAAATCCTTTGATGAGGTTGAAAGACGCGCCGAAGACAGGAAAAATTGGCGAAATACTTTGCGAGCCCTATGTGACGTTTAACGGCACGGGAAGGATATAAGATATAATAAGTGCTGAAGTATGTCTGAGAACCAGTTGCTGATTTCATGAGCAGTATTAAAGTACAGACTTTTTGGAAATGTTAGAAAGCGGTAACTCGTATTCATAATCGTCGTCGTCATCATCATCATCATCATCATACTAAGCATAACGAGAGTTATGCATAGAACATTTAAATCTTTTACTACAAACCCCCCCCCCTAGTTTTACAGAACAACGCTGACAGAGCAAAAATATACGGGACGCATAATTCAGTACTACTAATTTTGTCAGATCATTGAACATATTACTTTGTGTAAGCAAAGAATCACTTTTATAGGAAAAACATCACTATTTACTGAGGGATAGGTAAATGAGGACAAAATTTTTAGAAAACAAATGTAACAAAGTAAATCATCATTATCATCATCATCATTGGTTTTTGATATTTTTTTTAATCAAAAAGATCACCTGAGGAGCATCGGATATTCTCAACAGCTTTAAGAGTTTCTGTATCAAGCCCACCCTTCTGGTCATAACTGGTAATATAGGTCTGCAATGACATGAATGTGTTCCGGACTTGAAAAATATGCTCCACACTAGAAAAATATACTCCACACTTGAAAAATATGCTCCACACTTGAAAAATATGCCCCACACTTGAAAAATATGCTCCACACTAGAAAAATATACTCCGCACTTGAAAAATACGCTCTGCACTTGAACAATATGCTCCGAACTTGAAAAATATGCTCCACACTTGAAAAATACGCTCTGCACTTGAAAAATATGCTCCGAACTTGAAAAATATGCTCCACACTTGAAGTATATATTCAGGAGTTTGATGTATGCTCTCCTAAAGCCAAATTTTTACACATGACGCACATAGAAATAAGTTTTAACGGTAACAGCAGGTCTATGGCTTTTCTTTGGCATTGTGTTAAATATTATGTTAAATTTGTTCCTGATAAAACTTTACATTACTTTACTAATAAAAACTAACATTGTTTTTCTTCAAAACATTGTATTTTGTGTTGTAACTATTAGTACAACATAAGTATGCAGGAAACTATGCAGGAAACTCTCTACTGTAGAGAGCGGAACAACAACACAACTCCTTCAGATCATCAGACCCCCCCCCCCCCTCAGACAAGTGTTTCGGCCCTATTAAACTCCTGACACTCTAATGGGGGTTGGGCAGCCTCTGTGTCATGACTCCCAGAGGTCTTGTGAATTTTTTTTTTCTATTTTCGTCCCGGGATTGAACCCTTATCTTCCATAATAATTGAAACGAAAGGTTACTTCCATGGTCTCAAAGGGACATAAATGTTGAATGATAAACGAATTAGATTATCTTTCATTGTGTCCCTTGAAATAGAACAGGAAAGACTTTATCGAAAGGGCACATTACGTAAATGCAAGACGTACATAAATAATGAGGTTTCAAAAATAGGGGGAGGGGAGGGGGATAAACACTATTCATATTTCTGAGACTGTTATTACATGGTAATAATTGCATAATAATCTGGAAAAGAAAATCAAGATGTTGAAAACATAACTCGGTTTCCGTATTACTTCTTGCCTCTGGTATACAGCTTTCAGGGGATTTAACTCTAATAGTAGTGCTCTTACAATGTGGATTACGTTTCTCAGGTTCTTGAACAGTAAGACAGACACAGGACAGACAGACAGACACAGAATAGAGACAGACAGACACAGGATAGACAGGCACAGGACAGGCAGACAGACACAGAATAGACAAACAGACAGACAGACACAGGACAGACAAACAGACACAGGACAGGCAAACACAGGATAGACAGACACAGGATAGACAAACAGACACAGTACAGGCAGACACAAGATAGACAGATACAGGACAGACAGACGGACGGACAGATAGATAGATAGATAGATAGATAGATAGATAGATAGATAGATAGATAGATAGATAGATAGATAGATAGATAGATAGATAGATAGACAGATAGATAGATAGATAGATAGATAGATAGATAGATAGATAGATAGATAGATAGATAGATAGATAGATAGATACCCACCAATGCACTGTTTAGCATCCCCGGCCAGATTATACCCGTCATAACAAGAACAAGAATGTGTGTCCTTGTCCAAAGGTGTGCAGTAGTGATGGCAGCCGCCGTTATCTATTTCACACGGGTCATCTTCTGTAAGACGACAGTGAGGATAATGCATTACAACAGTAAGACACGTATTTGTAGCACATATCTCGGTGGTCGTTGTTGTAACAAGGAGGCCCGTTGACTTCGGAGAGATGACTGCGTTGTGGTGATGGCGTCTTGCTATCAGGTCTCTGAAACCAGGTCTCGAAAAGTTGCGGGAAACATTTTCTTCTTCTGCTTCATCCCGACAGGCAAATGCTGCTCTGTTATACCCAGGCTAGTCAACTCCGTATCCTGCTTCAGGGCCCTTGTTTCAAAATTTTCACCACAACGTTCGGTGTAAGTAAAATATCAAAATTAATGAAACTAATGCTAATGTTAACATTGTGACCAGCATCTAATATATGTGCCAGGTTCAGTGGGTTACAACAATCTGATTCAGCGAGAAAAATGAAAACGTAGGATAGATGCTTGCAGAAAACTTTCATTCGTTTACATTAACATGATAAAAAGAAGTGAACATTTATCACACATTCTGATTTATCCCATCACAAGACGTGAACCATCTATCACAAAATCTGATTTACACCATCACAAGACATGAAACATTCATCGCAGACATTGATTTACACCATCAGAAGACATGACACGTTAATCACAGACATTGATTTACACCATCACAAGACATGAAACATTCATCCCACACATTGATTTACATCATCACAAGACATGAAACATTCATCCCACACATTGATTTACACCATCACAAGACATGAAACATTCATCCCACACATTGATTTACATCATCACAAGACATGAAACATTCATCCCACACATTGATTTACATCATCACAAGACATGAAACATTCATCCCGCACATTGATTTACACCATCACAAGACATGAAACATTCATCCCACACATTGATTTACATCATCACAAGACATGAAACATTCATCCCACACATAGATTTACATCATCACAAGACATGAAACATTCATCCCACACATTGATTTACATCATCACAAGACATGAAACATTCATCCCACACATTGATTTACACCATCACAAGACATGAAACATTCATCCCACACATTGATTTACACCATCACAAGACATGAAACATTCATCCCACACATTGATTTACATCATCACAAGACATGAAACATTCATCCCACACATTGATTTACATCATCACAAGACATGAAACATTCATCCCACACATTGATTTACATCATCACAAGACATGAAACATTCATCCCACACATTGATTTACAAATGAACATCTATGCATTTTATTTTCTAAATGTCCGACAAATACAATATGATAAATCCACTCGTTCGCTTGTGATGAATGCTTGTGTAAATTATTTCTGATTTTCTCTCTTCTTGTTACATTTTGTATTCTTTAACAATTCTTTTCTGTCATTTTCTGTCATTGTAGCATGGCCTAGTAAGTAATGATTATAGTTGTTATTATTATTATTAATGAATGTGATTATGAATATATTATAGGCATAATAGTAACTTCTAATAACAATAGAAAAAGTAAATAGGAAAATAAGAGCAAGGTAGAAAAACAAACTTCCATGACACTAGTATGACTGGACGCTGACACAAATAAACAGAACAGAAAAGGCGAATAGAAAAGCAGAGACAATGAAAAGCGAGGACACAATAAAACCTCCGGCATGAAAGAGCAAGATAATCACTTAGGTAAATGACAACTGTATAGACGGAATTGACGCAGACTGACATGTATGACACCTATTGGCGTAAGGACGCTATTAGGATCTTATTGCACACGATTTTTAAATAAAGGAGTGACCAACTCGGCCAGCTGACCAATTAAATATTTAGAGGCATGGCCTATTGGACAATTAATTTACAACATATAAGTCACGGGGCAATTTGATTGACGGACAGTCAAGGATAATTAGACGATCAGAGAAGAACAGCAGACAGAGAGAGAGAGACGATCGAGTGGGGGATCGTCCGACCAAAGACAGTCAGTAAGCGAAGGCCGATTCCGACGGCAGAGGAAGACTGTCACAGAGAATTAAACAGAGAAGAGAATGATCGGAGAAGAACAGAAGAACAAGAAAGAGATCGAGACGCTATAGAACCAGAAGTAGTATTAGACTGAAGATGTGTTTCAAGTGGTTCAAGTGATTATGAAGATTTGATACTTTTGGAACTTCGAGTAAAGTAATTTTACACGAGAAACTAGTTGACCACGTGTTGCAGATCTATTAGAAAACAGAGTTCAGAATCGTCTTAGTATTACGAGTAGAATATCTTGAAGTTGAGAACATCGACGAAATGCAGCATGTAGAATAAGATAGAGTTTGATGATTGTGAAGAAATGATTAAGTGATTCAATCCAAGTGATGTCATCAACAATTCATCTTGATTTTTTTTTTTTTTACAGAATAAATGAATTCAGTGAACATTTCATCGGGCTTGCTCTAGTCTAGTGAATGTGGTAAAGTTTTGTGAAACCCGTGAATCAAAGAGCATCTGTAAGCTTTACACCTATAGAACTATACAGAACCCGTTCTTTAGTCAGAAATATATAATTCACAATCTACAATATTATATCATAATCATTTACTTTCTGTTTTAGCTGACAGTGTCCATCTTTCTTTAACACTACGCTAAATATAATTTCAACAAAAATTGGTCCTGGTAAAATATTACATCACGTGCTTAAAGAGGAAAAAAAAAACTACATTTATTACTGAAAAAAAAGTTGCAATTTTTCTCAGAAAATACTGTACGTATTTCATATTAAAATAACTAATAACATTTGGGTAACTAAATGTTTCTGTTTCGTTTTTATAAGAATATATGTATATGAACAATTAATAAATCGTTTAGGAACAGGATAAATGGGGCAGACGTTTTGATATGACCTGGGGGTGGGCCTTCGCTTGCCATTAGCCACACAGTTCAGATTTCCTGCCAACACCTTTAACTTGTCCCAGATTTCCTGCCAGCACCTTTAACTTGTCCCAGATTTCCTGCCAGCACCTTTAACTTGTCCCAGATTTCCTGCCAGCACCTTTAACTTGTCCCAGATTTCCTGCCAGCACCTTTAACTTGTCCCAGATTTCCTGCCAGCACCTTTAACTTGTCCCAGATTTCCTACCAGCACCTTTAACTTGTCCCAGATTTCCTGCCAGCACCTTTAACTTGTCCCAGATTTCCTGCCAGCATCTTTAACTTGTCCGAGATTTCCTGCCAGCATCTTTAACTTGTCCGAGATTTCCTGCCAGCACCTTTATTTTGTCCCAGATTTCCTGCCAGCATCTTTAACTTGTCCCAGATTTCCTGCCAGTACCTTTATTTTGTCCCAGATCCAACAATCTCTTTACAATTACTTTGTTCCTCCATTCCCGCTCTTTGTTTCCCCCCACTACAGCTTTTGCAGTGCCGCCCTTGCCCACTCCCAGCCTGTCCGCCATTTTGTGTTCATGTACTCCCACATGACCTGGACAGTAAAACCATGTTAGACTCATCACACTTGAAATATCCTAACATATTAATTCATACTTTTCCAGGGAGTTTCTTCTCAGTTTTACGAAGCATAAGCTGTAAGAACTCGTAAGAAATCGTAAGAACTTCATATTAAAGAAGGCTGGCTAGTAAAGAGGATTAAACAGAGAAAATTTAAGTATTTTGGACACATTAAACTTCATGATAATTTAGAGAAGACCGTCTTGGAAGGGTACATAATGGGAAAAAGAAAGAGAGGAAGACCAAGGTGAAGATGGCTGCAAGACATCGTTGATAATATGCAAATGGATGCATCAGTAGCAGGTCATCCTGCTCACAACCTGGAGGCCTACAGGAGTGCTGTTAGAGAGGCAAGGTTCCGTAAGGGACATGCAAATGACTGACGCCGTAAATCCGTCACAATGATACCATTAACGGCACCATGGGCTATTAGTCATTCCATTGTCGTCGATACAGCCTCGAACATAACTTAGTTTGATATAAGCGAGTGTGGATAAAACTAAAATAAATAAATACATAAAGGTAATGCTTCACAACTTAACATCTGGTGGTCTCCAAGCAAGCTACGAACACCCATCATCGCCTAGGCTATCCAGCCCGGCATGTAATGAACGAATGTGAGCACTGAATTTTTCTCCCACATATTGTCTCATGGGTGATCAGAAAAAGGGATGGACATAAGTCAGTCACGTGATGAGAAGAAATAGTCAGAGAATCCCAAAACAAGCTATCAAGTGGAAGACAACGGGCCGAAGAAAAAGAGCTCGACCACGTGAGCTCTAAAGAGGTCATTCTTAAGATTTAGTAGGCATAAAATCCCTTGATGAGGTTGAAAAGCTCACCGAAAACACTAAAACTTGACGAACTACCATGCGAGGTCTATGTGACGTTTAACGGCACGGAAGATTGTAAAATGTAAGTAGACTGAATGTTGAAAGATTATCACTGAAAAATTGCAGATGTCATTTAATATCTTACCTGCAATGCATTCCGGCCAAACAGGTGCACTCCAGACAAGATTCTTGCAGAACAGTTGATTGTTTGTGCTGTTTCTCAGCTTGAACCTACCCATGCAGGTGTAGGAAGCCACCATGACGTATCTGTGACGTATCTCGTTCAGGACGTAACTCGTATCTACCACAGAGTGTTCTATTTCAGGCGGCATAATCTGAAGAAGGGACATAACCATGGTAACAAGGAGTTGCTCTTTGTTGAATCCAAACAATACAGATAAAGTATATACAAAGTATACTACTGAACATTTCCCCATTTCTTTGCTGAATTCTTAATACCCTCACGGATATTTCCCTATTTCTCTGTTGAATTCTTAATACAATCACGGATGTTCCCCTATATCTTAGATAATACTAAACATAAACAAGAACATGTGAGGTATTACCTACCCTTATTAACTCCTTTTTCTAAGCATTTTTTGCGCAGTTCTATTTTATTATTAACAAATTAAACTGTGCTCTAGATTCAACTTCTAACCAACTCCATGAAATCTTGACTGACCTCTATGGCTGTTATTTCTCTCACCCAGAACACTCTATGTTGGTATCTCCGACTTTCTCTTCCAAAATGCCCTGTTAATTTAATTGCAACCTCATTTTTATAAGACTGATTTTTTGGAAACGTGAACATCAGTTTCAATTTTAACGCACTTCCAACTGTGCGAAGCATACGTTCTTCAATTTCAGAGACTGTTTCATATCTCACTTACGAGGAACATGATAGTGGTTTCTCTTCAGAACGAAGTCCTCACATGAAAATACAAGGCCTCTCTCTCTCTCTCTCTCTCTCTCTCTCTCTCTCTCTCTCTCACACACACACACACACACACACACACACACACACACACACACACACACACACACACACACACACACACACACACACACACACACACACACACACACACACCCTACGGCTTAGGAACCGATAGTGGAAGGGGAGAGACAAGGAGGTAGTTACAGATCATGTTCTAACCTGTCACCGTAGTTCAAGGTTCACCTTCATTGCTTCACTCAGCACCAGCGGGCGCGTGTTCTGTTTTAATCTATGAACTCTGTTCTGTCCACAGAGTCACGAAATCCCGCCATAGAAGAAAGGATACGAAAGTAGATCGGATAAGGTCAGCTTTTCTTAGCCGATGATAACCCTGTCTAAATATTTTAGAATATACTTTTTAGGACTTTGTAAAGCTCATGTACTCTCATGTAGCTCTGACAACGTAAACCTTTCTTCACCTGAAGCTCTGCTAACGTAAACCTTTCTTCACCTGAAGCTCTGCTAACTTAAACCTTTCTTCACCTGAAGCTCTGCTAACTTAAACCTTTCTTCACCTGAAGCTCTGCTAACGTAAACCTTTCTTCACCTGAAGCTCTGCTCATGTAAACCTTTCTTCACCTGAAGCTGACTCACCTGGCTGTAGAAGCATGTCTCGTCCGAGCACCTGAAGCTGACTCACCTGGCTGTAGAAGCATGTCTCGTCCGAGTCCTCCAGTGAGTGGTCAGAGTTGGAGCTCCTGACCGCAGACTTCTCCCTGTCCTTTCGAGATTTGGTCTTCTCGTTAGGTTTTGCTGTTACTGTCGATGATGGTTTTATACTGTTAGTGGGCCATGTTTTGTTAGAGTTAGTAATGTATGTCGGTATAGATGGTAATATGTGGTTAGAAGAAGTACTCCGAGGACACAGTTAAAATAGATTGAATATATGTTGTATGGTTACTTGATGGTTAGAGTCACCTTTGCCAGTACATAGTGTTATGTAGTTATATTCCGTATTGTATTATCTACAGTCAGGGTTATACTTTTACGGACAGTCTAATATTGTTGAATGGTTTAAAAAATGTTGTATGAAGACACAATGTTGCCAGGACGGTTGTTTGTAGGCAATACTATATGGTTGATTTCAGCACTATAACCACATAAGGCTATTGTTAGTATTGTATGGTATATAAAAGTTGTAGTGACTGTTCTTGGATTTGATTGCCAAATTTTCCTCTGTGTGTTTAAAGAGAACATCAAACGACACTAAACAAAATATAATATATATATATATATATATATATATATATATATATATATATATATATATATATATATATATATATAAACATTGATAATTGAAAGATGAATACCTGCACAGACCGGAAACACGCCTCTCCATTGTCTAGCCTCGCAAATGAGAGTGGAGTCCCCTAGAAGGAAGTAACCTGGCCTGCATGAAAAAAAAGGTTGGATGTTTGTTCTTTTCTTTGTATCTACAACAAAAGTTGTATTTTTACTTGTAATTTTTACACTTAGTTTAAACTATTTATTCATGCCAAATATCTAGTCCTTTCAGTGCCTATGACACTTGGGTGGCTTCTGGTAGAAAGAGATTTCCACTTTGTCTTCGCAATCTTCTTGGTTGTCTCCCATATCAGTATTTTCTCGGTCTCAGGTCTCCACGTCTCTCTGGCTCGTCCCAGTCTCAGGTCTCTATGTCTCTCTGACTTGTGACAGTCTCAGGTCTCCATGTCTCTTTGGCTCGTCCCAGTCTCAGGTCTCCATGTCTCTTTGGCTTGTCACAGTCTCAGGTCTCCATGTCTCTCTGGCTCATCCCAGTCTCAGGTCTCCATGTCTCTCTGGCTCATCCCACTCTCCGGTCTCCCCTTCTATCTGGCTCGTCCCAGTCTCAGGTCTCTATGTTTCTCTGTCTTGTCCCAGTCTCAGGTCTCCATTTCTCTGGCTTGTCACAGTCTCAGGTCTCTACGTCTCCTCGGCTCGTCCCAATCTCAGGTCTCTACGTCTCTCTGGCTCGTCTCAGTCTCAGGTATCTATGTCTCTCTGGCATGTCCCAATCTCAGTTCTCTACGTCTCTATGGCTTGTCCCAGTCTCGGGTCTCCATGTCTCTCTGGCTCATCCCAGTCTCAGGTCTCCATGTCTCTCTGGCTCAATCCAGTCTCAGGTCTCCAAGTCTCTCTGGCTCATCCAAGTAAGGTCTCTATGTCTCTCTGGCTCATCCCCGTCTCAGATTTCTACGACTCTCTGGCTCATCACAGTCTCAGGTCTCCATGTCTCTCTGGCTCGTCCCAGACTCAGGTCTCTACGTCTCTCTGGCTCGTCCCAGTCTCAGGTTTCTATGTCTCTCTGGCTTGTTCCAGTCTCAGGTCTCTACGTATCTCTGGCTCATCCCAGTCTCAGGTATCCATGTCTCTCTGGCTTATCCCAGTCTCAGGTCTCTATGTCTCTCTGGCTCATCCCAGTCTCAGGTCTCCATGTCTCTATGGTTCATCCCAGTCTCAGGTCTCTACATCTCTCTGGCTCGTTCCAGTCTCAGGTCTCTATGTCTCTCTTGTTCATCACAGTCTCAGATCTCTATGTCTCTCTGGCTTCTCCCAGTCTCAGGTCTCTCCGTCTCTCTGGCTTGTCCCAGTATCAGGTCTCTATGTCTCTTTGGCTCATCCCAGTCTCAGGACTCTCTGGCTTCTCCCAGTCTCAGGTCTCTACGTCTCTCTGGATCGTCTCAGTCTCAGGTCTCTCTGGCTCATCGCAGTCTCAGGTCTCTCTGGCATGTCCCAGTCTCAGGTCTATCTGCCATGTCCCAGTCTCAGTTCTCCATGTCTCTCTGGCTCATCCCAGTCTCAGGTCTCCATGTCTCTTTGGTTTATCACAGTCTCATGTATCTACGTCTCTCTGGCTCCTCACAGTTTAAGGTCTCTGTCTCTCTGGCTTGTCACAGTCTCAGGTCTCTATGTCTCTCTGGCTCATCCCGGTCTCAGATCTCTATGACTCTCTAGCTCATCCCAGTCTCAGGTCTCTCTGGCTTGTCCCAGTCTCAGGGATCTATGTCTCTCTGGCTCGTCCCAGTCTCAGGTCTCTCTGGTTCATCCCAGTCTCAGATCTCTCTGGCTTGTCCTAGACTCAGGTCTCTCTGGCTCATCCCAGTCTCAGGTCTCTACGTCTATCTGGCTCGTCCCAGTCTCAGGTCTACATGTCTCTCTGGCTTGTCACAGTCTTAGGTATCTATGTCTCTCTGGCATGTCCCAGTCTCAAGTCTCTACGTCTCAATGGCTTGTCCCATTCTCAGGTTTCTATGTCTCTCTGGCTTGTTCCAGTCTCAGGTCTCCACGTCTATCTGAGTCATCCCAGTCTCAGGTCTCCATGTCTCTCTGGCTTGTCCCAGTCCCAGGTCTCTATGTCTCTCTGGCTTGTCCCAGTCTCAGATCTACATGTCTATCTGGCTCATCCCCGTCTCAGGTCTCCATATCTCTCTGGCTCATCCCAGTCTCAGGTCTCCATGTCTCTCTAGCTCGTCCCAGTCTCAAGTCTCCGCGTCGCTCTGGCTCATCCCAGTCAAAGGTCTCTATGTCTCTCTGGATCATCCCAGTCTCAGGTTTCTACGACTCTCTGGCTCATCACAGTCTCAGGTCTCCATGTCTCTCTGGCTCATCCCAGTCTCAGGTTTCTATGTCTCTCTGGCTCATCCCAGTCTCAGGTGTCTGTCTCTCTGGTTCATCTCAGTCTCAGATCTCTATGTCTCTCTGGGTTGTCCCAGTTTGAGGTCTCTACGTCTCTCTGGCTTGTCCCAGTATGAGGTCTGTATGTCTCTCTGGCTCATCTCAATCTCAGGTCTCTCAGGCTCATCCCAGTCTCAGGTCTCTCTGGCATATCTTAGTCTCAGGTCTCTCTGGCATATCTTAGTCTCAGGTCTCTCTGGCATATCTTAGTCTCAGGTCTCTCTGGCTCATCCCAGTTTCAGATCTCTATATCTCTCTGGCTCATCTCAGTCTCAGGTCTCCATGTCTTTTTCTCTTGTCACAGTCTCAGGTATCTAGGTCTCTCTGGTTTCTCCCAGTCTCAGGTCTCAATGTCTCTCTGGCTTGTCACAGTCTCAGGTCTCTACGTCTCTCTGGCTCGTCCCATTCTCAGGTCTCCATGTCTCTCTGGCTTGTCCCAGTTTCAGGTCTCCATGTCACTCTGGCTTGTCCCCGTCTCAGGTCTCGATGTCTCTCTGGCTTGTCCCAGTCTCAGGTCTCCACGTCTATCTGGCTCATCCCAGTCTCAGGTCTACATGTCTCCCTAGCTTGTCCCAGTCCTAGATCTCTATGTCACTCTGGCTCATCCCAGTCTCAGGTCTCTATGTCTCTCTGGCTCATCACAGTCTCAGGTCTCCATGTTTCTCTGGCTTGTCCCAGTCTCAGGTGTGTACGTCTCTCTGGTTCATCCCAGTCTCAGGTCTCTATGTCTCTCTGGCTCATCCCAGTCTCAGGTCTCTATGACTCTCTAGCTCATCCCAGTCTCAGGTCTCTCTGGCTTGTCCCAGTCTCAGTGCTCTATGTATCTCTGGCTCGTCCCAGTCTCAGGTCTCTCTGGCTCATCCCAGTCTCAGGTCTCTCTGTCTCGTCTCAGGTCTCTAGGTCTCTCTGGCTCATCCCAGTCTCATGTCTTTCTGGCTTGTCCCAGTCTCAGATCTCTACATCTCTCTGGCTCATCCCAGTCTCAGGTCACTCTGGCTCATCCCAGTCTCAGTTCTCTCTGTCTTGTCCCAGTCTCAGGTGTCCTTGGCTTATCCCAGTCTCATGTCTCTATGTCTCTCTGGCTTGTCCCAGTCTCAGGTCTCTATGTCTCTCTAGTTCATCCCAGTCTCAGGTCTCTACGTCTCTCTGGCTCCTCACAGTTTCAGGTCTCTATGTCTCTCTGGCTTGTCCCAGTCTCAGGTCTCTTCGTCTCACTGGCTCATCCCAGTCTCAGCTCTCTATGTCTCTCTGGCTTGTCTCAGTCTCAGGTCTCCATGTCTCTCAGGCTTGTACCAGTCTCAGGTCTCCATGTCTCTCTTGCTCATCCCAGTCTCAGGTTTCTATGTCTCTCTTGCTCATCCCAGTCTCAGGTGTCTATGTCTCTCTGGTTCATCTCAGTCTCAGATCTCTATGTCTCTCTGTCCCAGTTTGAGGTCTCTACGTCTCTCTGGTTTGTCCCATTATGACTTGTCCCAGTCTCAGGTCTCTATGTCTCTCTGGCTTGTCCCAGTCTGAGGTCTCCATGTCTCTCTGGCTTGTCCCAGTCTCAGGTCTCCATGTCTCTCTGGCTCATCCCAGTCTCAGGTCTCTATGTCTCTCTGGCTTGTCCCAGTCTGATGTCTCCATGTCTCTCTGGCTTGTCCCAGTCTGAGGTCTCTATGTCTCTCTGGCTTGTCCCAGTCTCAGGTCTCTATGTCTCTCTGGCTTGTCCCAGTCTGATGTCTCCATGTCTCTCTGGCTTGTCCCAGTCTGAGGTCTCTATGTATCTCTGGCTTGTCCCAGTCTCAGGTCTCCATGTCTCTCTGGCTTGTCCCAGTCTGATGTCTCCATGTCTCTCTGGCTTGTCCCAGTCTGAGGTCTCTATGTCTCTCTGGCTTGTCCCAGTCTCAGGTCTCTATGTCTCTCTGGCTTGTCCCAGTCTGAGGTCTCCATGTCTCTCTGGCTTGTCCCAGTCTGAGGTCTCCATGTCTCTCTGGCTCATCCCAGTCTCAGATCTCTATGTCTCTCTGGCTTGTCCCAGTCTGAGGTCTCCATGTCTCTCTGGCTCATCCCAGTCTCAGGTCTCCATGTCTCTCTGGCTCATCCCAGTCTCAGGTCTCCATGTCTCTCTGGCTCATCCCAGTCTCAGATCTCTATGTCTCTCTGGCTTGTCCCAGTCTCAGGTCTCCATGTCTCTCTGGCTCATCCCAGTCTCAGGTCTCCATGTCTCTCTGGCTCATCCCATGCTTTTTTTTTAATTCTATGAATGTTGAAGAAAGTGGAATGTTTCTGAAAGATAACTCATTCATTTATTCATTTGCATGTCCTTTGCGGAATTTTGCCTCCCAAACAGCACTCCTGTAGGCCTCTCGGTTGTGAGCAAGATGGCCTACTGCTGCTGCATCCATTTGCAGATCGTCAATGATGTCTTGCAGTCATCTTCGTTTTGGTCTTCCTCTTTTTCTTTTTCCCATTATGTATCCTTCCAATACGGTGTTCTCTAAATTATCATGACGTTTAATATGTCCAAAATATTTAAGTTTTCTCTCTTTAATCCTCTTTAGAAAGATAACTAGAATGTTAAATATTAACATATTTTAGGGTCATCATCATCTCGACATTTCGTGCAAGCCCTGCGATGCTTCGATCACCTCCATTGAAATATGATCTCAGCACACGTGCGCGTACTGTGTAGCGCCTCCTAGAATCCCTGAGACAAGAGTTGGGGATGGAGCACACTGTCTTCAGTCCGAGAAATTGTAAGTGAGGAAGGCTAACTTCTAAAGAAAGTACATCTAAAGAAAATTCATATAAAGAAAGCATATCTAATGAAAGTACATCTTAAGAAAATACATCTAAAGAAAGTACATATAAAGATAGCATACTTAAAGAAAATACATCTAAAGAAAGTACATCTAAAGAAAGTACATCTAAAAAATACATCCAAAGAAAGTATATCTAAAGACAGTACATCTAAAGAAAATACATCTAAAGACATTACATCTAAAGAAAGTACATCTAAAGATAGCATATCTAAAGAAAGTACAGCTAAATACAGTACATCTAAAGAAAATTCATCTAAAGAAAGCATATCTAATGAAAGTACATCTTAAGAAAATATACCTAAAGAAAGTACATCTAAAGATAGTATATCTAAAGAAAATACATCTGAAGAAAGTACATCTAAAAAAATAGATTTAGAGAAAATACATCTAAAGACAGTCATGTCAAATAAGAAAACTGAACAGGAAGAACACGTGTCCTGTGCGTCTAGAACAAAAGTTCCCAACTTCTCAGGTCCAAGTCCTCTCTTTTCAACCCAGGCTGATCAGAATTCTCCACTATATACCCCCCACCAAAAAAAAAAATGTTTACCTCAGTACAATGTTTGCGGCAGTAATTCTTCCCCTACAGATAGAATTACAAAAGTAAGATTTTTAAGGGCATGCATCTTTCCTATTGCAACATATGCCTGTGAGACCTGGACACTTAACAAAACAGCTGAGAAACACATAAATGCCTTTGAATGTAAACGCTACAGAAGAGTTCTCCAAATATCATGGACACCACAAAAGAACAATTATATCCTTACTACAAGAATTTAATATTGAAGAAGGCTGGATAGTGATGAGGATTAAAGAGAGAAAATTTACATATTTTGGACACATTAAACGTCATGATAATCTAGAGAACACCGTCTTGGAAGGGTACATAATGGGAAAAAGAAAGAGAGGAAGACCAAGGCGAAGATGGCTACAAGACATCGTTGATGATCTGCAAATGGATGCATCAGCCACAAGCTATCTTGCTCACAACCGAGAGGCCTACAGGAGTGCTGTTAGGGAGGCAAAGTTTCGCAAGGAACATGCAAATGAATGAATGAATGAATTCATCCTCCTAGACTTGAAATCGCTCCCCCCCCCTCCTTTTTTTTTAAATTTTAAATTCCTCCACTTATATTTGAAATTACTCCTATTATATTTGAATGTCCTCCCTTTATATACTTATATTTGAAATTCCTTCACGTGAAATTGCTCCAGGGAAGCCTCCAAGTTGATAACCACTGAATTAGAGCAAAACTAGCGACTGAGGTTAGCAAGCACACAGGTAAGGCTAATGTCTCTCAGTGCTCAGGCAAAGAATGAAGCTGCTCCTAA